>LR738711.1:843098197-843115485 GCA_902687465.1 Secale cereale
CTGGGGAGCGGGAGGGGGGAGGGGGGATGGAGGGAGGGAGAGTGTGAGAAGCCCACGCCCGCCGTGTGCGCGCCCCCGCTTCGCCTCGGCGGACGCGGAGCCGCGGGTTTTGGTGTTTGGGGGAGGGGGGCGGAGGGGAACTGGGCGAGGGGTGGCTCTGGGTGCGCTTATATAGAAGTTTCGGGGGCGGAGGAGGAGGAGGGTTCCGCCCGCTCGGTCCGGCCGCCGGGTCTGGGTCTGGTTCCGGTCGCTCGGACCAGGTCGGGTCGCGTGCCGAGCCTGAGCCCGAGCCCGGGCAGGGACGTCACTGTGCAGGCTTTGCGGTGCCGCGTGGGAGCCACTGGACTGCCTCGCTTTCCTCTGACTTGACACACGTGGGCCATGGCCGTGCCCAACGGGATTCTTTTATCTGTTTTTTCTTCTTCTTCGTTATCCTCTCTGCTTCCTTTTCTCATTCTTTTATGTCCGTTGATTTTGTATCAGAACAGAGGAATATATTGGACCGGCCGGAAATTGGGCGGATGATAACCAGTTCAGTTGATAGATGAAACCCTCCACGAGTTGTCGTCACGTCTCGTCTCGTGAACATCCGGCTCGGGTTGTCCGAGCACGGTTGCTGTGGGTGAAACAACGGTGCGGTGTTACAGTGCTGCGCTGTTGCTCTTCGCTACGGTCCAATACACTGAAAGTCCGTAATATTTGTGTGAGGTGTGACTGCTCGTACCGCAAGTCGAGGGCGAAACTACACGGAAAGAGTCATGGCGCAACAGCCGCGTGGCGTCCTGGCCGTCAGTCACCAACGAATAAGTGAGAGAAGAAAAAAAAAAAGCGAGGGAGGTGCTCTACTCCAGGCTGGATCGCTTAGCTGATCAGTGACGAAATTATCTGGAGCCAAACAATGTGTTGTTTCATTTTTTATTTTTTCGGCGCAGGACCGGACCCGCTTCTGCTCTGTGCAGATGGTTATTTTAGCCGGGAGCCGGAGAGTGGCCAGTGATAACTACTCCTACCGCTAGCAAGATTATGAACTAGTAAGAATTTTTTTCTTTTGAAAAGAATACAAGAACAAGAGGCTCATCACGGTGGTGTCAGCGACGAGATCGACACGGACGATCGACGGTGGTGAAGACGGGGACGGGGACGGCACCCTACACATGTGCAAACTCTAAGAAGTTAATTTCAGCTTAAATTATGCGTCTAAACCAAAAGAACTCCCACTTCCCACATACACTCATCCATTAAAACCCACAAACCACTCTACTTCTAGAGCATTTGAAATGAGCTAAAGTAACTGTGAGAAATGAAACGATGAAGTTGCGAACCTTTTATAACAATTGTGTAGTTGGTGCACCGCCAAACCTAGACAAATGTTGGGGAAATGTAGCTTGGAGGTCGAGCTTGGAGAGAAGAAAGTTTAAGTATGGCTCCGGCATTTCATCGAACACCTCATGTGCATATACAGACAAAAAATAGAGTAGCTAAGAGCATTACTAGTAGAACCCTCAAACCCTCAAATCCTTAAAGCAGTTTTAAGGGTTGAGAAGTGCCACTTTTTGACACTTTTAAGGGTTGAAAAACAGGGGCAGATACTAGAACCCTCAAACCCAACCCTTAAACTGCTTTAAGGATTGGATTTGAGGGTTCTAGTCTTTGCCTCAACCCCAACCTTTAAATCTATCATTTGACATCTCACAATTTATGACAACAATAACACAATCAACTTCCAAACAAACTACCAAATGACAATCATTGATGCATGGTTTAATAGTTTACATCACGAAATCATCATCTTCCTCGTCTCATCGGCACCATCACCAAAAAGTTGCACCTCGGCGCCATCTCCTAGACCACATGCGGGCTCCATCAAGCATCTCCATGGGCATCGGTGGAGTCGTACACACCGCCATCGCCACAACTACTCATCAGAGTGTCACCTCGAAAAGTAGAGGACGCAACACGGAACATCCTCTTACTCTCCGTGATGTCCTCCTTATAGTCCTTCCACCATTGCAATTGGTTTTGATCCATGTCCTTCTTGGACATCATCATGTGCTCTTTCTCTTCCACCATGAGTTCTTTCCATACCTTTGCCTCTTTGAGCTTGATCATCCTCTCCTCCAACTCGGCCTTGCGCTTTGCTTCTTCACGCTTTGCTTCAACTTGTGCAATCTTGGCCTCTTTTTTCTTCTCGGTGATAAGAAGCTTCGTCTACAATGTCTTCGTTGTCAATTCCTCTCTTGCCTACATCATGTGGTCCATCTTCTCCCTTAGGCTTGACGCCTCTCCTTCCATCTTCACCCTTAGCTTGCCCTTCTTGGTTCCCTCGGGCTTGCCCAAGTTCCTCTCCTCCTCATCTTCACTATCATCCATCCTAAGCATTGTCGACTTCTTGGGTGCGGTCTCTTGATCCCTCAACTTCCATGTAATGCCCAGGATGGAGTTATACCTCCTACGTGTCGAGGCACGACTTAAAGGCATAAATCCATCCTAGAATGATCTCAAGTTTGGTAATCTTTGCACAACTCATGTAAAAGAGGGGATAGTAAACAGAAAATAGTTGGCTTACACTCGCCACGTCACAGAATTACAGTACAAGTCTCAAGCATCATACATTAAGAACACTACAACCCTCTAAGGGCAAAAGCCAAATGTCAAAGCACCAAACTTAGATAAATAAACCACAGGCGGATCGGATCCTAGTAAGAGACTCCACTACTGATCGTCCGGGTAGCGCACGTAGTACCGACTACGCTCCTCGTCGTACTCCCAGTCTAGCTCGGTGCCATCTCCTGGATAGCTCACAGCTGGACCTGCATCTGGTGTGTGAAGTAACTGTGAGCCACAGAGGACTCGGCAATCCCGTCTCCGGGTAACAAGACTATCAAAGCCTTTAGGTGAGGGAAAGGCTGAAGAAAAGAATAAGTGTCTGCAGCAGCAACTAGCATCTAGCTTACGTAAGTGAGAGCGAGAAGAGAAGGCCTCGGCGAGAAGTGATCACGAAGTGATCCTAGCTACAAGCTCCACAATCATAACCCCTCCGTGTTCAACTCCCGAATCCCTATTCGGAAATTGACAGTCACGGAACACACGCTGGTAGTGTATTAGTAACATTGTGTCAAGTTATCTACAACCGGAATTAACAAGCTCCCATCTGCCACATAACCGCGGGCACGGCTTTCGAAAGTTCAAACCCTGCAGGGGTGTTCCAACTTGACCCATTACAAGCCCACGATCCGCGGAGTCGCAACTCCAAGTGGGAAGACCCGAGTACTCGGAATCCCGTGCTCAAGATATACCGAGCTAAGGTAAGGCTAATCCAGCAAATCCTCCCGGCGTGCCGACACCCTGATAGTAGCCGCGCGTATCTAGTCTCAGGCCACGACCGGATGGGCGATTCTACAGGACCCAATCCTCGAGTTTCCCCGTGGTGGTTCCCGCAGACTCCCCGTTTGGGACCAACACCATCGGCACTGGCCCCCCTGCTATGTAGAATTAAGAATCCTCGGGGACATGACCCCCTATGCAATTAATTAATTATTTAAGTTGTTATTATGAGGCAAATAGTACCAAATGTTGGGACTTGCTGGAAAAGACTTAGCACTTAGCGGTTTATCGAGGGGGTCCCATACACCCCAACCGTGTTAGGAACGCATAATCAAGGAACATAATACCGGCTTATACGGATCCTAACAGCATGAGTGGAACAAATCACCAAGCAAAAGGCTTAGCCTTCCACCCTTGCCAATATATAGATGATTTCGTTTTAAGCATTAATATAGTGTGATATAACCCAACCAAACTTCAACATGAAGCAAGCATCTTCGATCTTCACCTGCAACTAGCAATGCTATAAGAAGGGCTGAGCGAAGCGTACTTAGCCAAGCAACGGTTTGCATAGGTAGGTTGGTTAAACATGGCAATTGGCTACAAGTAGGAGGCTGACAAGAAGATCATGGGCATCGAGGCAAAACTATAGATCGAGACTACTAGCAATAGGCAAAGATAGTAATGTTATCGGGGTTCGGTCATCTTGCCTGAAGAGAAGTCGTTCGGATCGTAAGAAGGGTCCTCGTGCTCAACCTCGTTGGAAACCTCGTGCTCAACCTCGTACTCAGCTTCCGGCTCTAAACAAAACAATCACACCAAGCACCAATCAACAAGATGCAATGCGCACTCGGAAAAGATGAATGCATGATGGATGCACTAAGGATGCACACGGAGCACGTAAAACATCACTCAAGCAAAACACCTCAAAACATGATAACAATCTGATATTATTAATCTACACAGAAAATCAATCAAGTTTGATATAAGATTCGCTGAAATCGGAGTTACGGGCTAAAAGTTATGCCCGAAACAAGATTTGAGCGAAAGCTGAAAATTACAGCAACATAGCATCTTCGGATCTCAAAATAATTAAGCTACAGCACCCAAAAAGCATGGCAAAGGACTTGAACACAAACTAGACATATAGTACAGCAACTAAGTCCAAGGTGCACCCCCAACGGAGTCACGGATCAATAGCAATGATCTTGGACATATTGAACTTGGCAATAAAATTCTGGCAGCAGAATTTTATTGAAACTTTAGAGCAAAAGATAAACATGCTACAGCCACTTAAATAGACATGTGAGGACATGAATGGAAAGACAACAATATATACTACAAGGAACAATCAAAATCCACTTCAAAACTAACATGCTTTGTCCTAGAACATCACACGAACATGGCATCGGAACGTTACAGATTTCAGACTTAGTGAAAAACCACTAAGTCCTAAAACAGCAATATCATCATGGCATATAAAAGAGCATGTTTAAGTCACCTCGAAACTAAACATGGCAAGGGGTAAGCACCTCATCAAAGTGCACATGAAGGTGATCCCGAAACACACAAGCATGCATCATTGAGGTGAACACAACGATAGCAACGAGCTCAACAAGATGGCATTTCATAACAAGTAAAACAACATCACATGAACATGGCACTTTGCAACGATGATAACAAGGCAATAATAAATCTACCAAGCAACCTATCACAAGCAACACGTAGTTCGTGGCAAGACGAACACGTGGACATGTCATTTGCATCATTTGGACAAACGAGCTAGAAGATATCACATGGCAAAGGTGGCATAAAAAATAACACATAGCAGCAGTTTAACTCATGTTGCACTCTTGCAACAGAAAAACAAGCACCTAGATGATCTCTAACATGCATGACAACAACAGAGGAAACGTAGAGCACATCTCCACGAACATCTGGACATATTACACGCGCAAAACGGAGCAACAGGCACAAAGTTATGCATGGTCAAACATAGCATCACAGATTTAGATCTCAGGGACTTAGGAGTGGGGAAACAACCTCGCAGATCTGGAAAAAAAGGAGGTGGGCTCGGGCTGCAGCAGATCTGGCCCGAGAGGAGGCAGAGGCGGCGGCCTGCTGTTGCCGCCGGCCCGGAGCGCGCTGGAGGTGGCCCGGCTGCGGTGGGCGGCCTGCTCAGCTGGCGCGCGGAGGAAGCGGCCCAGCTGCTGGCCTGGGCCCGCGGCTGGCTGGCGGCGATGCGGTGGCCTGCAGAGGCGAGCGCTGGGAAGGCTCGATGCGGGCGCGGTGAAGTGGGCCGGCCCGTGCGGCGAGTCGGGCCTGCGGTGGCGGTTCCAGCGACGAAGTGGTCCGGGAAAACCGGCGATCGAACGAGGCCTGGAGGAGGAGCGGTCGGTCGGCAGTCGACGCGGCCCAGGCGTTCGCTCGGCTGGACCTGGACAGCGAGCGTTGACCCTGGCCTCGCCTGGCGCGGATCGACGCGATCTGGTCGCGATGCTGCTAGCTGCGGCTGGCGGCGGCTGCTTCGATGGATCCCCTCAGGATCCGGGAAGAAATTATGGATCTGAAGAAGAAAGGAAAAAAAAGAGGGGAGAGAGGAGGAAGAAGAAGGGGATGCCCAAAATAGACTAGGGGTCTATAAATAGCAGTTTTTAGGGTTAGGAGGGAGTTTAGGGGCACTAGGAGCCCTCCGATCGCGATCCGACGGATCCGATCGCGGGGATAGATTTAAAAGGCCTAGACGAAGATAAAAGACTGCAGTAGGGGTGTTTCCGGGACACGAAGTGAAGGCACTTCGGACCCACATGAACAACGGATGGGAAAGTCAACGGAGTCCAAACGAGACGAGATTTGAGAGGCGGGTTGCACACAACAAAACAACAACACACACAACAACCTCGCGGTACAACGGTAACGTTAAACGCCCGAACAACAAAGTAGGCATACGGGACGTCACGGACACGTGAGGGAGCTCCGGAACGCGAAACGGACAACGGGAAGGGACACGCGGAACCGGATGCAACCGACAACACAAATGCAATGCGATGCACATGTCTACATGATATGAATGAATGCCACACACTCACACAACAAAACGACGAAAACCCGAAAGACAAAGAACCCGGAATGGAAAATAGATGAAGCCGGAGATATATTATATACCCAAAAGGGAAAGTATTACATCCGGGGCATTACAAACTCTCCTCTACTACAAAAAGATCTCGTCCCGAGATCTAGGACTGGAAAAAAGAAGGGTACTCGGAACGAAGATGATCTTCTCGTTCCCAGGTAGCTTCTCGGTCGGTGTGATGTGACCACTTGACTTTCAGAAACTTGATGGACTTGTTGCGAGTCTTGCGTTCGGTTTCTTCGAGAATTGCAACTGGATGCTCTCGGTAGGACAGGTCTTGTTGAAGATCAATCTCCTCAAACGGAATCATGCGCTCAGGTGCCTTGAAGGATTTGCGAAGTTGAGACACATGGAAGACATCATGAACATTTGCAAAGTTGGAAGGGAGCTCGAGCTGATAGGCTAGATCGCCTCTTTTGCCCAGAATCTTGAAAGGCCCGACGTATCTAGGAGCAAGTTGTCCTTTGATACTGAATCTTTGGGTTCCTTTCATCGGAGAAACTCGGAGATAGACATGATCACCGATGCCGAAAGCCAAATCACGATGCTTTCCGTCATAGTAGCTCTTCTGACGCGACTGAGCGGCCTTGAGATTCTCACGTATGACTTTGCACATTTCTTCGGCTTCTGAGATCAAGTCATTGCCAAGAAGTTGGCGTTCGCCTGTTTCAGACCAGTTGAGAGGGGTACGGCACTTTCTGCCATAAAGAATTTCAAATGGTGCTTTGCCTGCACTTGCTTGAAAGCTGTTGTTGTAAGAGAACTCGGCAAATGGAAGGCAGTCTTCCCATTTCATGCCAAAGGAGATGACACAGGCTCTGAGCATGTCTTCTAGAATCTGATTCACACGCTCGACTTGACCACTAGTCTGAGGGTGAAAGGCAGTGCTGAACCTGATCTTAGTGCCCATGACGGACTGAAAGGAGTCCCAGAACCTTGATGTGAACAAGCTTCCACGGTCTGAGGATATAACTTGAGGAATGCCATGTAGGGACACAATTCTGGAAGTGTACAGCTCTGCAAGTTGAGCTGCATTGATTGATTCTTTGACTGGAAGAAAGTGAGCGACTTTGGTAAGCTTGTCAATCACCACAAAGATAGCATCATTGCCTCGCTTGGATTTAGGAAAACCAGTGACGAAGTCCATTTCAATGTGGTCGAACTTCCACTCGGGGATAGGAAGAGGTTGGAGAAGACCGGCTGGACGTTGATGTTCTGCTTTCACTCTTCTGCATACATCACATTCATTCACGAATTGGGCAATTTCCCTTTTCATGCGTGTCCACCAGTAAGATTGCTTGAGGTCTTGATACATCTTGGAACTGCCAGGATGAATGGAAAGGAGAGAATCATGAGCTTCTTCCATTATGAGCTTCCTGAGATCACCTTTGGGAACAACGAGTCTGTCCTCGAAGAACAAGGTATCTCTCTCATCAACACGGAAGCACTTGTATTTTGGAGTGCCCTTTGCAATCCCATGTTTCACCTTCTTCACCATGGTATCACTAAGCTGGGCCTCACGGACTTGATCTTCCAAGGTAGGAGCAATTTGGAGATTTGCAAGAAAACCCTGCGGAACAACCTGGAGGTTGAGCTTCCTGAATGCTTCACAAAGCTCAGGCTGGTGCGGCTTGATAAGAAGGCTGTTGCAATATGCCTTTCTGCGCAAAGCATCTGCAATCACATTCGCCTTGCCTGGAGTGTATTCAATGCTGGGATTGTACTCTTGGATCATTTCAACCCAACGAGTCTGACGGAGGTTCAGATGCGGCTGTGTGAAGATGTACTTCAAGCTCTTGTGATCAGTGAATATGTCGACCTTTCTGCCCAACAACAGATGTCTCCACGTAATCAGAGCATGTACCACAGCTGCTAGCTCGAGATCATGTGTGGGATAGTTCTTCTCACTTGGCTTTAGCTGACGAGAAGTGTATGCCACAATTCTCTTATCTTGCATAAGCACACCACCAAGACCTTGAAGAGAAGCATCACAGAATACTTCATAGGGCTTGGTTTCATCTGGAGGAGTCAGAACTGGAGCAGAAACAAGCTTCTCTTTGAGGGTTTTGAATGCCACTTCACATTCGGGAGACCAAAAGTATTTGACATTCTTCTGAAGCAGGTTGGAAAGAGGCTTGGCAATCTTGGAGAAGTTTTCAGCAAATCTTCTGCAATAGCTGGCAAGACCCAGAAAACTGCGGAGCTGCTTGACGTTCTGAGGAGCTTCCCAGTTGACAATTGCTTCAACTTTCTCGGGATTAACTGCAATACCGTCAGTTGAGATGATGTGGCCCAGGTACGAAACCTTATCGAGCCAAAACTCGCACTTGGAGAACTTGGCATAGAATTTATGCTCTCGGAGTCGATCAAGAACCAGACGTAAGTGCTTTTCGTGATCTTCTTCATTCTTGGAAAACACTAGAATATCATCCAGATACACGAGCACAAACTCTCCCGTATAGGGGTTGAAGATGTAATGCATCATCCTTGAAAAGGTAGGAGGAGCATTGGCGAGACCGAAGGACATGACGGTATACTCGTATGAGCCGTAGCTCGTTCTGAAGGCCGTCTTGGGAATGTCTTCCTCGCGAATGCGAATTTGATGATAGCCCATTCGGAGGTCAAGCTTAGAGAACACTTTAGCTCCTTTGAGCTGCTCAAAGAGTTCTTTGATGTTGGGGAGCGGATACTTGTTCTTAATTGTCTTCTTGTTCAATGGCCGGTAGTCAACACAGAGACGCTCCGTGCCATCTTTCTTCTTGACAAATAAGACACCACAGCCCCACGGAGATGTACTCGGTCTGATGAGACCCATACTCTCCTGCTTAACAAGCTGCTTCTTCAATTCCTTCAATTCATCCGGAGAGAGCTTGTATGGACACCGGCACGCAGGCTCAGTGCCCGGCTCGAGTTCAATGACAAACTCCACCTGACGGTGTGGAGGCATGCCTGGATGTTCTTCTGGAAAGACGTCTTGATATTCGTTCACCACAGGAATTTGCTCTATGGCATTAATTTCACCCTTATCATTAAGAGAGAAAAGCCGGATAGTATTATCCCTGGAGGCGAAGATAATCACATCTTCATCAGAATGAGTCAACTTGACTTCCTTTTGAGCACAATCAATGTGAGCATCATGCTGAGAAAGCCAATCCATTCCGAGAATGAGGTCAATATCAGAATGACCAAGAATCACCGGTTTAGCCAGAAAACGATAATCTCCCATGCGAATGGAAACATCCGTAGCATAGACACTAGAAGTCATAATCTTGCCCGGAGAAACAACTTGCAACTTCTGAGGCAAATTTGAAGTGACAATATCGTGCTTGGATGCAAATGGTTGAGACATGAAATAGCATGAAGCACCCGAATCAAATAACACTTTAGCTGGAAAAGAGTTCACTGGAAGGTTACCCAAAATGACATCAGAAGAAGCCTCTGCTTGTGCTGCATTCATCAGATTGACCCTTGCTGCCTTTGGATCATGCTTGACCATAGCGGTACCGACAGGAGGGGGAGGCGGAAGGCGCCTTGGGTTGTTGCACTTGTTGGAATAATGACCCTTCTGGCCACACTTGTAGCAAGTCACCTCAGAGAGCGGACGGGTAGGAGGAGCATTTAGTCTTGGAGCTTGGAACTGTTGCTTGGACTGCTTGTTGGAGTTGGGTGGGTGGGAGAAACCACGACCACTAGAGTTCTTGTTGTTGGAGTTCTTGAAGTTGTTGGAGTTGTTGTATGGAGCTCGAATCACTGGAGGCGGAGGAAGCCAGAATTTCTGTTGTTTCGCAGCCAACTGAGACGATGAGGAAGAGTGAACAGCATCTCGAATTCTCTTCTTAGAAGCCTCCATCTTAAGCTGAGCTGCTTCTTGTTTCAAAGCCATGTTATAGAACTTGTCGAATTCATCCGACTCGAACAAAGTGAGAGCAAGCTGAAGTTCATCTTTGAGACCTCCACGGAAGTGATAGATTTTACTCTTGGCATCAGGAATATCTTGCTTAGCATAGCGAGCGAGGTTTTGGAACTTGACATTATACTGATAGACTGTCATGGAGCCCTGCTTGAGGTTGCGGAATTGCTCACGCATACCCTCGATGACACTTGTAGGAATGTGGTGCGAGCGGAAATCCTTGCAGAAATTCTCCCAAGAGATCACTTGACCTGGCCTGGAGTCTTTGTACTGCTGCCACCAGTGAGCTGCTTGATCTTTCAGTTGGAAGGCTGCAAACTTCACATAGTCATCTTCCTTCACGTTACTACACTCAAAATGCTTCTTTATGTCGGTCAGCCAATCCTCAGCATCAAGAGGGTCGACACAGTAACTGAAAGCTTTAGGATTGTTAGCCAGGAACTGGTTGAGAGTAGCATGGTGCTGCTGGAAGAAGTTGCCTTGGTTCACTGGAACACCCTGATTAGCTTGATTAGCTTGCATCATCTGCATCATCAACTGAGTGTTCTGAGCTGTAGTCTGCATAATTGCTCTCCAAGCCTCAGGCGGAGGAGGAGGGGAAGGAGGATGTTCTGGAACCTCTTCCACCTCTGGGTTAGCGTTCGGAACCTTTTTCGGAGCCATCCTGTAAGAGATGACCACGAATCAGCAATTGATTGACAAAAGGAATAAGCTGAATCAATGGAATGAATTGCAACAAGTCTTCACAATAATCATTCGAACAATAAGAACGAATGAAATCATCCGAACAAGAGGAACAAATGAATTTCTCAGTTAAATGATAACATCAGTCTTCACGAGAAGCCACATAGGGAACAAAAGGATAAAATAAGAAAACAACAAGGTACAGACGGGAACAAACACAAGAGAGGAGTTTCGTTCTAACATCTTTGTGCTGAAAGCATATGAACGCGTTACGAAAAGGTTTTGCAATCCCCGGATCAGCATAGCCAAGGACCCTTTAAGATGCAACTCCTGATAGTAACATCGGTCATATAACCCCTTCACTCAATGTCGAACCCCGAACTCACTAACCTGCATTCGTTGGAAGAATGCCTACGATCTACTGGATAAAACCCACCTATAGATTTCCGAAAGATTCCAGTTATGCAATCAGGTGTTGGGGATACACGGGAAGCACCGCGCAATCAACTCTAACCTACATCCAGGTGTATCCATCCTTCAACACATAACCAGTCTTTCTCGAAAACTGTGTACCTCGGACCTTCGAAAAGCATCCACTATAACAAGCTATGGCAATACTCCCGAACTACCTCCCCATTACTGGGTGATGTCGGGGTTATCTTGCCACTGGCCGTATAGGGGAGATTTTCGATGTCGGCCGTCTTAAGTATTTATTACTGCCGCGATATGCTTGTGTCAATGATACCCCGAAGCTCAACTCCTCGGTAACAGGAGGCATCGGGAACAATATCCTTGTCACAAGAACATCGAAACAATCCCAGAATACTCGCGGGATTCCTAAAAAAAATTGTGCAAATTTTGAAGATAGGAGAGACAAAAGTAGACGTCAGGAGTCCTCACCAGTGAGAAAGGGGATGAGAAGCAAAGAAATCCTACTCTCCGATATAATATAGGACTCAAAAGTTTTTCAGTGTGTGCCTAGACTCAACCGTCAACGGTTCGATCAAACAGTGGGGGCTCGTAGGTCGGAGAAGGCTCTGATACCAACTTGTAATGCCCAGGATGGAGTTATACCTCCTACGTGTCGAGGCACGACTTAAAGGCATAAATCCATCCTAGAATGATCTCAAGTTTGGTAATCTTTGCACAACTCATGTAAAAGAGGGGATAGTAAACAGAAAATAGTTGGCTTACACTCGCCACGTCACAGAATTACAGTACAAGTCTCAAGCATCATACATTAAGAACACTACAACCCTCTAAGGGCAAAAGCCAAATGTCAAAGCACCAAACTTAGATAAATAAACCACAGGCGGATCGGATCCTAGTAAGAGACTCCACTACTGATCGTCCGGGTAGCGCACGTAGTACCGACTACGCTCCTCGTCGTACTCCCAGTCTAGCTCGGTGCCATCTCCTGGATAGCTCACAGCTGGACCTGCATCTGGTGTGTGAAGTAACTGTGAGCCACAGAGGACTCAGCAATCCCGTCTCCGGGTAACAATACTATCAAAGCCTTTAGGTGAGGGAAAGGCTGAAGAAAAGAATAAGTGTCTGCAGCAGCAACTAGCATCTAGCTTACGTAAGTGAGAGCGAGAAGAGAAGGCCTCGGCGAGAAGTGATCACGAAGTGATCCTAGCTACAAGCTCCACAATCATAACCCCTCCGTGTTCAACTCCCGAATCCCTATTCGGAAATTGACAGTCACGGAACACACGCTGGTAGTGTATTAGTAACATTGTGTCAAGTTATCTACAACCGGAATTAACAAGCTCCCATCTGCCACATTACCGCGGGCACGGTTTTCGAAAGTTCAAACCCTGCAGGGGTGTTCCAACTTGACCCATTACAAGCCCACGATCCGCGGAGTCGCAACTCCAAGTGGGAAGACCCGAGTATCCTCGGAATCCCGTGCTCAAGATATACCGAGCTAAGGTAAGGCTAATCCAGCAAATCCTCCCGGCGTGCCGACACCCTGATAGTAGCCGCGCGTATCTAGTCTCAGGCCACGACCGGATGGGCGATTCTACAGGACCCAATCCTCGAGTTTCCCCGTGGTGGTTCCCGCAGACTCCCCGTTTGGGACCAACACCATCGGCACTGGCCCCCCCTGCTATGTAGAATTAAGAATCCTCGGGGACATGACCCCCTATGCAATTAATTAATTATTTAAGTTGTTATTATGAGGCAAATAGTACCAAATGTTGGGACTTGCTGGAAAAGACTTAGCACTTAGCGCTTTATCGAGGGGGTCCCATACACCCCAACCGTGTTAGGAACGCATAATCAAGGAACATAATACCGGCTTATACGGATCCTAACGGCATGAGTGGAACAAATCACCAAGCAAAAGGCTTAGCCTTCCACCCTTGCCAATATATAGATGATTTCATTTTAAGCATTAATATAGTGTGATATAACCCAACCAAACTTCAACATGAAGCAAGCATCTTCGATCTTCACCTGCAACTAGCAATGCTATAAGAAGGGCTGATCGAAGCGTACTTAGCCAAGCAACGGTTTGCATAGGTAGGTTGGTTAAACATGGCAATTGGCTACAAGTAGGAGGCTGACAAGAAGATCATGGGCATCGAGGCAAAACTATAGATCGAGACTACTAGCAATAGGCAAAGATAGTAATGTTATCGGGGTTCGGTCATCTTGCCTGAAGAGAAGTCGTTCGGATCGTAAGAAGGGTCCTCGTGCTCAACCTCGTTGGAAACCTCGTGCTCAACCTCGTACTCAGCTTCCGGCTCTAAACAAAACAATCACACCAAGCACCAATCAACAAGATGCAATGCGCACTCGGAAAAGATGAATGCATGATGGATGCACTAAAGATGCACACGGAGCACGTAAAACATCACTCAAGCAAAACACCTCAAAACATGATAACAATCTGATATTATTAATCTACACAGAAAATCAATCAAGTTTGATATAAGATTCGCTGAAATCGGAGTTACGGGCGAAAAGTTATGCCCGAAACAAGATTTGAGCGAAAGCTGAAAATTACAGCAACATAGCATCTTCGGAGCTCAAAATAATTAAGCTACAGCACCCAAAAAGCATGGCAAAGGACTTGAACACAAACTAGACATATAGTACAGCAACTAAGTCGAAGGTGCACCCCCAACGGAGTCACGGATCAATAGCAATGATCTTGGACATATTGAACTTGGCAATAAAATTCTGGCAGCAGAATTTTATTGAAACTTTAGAGCAAAAGATAAACATGCTACAGCCACTTAAATGGACATGTGAGGACATGAATGGAAAGACAACAATATATACTACAAGGAACAATCAAAATCCACTCCAAAACTAACATGCTTTGTCCTAGAACATCACACGAACATGGCATCGGAACGTTACAGATTTCAGACTTAGTGAAAAACCACTAAGTCCTAAAACAGCAATATCATCATGGCATATAAAAGAGCATGTTTAAGTCACCTCGAAACTAAACATGGCAAGGGGTAAGCACCTCATCAAAGTGCACATGAAGGTGATCCCGAAACACACAAGCATGCATCATTGAGGTGAACACAACGATAGCAACGAGCTCAACAAGATGGCATTTCATAATAAGTAAAACAACATCACATGAACATGGCACTTTGCAACGATGATAACAAGGCAATAATAAATCTACCAAGCAACCTATCACAAGCAACACGTAGTTCGTGGCAAGACGAACACGTGGACATGTCATTTGCATCATTTGGACAAACGAGCTAGAAGATATCACATGGCAAAGGTGGCATAAAAAATAACACATAGCAGCAGTTTAACTCATGTTGCACTCTTGCAACAGCAAAACAAGCACCTAGATGATCTCTAACATGCATGACAACAACAGAGGAAACGTAGAGCACATCTCCACGAACGTCTGGACATATTACACGCGCAAAACGGAGCAACAGGCACAAAGTTATGCATGGTCAAACATAGCATCACAGATTTAGATCTCAGGGACTTAGGAGTGGGGAAACAACCTCGCAGATCTGAAAAAAAAGGAGGTGGGCTCGGGCTGCAGCAGATCTGGCCCGAGAGGAGGCAGAGGCGGCGGCCTGCTGTTGCCGCCGGCCCGGAGCGCGCTGGAGGTGCCCCGGCTGCGGTGGGCGGCCTGCTCAGCTGGCGCACGGAGGAAGCGGCCCAGCTGCTGGCCTGGGCCCGCGGCTGGCTGGCGGCGATGCGGTGGCCCGCAGAGGCGAGCGCTGGGAAGGCTCGATGCGGGCGCGGTGAAGTGGGCCGGCCCGTGCGGCGAGTCGGGCCTGCGGTGGCGGTTCCAGCGACGAAGTGGTCCGGGAAAACCGGCGATCGAACGAGGCCTGGAGGAGGAGCGGTCGATCGGCGGTCGACGCGGCCCAGGCGTTCGCTCGGCTGGACCTGGACAGCGAGTGTTGACCCTGGCCTCGCCTGGCGCGGATCGACGCGATCTGGTCGTGATGCTGCTAGCTGCGGCTGGCGGCGGCTGCTTCGATGGATCCCCTCGGGATCCGGGAAGAAATTGTGGATCTGAAGAAGAAAGGAAAAAAAAAGAGGGGAGAGAGGAGGAAGAAGAAGGGGATGCCCAAAATAGACTAGGGGTCTATAAATAGCAGTTTTTAGGGTTAGGAGGGAGTTTAGGGGCGCTAGGAGCCCTCCGATCGCGATCCGACGGATCCGATCGCGGGGATAGATTTAAAAGGCCTAGACGGAGATAAAAGACTGCAGTAGGGGTGTTTCTGGGACACGAAGTGAAGGCACTTCGGACCCACATGAACAACGGATGGGAAAGTCAACGGAGTCCAAACGAGACGAGATTTGAGAGGCGGGTTGCACACAACAAAACAACAACACACACAACAACCTCGCGGTACACCGGTAACGTTAAACGCCCGAACAACAAAGTAGGCCTACGGGACGTCACGGACACGTGAGGGAGCTCCGGAACGCGAAACGGACAACGGGAAGGGACACGCGGAACCGGATGCAACCGACAACACAAATGCAATGCGATGCACATGTCTACATGATATGAATGAATGCCACACACTCACACAACAAAACGACGAAAACCCGAAAGACAAAGAACCCGGAATGGAAAATAGATGAAGCCGGAGATATATTATATACCCAAAAGGGAAAGTATTACATCCGGGGCATTACATTCCACTTGTCAAAGGTTTGAAGAATTGTCCAAGCATGCTTAAATGGGAATGGCTTGCCCTTGGAAGCGGCCATCTCCTTGTACCTCATGTCGGCAATTGTCTCCTATCAACCACACATAAATCACATAAGAACCCACCAATAGCATAGTACACACACATAATCAAAATAGTGAAGAAATATGTACTCACATAGTCACTCTCCACGGTTTCACCAGGTGGTGCATCCCTCACTTGGTCCATGGCCGCACTCCAACGAGCACAAGCGGGCTTCATCAACTCCCACCGGCCTTGAAGCGACCGGTAAGTGCGAGAGATGAACCCACTATTCTTCGGCTTGATCCTACAATAGGTGTCATCGATCCTTTGCCAATATCGTTTACCGGTTTGATCGGTGCCGGTGGTTGCATCCATTCCCACAGCTGCCCAAGCACGAACCAAGAGGATATCTTCCGCCTCGGTGTAGTTTGTCGACCGCGCGTGTGGGCGGGAAGCGGCGGTGAATGCCTCCTCCCCTATCTCGGCCACCTCCTCCTCGTCATCACCTTCATCCTCCTCATCTTCCTCTAAGTCGTCACCAACCCTAAAGGGTTCGAGAGGCGGAGCCTCGAGGTCCACCTCCGCGTTCTGGAGGAGGTCCATGAACGAGGATGGGGTTGCCATTTTCTCGAACACCTCGTGCGCGGCGGGAGGAGGTTCGGCCACGGCGATGAAAGGAGGTTCGGCGACGGAGGCGGGCGGGGGCGCGGGCTTCTTCCGCGGCATCTTCATGGCCGGGGCGACCTTGGATGGCGCCTTTGGCCGGCTCTTCTTGGTGGCCGGGGCGGGAGCCGGGGAGGCGGCGGGGGCGGGCGCCGGGGCGGTGACGGTGGCCGGGGCGGGAGCCGGGGAGGCGGCAGGAGGAGGTGCGAGGCCCGCCCACCGCCGCTTGGCCCCGACGTGGGTCGCCGCCACCACGTCGGCCACGGTCGGGTGGGCGGGGGCGGGGGCGGGCGCGGCGGGGCCCTCCATGGCCCGCGCGGCAGGAGGCGGCGGGAGGAGGAGGAAGTTTCCTCCCGCGCGAGAGAGGAGGAGTGCGGGTTGG
>LR738711.1:843118053-843129683 GCA_902687465.1 Secale cereale
CCCCCCACACACACACACAACTAAAAGTGCGTTATATCGACTAGAGGGGGTGAATAGACGATTTTTACAAATTCGTCACTGAGGAAATTCTAACTGAGGAAATTCCTAAGCAACGAACTACTAGCAGCGGAATAGATACTTAGGTGCATGCATAACACAATAGTAGCATAGTCATCATGATGAAATGAAAGCATACACAGAGTACAAGTTGCGTGTAAACAGGATAAGCAGGCTGAATACAAAAGACTGAAGAAATAGGAATGAGGAAATTGAGAAAGTATTTAGTCAAAGGCTTCAAACAGTACAGATCAAGTTCATCAACACATGAATGAGGAGATAAAAGGTTGAGGAAATAGAACTGGTAGGCTTGGTGAAGACAATGATTTGGTAGACCGGTTCCAAGTGTTGTCACAATTGTACATCTGGTTAGGGCGGCTAGGTATTCAAACCTGAGGATACACAGTCCTCACTGTATTCCTCTTGAGCTAAGGTCACAGAGTCCTCGCACAATCACTCGTGGTAAGTCTTCAAGGTTACTTCCAAACCTTAAAAGACTTGGTCATCGGGCGGTCCACAATTCCTCTTGGATGCTCTAGACCATTGACGTCTAACCGTCTGGAAGACGCACAGTCTTCAAAGGTAACAAGCGTCGGTTCCACACAGGAAAAATCTTTTCAGTGATGCTCAATCACTTTGGGTTTTAGGTGTTGGGTTTTGGATTTTTCCTCACTTGATGATTTTCGCTCAAAGTCATCGGAGGATGGGTCGCTCTAATGACAAGTGACAATTTCTCTCGGAGCAGCCAACCAACTAGTGGTTGAGGGGGCGACTATTTATAGCCTAGGGAGCAACCCGACATGATAAGACATAGATGTCCTTCAATGATATGACCGTTAGGTGGATAAGATATTTTGGAATAGCTGATACATAGCACAACAACGGTCGAAAATTTGAGCTCTCAAATTCCTCAGGGCTATCATGTTCCTCACTGTAAGTGCATCTAGTGCCACCCCTAGTTGGTTTTGGAGTATTGACGACAAACTTGGTTGAGGGACTAATGTGTTTGTGAGAATTGCAGGATAACACAGGTAGTAGTCCCTCATTGATTCGGTTAACCTACCGGAGATGGCCCCTAAAAATGTATGAAGACATTGATATCAGTGGTGGTATATGAAGATAATCATATTGAAGACTATGACATGAGAAGACATTGTGTGAAGACTATGGAAAGCGAAGACGTAGATGTTTCGTTGTTTCCTTTTCTTCTTTGTTGAGTCATAGGAACCACCGTACTGTTAAGTGTGGTCCAAGTGAACTAAGTCAGAGTGACTGAAGTGATGCTCAACCAAATCCTATGTCTTCGAGCGAAGACTATGAGAGCAAATCTTATCCAGAGGCGGATGAGTCAGCTTTACTTGGAGCTCAAGTAAAGTTGTCGTGTGTGTTTGAAATCTGACCGTTGGAACACGTGTCAGCTCCTTAGTGACCCAGGGTCACTTCGGACAAATCAGGTCGGGTTGCCCAGTGGCTATAAATAGCCCACCCCCTACACCATAAATTGGTGGCTGCTCAGAATTTTGTACGGCTTTTGTCGTTTGAGAGCAACCCACCTCTGAAGCATTTGAGAGAGAAATCCTTGCGAGGACAAAGCCCAAACTGTAATGCCCAGGATGGATTTATACCTCCTACGTGTCGAGGCACGACTTAAAGGCATAAATCCATCCTAGAATGATCTCAAGTTCGGTATTCTTTGCACAACTCATGTAAAAGAGGGGATAGTAAACTGAAAATAGTTGGCTTACACTCGCCACGTCACAGAATTACAGTACAAGTCTCAAACATCATACATTAAGAACATCACAACCCTCTAAGGGCAAAAGCCAAATGTCAAAGCACCAAACTCAGATAAATAAACCACAGGCGGATCGAATCCTAGTAAGAGACTCCACTACTGATCGTCCGGGTAGCGCACGTAGTACTGACTACGCTCCTCGTCGTACTCCCAATCCAGATCGGTGCCATCACCTGGATAGCTCACAGCTGGACCTGCATCTGGTGTGTGAAGTAACTGTGAGCCACAGAGGACTCAGCAATCCCGTCTCCGGGTAACAAGACTATCAAAGCCTTTGGAAAAAGGGGGGGGGTAAGGCTGAAGAAAAGAATAAGTGTTTGCAGCAGCAAATAGCATCTAGCTTACGTAAGAGAGAGCGAGAAGAGAAGGCCTCGGCGAGAAGTGATCACGAAGTGATCCTAGCTACAAGCTCCACAAGCATAACCCCTCCGTGTTCAACTCCCGAATCCCTATTCGGAAATTGACAGTCACGGAACACACGCTGGTAGTGTATTAGAAACATTGTGTCAAGTTATCTACAACCGGAATTAACAAGCTCCCATCTGCCACATAACCGCGGGCACGGCTTTCGAAAGTTCAAACCCTGCAGGGGTGTTCCAACTTGACCCATTACAAGCCCACGATCCGCGGAGTCGCAACTCCAAAGTGGGAAGACCCGAGTATCCTCGGAATCCCGTGCTCAAGATATACCGAGCTAAGGTAAGGCTAATCCAGCAAATCCTCCCGGCGTGTCGACACCCTGATAGTAGCCGCGCGTATCTAAGTCTCAGGACACGACCGGATGAGTCATCCTACAGGTGTATGCCAGATACCTCAGGTTGCCCCGAGGCGGCCCCGTAGTCTGCTCGTTTCGGACCAACACTCATGTGGAGCACTGGCCCGGGGTTGTTGATTAAGAAAGAGGGTTAATTACTCCCTATGCAAGTTTAGTTTGTTATTAGGCAAATAGTACCAATGTTGGGACTTGCTGGAAAAGACTTAGCACTTAGCGGTTTATCGAGGGGGTCCCATACACCCCAACCGTGTTAGGAACGCATAATCAAGGAACATAATACCGGCTTATACGGATCCTAACGGCATGAGTGGAACAAATCACCAAGCAAAAGGCTTAGGCTTCCACCCTTGCCAATATATAGATGATTTCATTTTAAGCATTTATATAGTGTGATATAACCCAACCAAACTTCAACATGAAGCAAGCATCTTCGATCTTCACCTGCAACTAGCAATGCTATAAGAAGGGCTGAGCGAAGCGTACTTAGCCAAGCAACGGTTTGCATAAGTAGGTTGGTTAAACATGGCAATTGGTTACAAGTAGGAGGCTGACAAGAAGATCATGGGCATCGAGGCAAAACTATAGATCGAGACTACTAGCAATAGGCAAAGATAGTAATGTTATCGGGGTTCGGTCATCTTGCCTGAAGAGAAGTCGTTCGGATCGTAAGAAGGGTCCTCGTGCTCAACCTCGTTGGAAACCTCGTGCTCAACTTCGTACCCGGTCTCAGCTTCCGGCTCTAAACAAAACAATCACACCAAGCACCAATCAACAAGATGCAATGCGCACTCGGAAAAGATGAATGCATGATGGATGCACTAAGGATGCACACGGAGCACGGCAAAAATCACTCAAGTAAAACACCTCAAAACATGAAAACAATCTGATATTATTAATCTACACAGAAAATCAATCAAGTTTGATATAAGATTCGCTGAAATCGGAGTTACGGGCTAAAAGTTATGCCCGAAACAAGATTTGAGCGAAAGCTGAAAATTACAGCAACATAGCAACTTCGGAGCTCAAAATAATTAAGCTACAGCACCCAAAAAGCATGGCAAAGGACATGAACACAAACTAGACATATAGTACAGCAACTATGTCCAAGGTGCACCCCCAACGGAGTCACGGATCAATAGCAATGATCTTGGACATATTGAACTTGACAATAAAATTCTGGCAGCAGAATTTTATTGAAACTTTAGAGCAAAAGATAAACATGCTACAGCCACTTAAATGGACATGTGAGAACATGGATGGAAAGACAACAATATATACTACAAGGAACAATCAAGATCCACTCCAAAACTATCATGCTTTGTCCTAGAACATCACACGAACATGGCATCGGAACGTTACAGATTTCAGACTTAGTGAAAATCCACTAAGTCCTAAAACAGCAATAACATCATAGCAACTAAAAGAGCATGTTTAAGTCACCTCGAAACTAAACATGGCAAAGGGTAAGCACCTCATCAAAGTGCATATGAAGGTGATCCCCAAACACACAAGCATGCATCATAGAGGTGAACACAACGATTGCAACGAGCTCAACAAGATGGCATTTCATAACAAGTGAAAACACATCATAGCCACATGGCACTTTGCAACGATGATAACAAGGCAATAATAAATCTACCATGCAACCTATCACAAGCATCACGTAGTTCGTGGCAAGACGAACACGTGGACATGTCATTTGCATCATTCGGACAAACGAGCTAAAAGATATCACATGACAAAGGTGGCATAAAAATAACACATAACAGCAGTTTATATCATGATGCACTCTTGCAACAGCAAAACAAGCACCTAGATGATCTCTAACATGCATGACAACAACAGGTAAAACGTAGAGCACACTCCCACGAACGTCTGGACATATTACACGCGCGAAACGGAGCAACACAGTAAAAGTTATGCATGGTCAAACATTGCATCAGACAGGTAAAAACTGGACTAGATCTAGGTTTTTTTAGCAAAGTCAACCTCAGATCTGCGGAGTGGGCTCGGGCCCAGGCTGAAGAAGCGGAGGCCCGCGGGGCGGCGACGGCCCGCGGCCTGGGAGGCGACGGCGTGGCCTGCGGTGGCCTGGGGCGGATCCGGCGGGAGGGTGGAGACGGGCCTTGGCGCCTGGCGGCCCGTCTGGAGAGGCGGTGGCCCGGCGACCCGCGGTGGCGCGCGCGCGGCCCGGTGCGGAGGCAAGGCCCGGCTGGCGCGGGGCGCTGGCGAACGGGCGGCGCGGGGTGGGCCGGCCCGATGGGGCGCCCGGGAGGTCGACGGGACCCGGCGGAAGGCGGGCTGGGCCCTTGCGGCGCCGGGGAACTGGTCCCAGGAGCTGCGGACGGCTGGCCTGGTCGCTCGGGGCGCGTGCCTGGCGGCTTCGACGGGATCTGGCTGGGCGCCTCGAGGGCGTTGACCCTGGCGTCCAGATCGGATCTGGCGCCAGGGGGCTTCGAACCAGCGGGTTCTGCGGCGGCGGGCTGCTGCTTCGATGGATCCCTCGGGATCCGGGAAGAACAGAGGGAGGATTTTTGGGATCTGGTCTGATCTGAAAGAAAAGGAAAAAAAATAGTGGAGAAGGGGAAGAAGATAGGGAAGCCAAAATAGACCTAGAGGGGTCTATATATAGCAGTTTTTGCTAGGGTTTGGAGATTTGGGGGCGCTAGGAGCCCTCCGATCGCGATCCGACGGATCCGATCGCGGGGAAGATTTAAAAGGCCTAGGCGGAGTTAAAAGACTGTAGTAGGGGTGTTTCCGGGACACGAAGTGAAGGCACTTTGGACTCACACGTACAACGGATGGAAAAGCCAACGGAGTCCAAACGAGACGAGATTTGAGAGGCGGGTTGCACACAACAAAACAACAACACACACAACAACCTCGCGGCACACCGGTAACGTTAAACGCCCGAACAACAAAGTAGGCCTACGGGACGTCACGGACACGTGAGGGAGCTCCGGAACGCGAAACGGACAACGGGAAGAAACACCCGGAACCGGAAGCAACCGACAACACAAATGCAATGCGATGCACATGTCTACATGATATGAATGAATGCCACACACTCACACAACAAAACGACGAAAACCCGAAAGACAAGGAACCCGGAATGGAAATAGATGAAGCCGGAGATATATTATATACCCAAAAGGGAAAGTATTACATCCGGGGCATTACACAAACACCCAGAGCCAAAGAGTGTTAGGCATCACTGAAGTCTTTCTGTTTGTGTGACCTGAAGACTTATTACACTTGAGGACTGTGTTTCCTCCAGCCGGTTAGGCGTCCCGTTCTGAGCATCCAAGAGTCATTGTGGATTGCCGGTGAACGAAGTCTGTGAAGGTTTGGAAGTCTACCTTGAAGACTTACCAGAGTGATTGGGCGAGGACTAGGTGTCCTTAGCTCAAGGAGGACAAGGTGAAGACGCGGTCTTCTGAGTTAAATCGCAGCCTCCCTAACCAGACGTACAGTTGTCACAGCAACTGGAACTGGTCTCACAAATCACTGTCTTCCCCAAGCTACTGGTTCTATCCTTCCCTTCCTTTTACTTACTGCTATACGTTGTGAAGCCATTGCATGCTTGCCTTATCTGATTGTCTTCACCGAGTATCTACTTGTTATGATTGGCTTCATTCATTCCTCCTTTATGATCACTACTGCCTAGTTGCTATTAGTCTTCATGCTTTCACTTCATTGAATACATGACTATGGCTTATCTAGTGTAGTCCACTTTCCGCTGCATACTAATAGGCTTGAGCTTATCGTTTGTCTTCGAAACTACCATGTTTTGAAGCATTTCATAAAAATCGCCTATTCACCCCCCTCTAGTCGATATACTGCACTTTCAATTGGTATCAAAGCAAGGTACTCCCTTGTTCTGTGTGATTCGGTTTAACCACCTGGAGTTTTAGCTATGTCGACCGCAGGAATGAAGACCGTGTCTTGCCCCATGTTTGACGGTCAAGAGTATCCCAAGTGGAAGGCCATGATGAAGAAACGTCTCATGGCGATTAACAGTGAGCTGTGGACCGTCACTGAGATTGGTCTTACCGATCTATGCAAGAGGGCAGAAGCTGATGATATTCGCAAGTTCACTCTTCTCAATCTCACAGCAAAGGACGTCATCTGCTCCTCTCTATCTCAAGATCAGTTCAGGAACATCATGCATCTTGATCATGCGAAGCTTATCTGGGACCGTCTGTCTGAAGTCTATGAAGGTCATCGAACTCGTGATCATTCTGGGTTTGAGAAATTCAAGGAATCTCTCAAGACGATGACTTTTGGTCCAGAACCATCATCCTCTGCACCATGTCTTATGGCAAAAGGTGCCAAGGTAACCGAATGCTATTCATCTGAATCTAGTGATGATGAATCTGGTGATGAATTTGGACCCAGCTATGTCAAGCTTGCTTCCCTTGCCACTAAACAACAAATTGCTCTGGAAAAGGCTAAAAACATGCTTAATAAGAGCAATGATATATTGGGTGAAGAAATGGATCAATCGAAAAACTTAGCTGAAAGTCTTCAGAGGCTTCAGGCTAAGTTAACTACGCTTCAAAGTCTTCATAACGCTCTCTTATCCGATCATGAAAAGCTAAGAGGATGTTATGAAGATCTTCAGAAGGAGCATGATTCATTACTTGCTCAATATGTCAGTGCTACTCACGAAGAGTTTGAACCACCATGTCTAAAATGCATTGAACGTGATAATGCTACATCTGTTGCTGAATGTTCTACTGCTGCCACTGTTGCAATATCTTCAACTACTGATGTGGTAACTAACCCCTCTGCTGAGGAAACCACTACTATTGCTGATGAAAATGCTAGGTTGAAGACTTTGCTTGAAACAGCGATGTACAAAAGCCTCAAAGGGCATCAGACTTTATGTGATGTCCTCAAAAAGCATATACTGAACCGAAACCCTAGGAAAGAGGGTGTTGGGTTCGACAGGAAAATGAATGTTGATGGTTCATACTGGAAGCCTGAGCAGTATCCCAAAACCTCATGGGTTGCTGCAAAGGAACCTTCAGTAGATCCATCTACCTTATCTGGCTTCACTTGTGCTAATCCTGTTATCATTGATGAATCCTTTGATGCAAACTATAAACTGTTTAAGAATCAAAATGGTGAAGTGTTTGCCAGGTATATTGGTACTAACTGCAGGAATGGACCACCTATGAAGAAGATCTGGGTACCCAAAGGTTGTCTTGTGAAGCTTCCAGCAAATATTGTCATGACACCTCCTAGGATGAAGACAAACCCCAGACCAAAGGCTTCATATGGTCCTAAGGCTTCATACAGACAAAGGACTCATCTGAGTCACCCTAACGCGAATGTTTTGCAGGGAAACCATACTCAGACCCATGAATATGAGCGTGTTTCTTCAAACCACTATATTCATAAATCAAAGAATTTTTCTGCCTATTCTTATGAGTATTATTCTCCTCCTGCGAGACTGTTTGCTAGGGCTCCAAAGACAAAATTCTCAGATGCTGCTCTTAGACTCATTGCTTCTAAGCCACCCCTGAAAATGTGGGTGGTTAAGAAGAACTAACTTTCTCTTGCAGGGAAAGGTCTCCAGCTGACAATCAAAGGCTTCTGATGCTATTGCTAGGGACCTAAAACACTTGGAGTGACACCAAAGTCTTCAGAATGGATTATGGATAGCGGATGCACAAATCATATGACTGGTGATCGAAATCTTCTCATGGACTCAACATTATGTCCATCCAACAAGAGTCACATCACATTTGCTGATACTGGTAAAAGCAAAGTGTTGGGTCTAGGTAGAGTTGCAATCTCAAGAGATCAACACATGGATAAAGTCATGCTTGTTGAATCTCTTGGTTTCAACTTAATGTCTGTCTCAATGCTTTGTGACTTGAACATGATTGTGATCTTTGGTAAATTTCGTTGCCTTGTACTAATGGAATCTGACAAATCTTTAGTATTTGAAGGATACAGAAAAGGTGATCTGTATATGGTAGATTTCTCAGCTGGACCGCAGATGGCCGTATGTCTTCTAGCAAAAGCTTCAGAGTGCTGGCTTTGGCATCGGAGGCTAGGACATGTTGGCATGAGGAACTTGCACACTCTCGCAAAGAAGAAGCATGTCATAGGCATCGAGGAAGTCAAGTTCAAGAAAGATCATCTATGTGGTGCCTGTGAAGCTGGGAAAATGACTAGAGCCAAGCACCCCTCGAAGACAATCATGACGACATCCAAACCCTTCGAGCTGCTTCACATGGACTTATTTGGCCCTACTCACTACTCCACATTCTCTACCACTGCCTGTCTCTATGGCTTCGTCATTGTTGATGATTATTCAAGATACACATGGGTGCACATAATACTCTACAAGACTGAAGTGCAAGATGTCTTCAGACGCTTCGCCAACCGTGCCATGAACAACTATGGCATCAAGATCAAGCATATCAGAAGTGACAATGGCACTGAATTCAAGAACACTGGCCTCGATCTTTATCTGGATGAGATGGGAATCACTCATGAATTCTCAGCCCCATATACACCTCAGCAAAATGGGATCGTTGAGCGCAAGAACAGAACTCTAATTGAGATGGCTCGAACGATGCTCGATGAATAAAAACACCAAAAAGGTTCTGGCCCGAAGCTATTGATATTGCATGCCATATCATCAACCGTGTTTATCTTCACAAGCTTCTGAAGAAAACATCCTATGAACTCCTCACTGGAAAGAAGCCTAATGTAAGCTACTTCAGAGTATTTGGAGCTAAGTGCTGGATCAAGGATCCTCATCATAAGTCAAAATTTGCACCCAAAGCTCATGAAGGCTTCATGCTCGGATATGGAAAGGACTCACACTCCTACAGAGTCTTCAACATTTTTCTCTATAAAACTGTTGAAACTGTGGATGTGCGGTTTGATGAGACAAATGGTTCACAAAGAGAGTCCCTACCAAATGTGCTAGATTAAGCTTCGCCAAATGAATCTATCAAGATAATGGGAACTGGCGAGATCATGCCTTCTGAAGCACAACCTGACGAGGAACTCATCATCTCTGCTCCAAATCAACCTAACGACAATGCTCAGCCTGAAGACAACACTCCTGATGAAGACAATGTACAGCAAGAGCAAAATCTTCGTCCAACTCATCCTCGTGTTGCAAATGAAGTACAAGTTGAGAAGATAATTGATAGCATAAATGCTCGTGGTCCACTCACTCGCTCAAGAGCAACACAGCTTGCAAATTTTTGTGGGCACTTTGCTTTTATCTCAATATCTGAACCCAAGAAAGTTGCTGAAGCTTTTATGGAGCCTGAATGGATTCAAGCAATGCAAGAAGAGCTTCAACAGTTTGAGCTGAACAATGTGTGGGAACTTGTCAAGCGTCCTGATCCTCGAAAGCACAACATAATAGGCACAAAATGGATCTATCGCAATAAGCAAGATGAGCATGGTCAAGTGGCTTGAAGCTATTCGTATACTGCTAGCCTATGCAAATCATCACAACATACTTCTATATCAAATGGATGTAAAGAGTGCCTTTCTAAATTGAAGAATTGAAGAAGAAGTGCATGTTGCACAACCACCTGGATTTGAAGATCCAAAACGTCCTGATATGGTATACAAGCTCAACAAGGCACTGTATGGCCTCAAACAAGTGCCTCGTGCTTGGTATGACACACTCAAAGACTTCCTGAAGAGCAAAGGCTTCAAACCTGGATCCCTAGACCCCACACTCTTCACGAAGACATATGATGATGAGCTATTTGTCTGCCAAATCTATGTGGATGACATTATCTTCGGCTGGACGGACAAGAAATACAATGATGAGTTTGGTCACATGATGCAAGAGCAATATCAAATGTCCATGATGGGCGAGCTGAAATTCTTCCTTGGTCTTCAAATTCGTGAGCAAAGCAACGACATCTTCATATCTCAAGAAAAATACCTTAAATATTGCCTGAAGAAGTTTGGAATGCAAGACTGCAAAGGGTACTCGACGCCAATGCCTGCTAAACATCATCTGGGTCCCGACGCCAATGGTAAAGAGTTTGATCAACAGGTATACTGCTCCATGATTGGTTCTTTACTTTATTTATGTGCATCTAGGCCAGATATTATGCTTAGTGTTTGCATGTGCGCTCGATATCAAGCGGCACCAAAGGAGTCGCATCACTTAGCTGTGAAGCGAATACTTCGATATTTGGCTTACACCCCAACACTAGGATTATGGTATCCAAAGGGCTCGAAATTTGATCTAGTAGGATTTTCAGATGCTGATTATGCTGGTGACAAAGTTGATCGCAAGTCCACATCAGGCACATGTCACTTTCTAGGACAATCACTTGTCTGTTGGTCTTTAAAGAAGCAGAACTGTGTATCACTCTCCACTGCTGAATCTGAATACATTGTTGCTGGATCTTGCTGCGCTCAGCTTCTCTGGATGAAGCAAACACTCAAGGACTATGGAGTCCATCTGAAGCATGTGCCACTCTATTGTGATAATGAAAGCGCCATCAAGATTGCCAACAACCCAGTTCAGCACTCGAAGACAAAGCACATTGAAATTCGTCATCACTTTCTCAGAGATCATGTTATGAAGGAAGATATTGATATCATACATGTCAACACCGAAGAGCAACTGGCAGATATCTTCATAAAGCCCTTGGATGAGAAAAGGTTTTGCGCGGTGTGAGCTAAATATCTTAGAATCCTCAAATGTCCTGTAATCAGGCACACATCCTAACACTTATGCATATTGATGACTTAGATGTGCAACACACGAAGTAAAGTATATCTTCAATCAATGAAGACTTACATTCTAAGTGTGAATACATTAACATGGAATTTGATTTCGGAGCGCCACGATAATTGTGCGCCGTGTCTGGGTCTAATACTTCCTATACGGTGGGTAACGCCACCACCAAATTCTTGTTTGAAGTGTTTCTCGTGGCGTTACATTTGCAAAGTCTTCGCACTTGGTTTGTCTTCATATAGTACACACACACACACACA
>LR738711.1:843129870-843318298 GCA_902687465.1 Secale cereale
ATATATATATATATATATATATATATATATGTATATATATAAAATTGTGTTTTGTCCTCAACAACATTCACTTATAGCTATGTCTTCGTATTTGAATCTTTTGGACTAAGTGAATGTGATCGGACCCTAACCTCTCTATGCTTTCTTATCTCACACTCTGTCTGTCCAAATCATATGCATTCTGTTGAAATTGTCGAATATCTTCTCTGCGTCCTTGTCAGCAGAAGATATGGAGACAAACTTTAAATCTGATTTTAACGCTCCATCCGTTATGCCTGAAACCCGGAGAAGCCGGAACGACCACTCCGACAGTCGTGGTGTACATGGGATCGTGGGACAACTCCCAATGCATTACATGACCGCCACGTGTCACTCGTACGTGAACCGTCAGGGGCACCTGAGTAATTACGCTGTGCCGTCTCCCATGCCTATAAATGCACATCCCATCACGGTCAAAAGCTCTTCTACCACCTCTCCACCTCGACCAACCCTAGCGCCTCCGCTAGCTTTCGACGACGCCGGCGACGAAGCGCTTCACTGCCGCAACTTTGTCGACACCGTCCTCACGCCGGCCGCGGACATCTTCTACTCCGCCGTCGCTGTAGCTATCCTCCGTTGCCAAGTTAGGGCACGGAAGACCGAACTGTTGGGCATCCAACTCCTCTCCGTCTAAGCAGTTCATCGTGTGGTAAATAAAACTTGCTTTTTATCATCTTCTAGATCCATAAAGATTCATCTACTTTACCACAAGAGGTTTCTGCCTACTTAGATATATAGATCTATCCTTTCCGCATCTCATATCTTGCCTAGTACATTCACATATGCTTCAACCATAGTTAGATTCTTCACTTGTACCTATTCGTGGATTCGTACAAATCTGGAACCAACTCCCATGAGTGAATGTCTTCGCACTATGAGGTCAAAGTCTTCAAAACTGTTTTAATCTTCAAAACTTCTGAGAATGCATATGACCTCTTCCCCTTCCCTCGCATCTCTAATGCTGTCACAGGTGTAAGTGCATCTAGTGCCACCCCTAGTGGTTTTGGAGTATTGACGACAAACCTGGTTGAGGGACTAATGTGTTTGTGAGAATTGCAGGATAACACAGGTAGTAGTCCCTCATCAATTCGGTTAACCTACCGAAGATGACCCCTAAAAATGTATGAAGACATTGATATCAGTGGTGGTATATGAAGATAATCATATTGAAGACTATGACATGAGAAGACATTGTGTGAAGACTATGGAGAGCGGAGACGTAGATCTTTCGTTGTTTCCTTTTCTTCTTTGTTGAGTCATAGGAACCACCGTACTGTTAAGTGGGGTCCAAGTGAACTAAGTCAGAGTGACTGAAGTGATGCTCAACCAAATCCTATGTCTTCGAGCGAAGACTATGAGAGCAAATCTTATCTAGAGGCGGATGAGTCAGCTTTACTGGGAGCTCAAGTAAAGTTGTCGTGTGTGTTTGAAATCTGACCGTTGGAACACGTGTCAGCTCCTTAGTGACCCAGGGTCACTTCGGACAAATCAGGTCGGGTTGCCCAGTGGCTATAAATAGCCCACCCCCTACACCATAAATTGGTGGCTGCTCAGAATTATTGCACGGCTTTTGTCGTTTGAGAGCAACCCACCTCCGAAGCATTTGAGAGAGAAATCCTTGCGAGGACAAAGCCCAAACACCCAGAGCCAAAGAGTGTTAGGCATCACTGAAGTCTTTCTGTTTGTGTGACCTGAAGACTTATTACACTTGAGGACTGTGTTTCCTCCAGCCGGTTAGGCGTCGGGTTCTGAGCATCCAAGAGTCATTGTGGATTGCCGGTGAACGAAGTCTGTGAAGGTTTGGAAGTCTACCTTGAAGACTTACCAGAGTGATTGGGCGAGGACTAGGTGTTCTTAGCTCAAGGGGAACAAGGTGAAGATGCGGTCTTCTGAGTTAAATCTTAGCCTCCCTAACCAGACGTATAGTTGTCACAGCAACTGGAACTTGTCTAACAAATCACTGTCTTCCCCGAGCTACTGGTTCTATCCTTTCCTTCCGTTTACTTACTGCTCTATGTTGTGAAGACATTGTATGTTTGCCTTATCTGATTGTCTTCACTGAGTATCTACTTGTTGTGATTGGCTTCATTCCTTCTTCCTTATGATCCCTACTGCCTAGTTGCTATTAGTCTTCATGCTTTCACTTCTTTGAATACATGACTATGGCTTATCTAGTGTAGTCCACTTTCCGCTGCATACTAATAGGCTTGAGCTTATCGTTGGTCTTCGAAACTATCATGTTTTGAAGCATTTCATAAAAATCTCCTATTCACCCCCCCCTCTAGTCGATATACTGCACTTTCAACAGGTACATGTCCGTGGGAGAATCCCTTGGTTCTCATAGTCTGCATTCATTTGCAGTGTTTTTGCAGCGTCACATTCACTCCCCTAAAGACAGTTCCTGACTGACCAGCAGACCGAAGCATTCGCCTGTTTTGAAGCCCTTCAGGTTGAAGCAAATGGCAACTGACAAGACGGTTAGAAAGGGTGGCAGACAGCGCCGTGGCAACACCTCCATAGATCTGCCTCCTGATCTCATTGAGATATACAAGACTGATCCCGAGGAGGATTATAACAAGAGAAGACTCGAATCCAATGGATTCGAAGATACTGGGCTGAACAGTGGTTTAAGTACAGGTTCGTGACCCAAGAGTATGCTGAGAAGAACGCCATCAAGCATCCATGGGGAGATATCACTTATAAAAATCTTCCCCCCAAGACTCGTGCTGAAGCCATTGCTCAAGGCTTCTATCCTTGCATGGTCAGAGGGCCTCAGCCTGCTGATGCTGATCCAAGCTCTCTGCTCTGGTGTCGCGACGACAATCTGTTCAAGCGAAATCTTCAATTCGCCAAGAACTCGGCCAAAGAGAACAAGAAGCTTTGGGGATTAGACTTCAATCCTGGCCCCTCTGCGCCTCGCGCTGATGGCACGCGCGAAGTTGAACCAAATCTGGTTGGGCCCTTCTACAACTTAGAAGGCCTCATCAGTCACATACGGGTTCAAGGGGCGGATGTGGATCAGCCTGAAGCAGATGCTGATTCTGAAGAAGCACCTGCAACGCCGAAGCCCAAGAAGAAGAAAACAAAGGCTTCAAAGACAACTCCTCCAATTGCTTCTAGAGTGAAGCCTTTGGCCACTGCTCCACATGCACCAAGTGTGCAATCTGAGGAACACTCTCATATCTCCAAGAGCAGTGATACGTCCAAAACGTATCTATAATTTCTGCTTGCTCCATGCCTCTTTTGTGTGATATTGCTATGATATTTATGCACTTCCATACACTTTTGATCATATTTGGACTAACCTATTAACTCAATGCACCAGAGTGCCAGTTCCTGTTTTCTGCTGTTTTTCTATTTCAGGTTTCCCCCATATTAAAAGTGCCCTAAAAATTCCGGGAAAAATACAGGAAAAATCAGCGTATCGGGAGCTTCAAGAAAAACCAAAGCAGGGCCAGAGGGGAGCCAGGGGCAGCCCAGGCGGCCCCACCCCTGGCCGCCTAGGGGGGGTGCCTGGGCCCCCCTCTCCGCTTCTGGTGACCCCCTTTGGCATATATACTCCTCGCGTCCCGAAACCCTCGAGGACGGAACCCTTTTTCACGATCCCGCCTCTGTTCCGCCGCCGCCGCGCTTCCAAGATCGGGAGCACCAGGAGAACTCTTCCCGGCACCCTGCCGGAGGGGAGAACCACCACCGGGAGCTTCTCCACCACCATGGACGCTTCCCGGATGAGTTGTGAGTAGTCTCCCTTGGACCATGGGTCCATGACCAGTAGCTATGTGATGTTCTCCTCCCCTCTTTGTTCTTCATTGATTAGACCTCGTGAGCTGCCCTAAATGATCGAGGCACATATGTAATCTTTATGCTGTTGCTCTGCTGAGTTTGCTGGGATCCGATGGATTATGAGATTATGTTCAGATTGTGTGTGAGTAATATATTTGATTCACCTCTTTTATATTTATGTTCTTGAGTAATTCTTGCATGTTCTCCGTTGCTGTTTATTGCTTTGGCCGAGTAGTAGGTAGTAACTCCAAGAGGGAACGTTTTGCTTGATTGTGGGTTCATGCCCCCTGATGACTAGCTTGAGTGACAGAAACATGAGTCTAGGGGATGTGTTGTTGCCACAAGGGGGAAAACAACGCTGCTTGTACTTGCGGGTGCAAGGATTGTTTACTTTACGCAAAGTTCTTTTAATGCAGTTGTCTGTTGCTTTGAGTTTACACTTTGGGTGGGACTCGCACCTTAATACCAGCGAGATGTTCTGGATAGATATCTCAAGGTGGATGATTAGTAGTAGATGCAGATGGATTTCGGTCTACTTGCCTTGGCGTACCGCCCATGCTTTTGAGCCTCTACCTTTCTTTACAGCATAGTTAGTATTGGTTTGCGCACATAATCCTGTCAATTGCCCAGCTGTAATTTGTTTACCTCGCTTAGCTGTTTTATCGTCTTTTGGGAGAGAGACATCACTAGTGAACATCATGGGACCCCGGTCCATATTACCATCATTGATCACACCTTATATTTACTTCCTGCTTTTATCTCCTAGTTGCAGTCATACCTATCACCATTATCTCTTGTGTTTGATCCTTTGTAAACGACAAGGCCGGAGGGATTGACAACCTCTCTGTACTCGTTGGGAGCAAAGTTATTTGTATCTGTGTGTTGTGTGCAGGTCCTGTTAACCGCTAAGTATCTGGCGCCGTTAGCAGTTGACACCTTCTTGTCGACCCTCGGAGTCTCACGGGATTCGATCCCTGGTATCTTGCCAAGGGAAACTTGCCGTTACGCTACATCTCAAACCTTCCACTTGGGGTAACCAACGAGGGGCGAGAAGCCATCAAGCAGACAGCTGAAGAAGAAGCCAACACGCAACCCCAGTCCAGCTCTCACTCCTGATGCTGTGCTGAAGACTGCCAATGATGCCCTTGATCTCTCAAGTGATGAAGATCTTGGTGACGATGCTCTGGAGCTATTGATCAAGAGCAAGCAAGATGCTGAAATCTTCAATGATTTGCCGCTCTTTGACGTTGAAGTGCTCAATAACTTCATTGATGAATGGTTTGACACACCCAACCTGAGCTTCGACGATCTTCAACTTCCAGTTAGCCTCAGCGTCTCCTTCCATGGCGCCATTGCTTCTGAGCTGGCTCTGGCTCAGAGAATTGTTGAGCTGAAGCAAAAGATAGACTATGAAAAGGCTCAGTTCAAGAAGCATGTGGACAAGCTCAGCGTGCAAGAAATTCAAAACTTCAAGGTTATGATGCACGAGCTCAAGGAAGCCTTTCGCCAGCGGCGTGAAGAAGCCAAAGGTTCTCGTGAGCGAATCAAGGACTTGGCTGCCAAATGCGTTCAAGTGTTCAATGAAGCTGAAAAGCGCAAGGCACTTGGGCGTCCTGGCATTGACCCACGGATGGCTGCCAAGAAGAAGAAGAAGCAACCTGTGCCCGAAGCTGAAGAATTTGGGTAGGAAATGCCTCGCATAGTCTTCCCTGCTAGCATGACTGGCACGAAGCCTAAGGCAACCCCAACCGCTTCAAAGCTCAAGAAGACTAAGGTGGCTGAAGCTGAAGCTCGCAAGCGTAAGCAATCTACTGATGAAGCTCGACCCACCAAGAAGCACAAGACCAAGAAGGATAAGGCTGCTTCCAAAGAGCCTATCTTTGTCGAGCCAATCTCAGTTGCTCGCCCTGCATCTGCCCAAAGAGAACGAAGAATGACTGTTCATGAGCCTGCTCCCACAGAGGCTGAAGACATTCCAGTTGTTGACCCCACCGCAGCTGAAGACATTGGTCCTCAAGACAATGTTGAAGATGATGAAGTCCTTCCTCAGATCGAGTACAACATTGAATCTTCGCCTGTTTTCACGAACAGCGAACGCATCAGCATTGGTCGTCCATTGATGCCAATTGCTGAGGATGACTCATGGGCTGATCACCCACAGGATACACAAGCCACACCCCAGCAAACTCAAGACACCAGTACGGTGCTTGAAGATGAAGACTTTGGGGCATAATAACCTCCATCTCCTGAGGCGTCGCCAGCTTTTCGCAGGCTTCGCAAAGGACCAAGGCCTCAAGTTCTCGCCCCAAGTGTTCCAGAAGGAGTAGAGCAACCATCTGCGCCTGATGCTGCTCCTACTGTGAATCCCTCAGAATCTGAAGCCAAAGTGGCTGAAGATATTCCGGCTACATCAGCCGAAGAAGAACCACCCCAAGAAGAAGAACCACCCCAAGCAGAAGAAGAACGTACTGCCACACCCCCTGTTCTCGAGGAGAACGTGTCTGACCCTCCAGCTCCTGAAGTGGAGGCTACAAATTCAGAGGCTGCCACCACCAACACTGAAGCCAATGACGTGGTCATGGCTGAAGCTAATGTGGCACCTGAAGACACAGTGGTGCCTGAAGTGACTGCGCCTGAAGTGACTGCTTCTGAAGCCAGTACTGTGCCTGAAGCCAGTGCTGTGCCTGAAGCCAGTGCTGCGCCTGACGCCAATGCTGCACCTGAAGCACATCCGCAGCTTGAAGATAATGCCTCTGCTCCTGTTCCGCCTCCACGACCCCACACCATTGAGCAAACATACAACAAGGATGATCAGCTTGTTACTGTTCGGTGGCCCATTCTGATTCCGCCACCTACCACTGAACCGCGTGCTGCTGGTCCTCAGTTTGATCATCATGTTGCTCATAGGCCCCAAGTTCAGAAGCCTAAGCCAAGACTGCCAAGGTTTCTAGGTATTGCAACCTCTTCAGGTCATTCAATGCAAATAGCTTCCCTGCGCACAACACCTTCTTTGATAGGGCCAAGAACCCATATTCCAAGCCAAGAATATCATCAGATAGGTTCTGAAGCCATCAGCAGCGCAGCTACTACTCAAGAGTACTCTATGATCAAGGGTGCATTTTCCCTCATATGCGTCTTGACACTGAAGCTATTGCTGGTCTACCTTGCCTGGAGGAAGCTCTTGACTGCTTCCGTGATGCTGGCCTACTCAATTTTGTCACAGACAAAGAGCATTGGAATGAAGAGCTGCTTCTGCAATTCTATGCAACTCTCCACATCCGAGGCTACAACAGGGATCCGAAGACATGGGTCCTTGAGTGGATGACATGCAATGTGCATCATGAAGCTAAAGCCTTTGATCTCATTGAGCTTACTGGCCTGCCCACTCCAGGAGATCTATATGAACCTGGCTGTCAATTGCACACCGAAGCCTGGGAGAGTATATTTCAGAAGCGTCAGCCCAACATGTGCCAAATGCTCAGCATGATGAAGTCTCTGCCAAGTGATGCTGAATATCTTAAGGAATTCTTTGTTGAAGACCTAGAGTACCTGCCGCGCACCATCTATCACATCATAAGGCGTACTCTATGGCCAATCAAAGGACATTCTTCATCATCCAAGCTTGAAGGCCCTATGAAGACTTTGGTCTTCTATATCTTCAATGGCATCAGCTTCAATGCTCAAGATTTCTTCATTAGGCAAATGGCTATGTCTAGAGCTGATCTATTTGGTCTGAAATTTTATGCCCCTTGGATAATGCGCCTCATCAAGTTGCATTCAGCTGTCACCTATCAGTCCTCTGCTCGCAACCATCAAATTTTCTTGCCTGAGGTTGATATGTCAGCTGAAGCCATCTACCAAGAGCCTGCTAAAGAGCCTATTTGTCTTCACAACGCCGATCACCAGAAATTCACTCAGCAGATTGAAGGGGTTCCAGCAGTTTCACGCGTTTATCCTCTGGCTGGCCGTACTCGTCTATCTCGACACACTAAAACCGAAGCCACTGAAAGCACCATCGCTCAAAGGCCTCAGAAGCGATCTCGTGTCCTGAACAACCGAGAGCTTCTGGTAGCCCTTCATCAGAAACAGGACAAGCATCACCTCTGGTTAAAGCGTCAGATGCAAAGCCTCTTGGTGGATGTCAATCGCATTCACAATCTTGCCACCAAGAATGCCTTTGTTGCTCATGAAACATGTCGGAGGTCTTGGAAGAGTTTGACCTTGCTGAGTGCTGAAGCGGATCTTCAAGACGATGGCGTCAAAGAGAGATTCAAGTTTGACATCACTCCTCCCAGGACTGTTGTTATGCGTCGAACTCCATCTCTTGAAGATTCTGAATACTCCTCCTCCGCTGCAACAATTGACGCCAGGGTGATCAATGATCAAGATGATGCTACTTCACCGCCTCCTACTTCAGCGCGTATCGACACTGCACCAACCACTTATGCACCGCCAAACAACAACAACGACCCTGCATCCTCTTTTGCTCCAACTGGGAACGAGTAGAGGCTCTATGTCTTCAAACCTTTTTGGTCCTTACTGACAAAAGGGGGAGAATCATATGAGTTGATAGTCTTCAAGCGGGTCCATATGGGCTGGTGCTTTATAATTTTCCTAGTGTTTACAACTCTCGTTTTGCTACATTTGGTTCTTTGAGTTGTAACACCTAAACAGATGGTCGTCTGCTACGTTTTTATGCTACTCTGTAATGCGATGATAAATTCCGCATCTGCTATCTTATATTCCGCACTTAGTCATTATTGCAGACGTCCATCTTTCATTATGCATGTCATTATCTTCGACATATCAATTATGCATGATGAATTGTCTTCATAAGTTGAAGAGGACCTCCACAAGTACAACCTGCCATGTGCATTTGCATTCAAGGCAAATCAACTATATGCACATCTTCAGGGGGAGCCTTTTGCTACTTACGAAGACAATACCTTTAACCTTTACAATTTCACATATCTTTATCCCCGTTGAAAACTTCAACCAGTTTGTCATCAATCACCAAAAAGGGGGAGATTGTAAGTGCATCTAGTGCCACCCCTAGTTGGTTTTGGAGTATTGACGACAAACTTGGTTGAGGGACTAATGTGTTTGTGAGAATTGCAGGATAACACAGGTAGTAGTCCCTCATTGATTCGGTTAACCTACCGGAGATGACCCCTAAAAATGTATGAAGACATTGATATCAGTGGTGGTATATGAAGATAATCATATTGAAGACTATGACATGAGAAGACATTGTGTGAAGACTATGGAAAGCGAAGACGTAGATGTTTTGTTGTTTCCTTTTCTTCTTTGTTGAGTCATAGGAACCACCGTACTGTTAAGTGGGGTCCAAGTGAACTAAGTCAGAGTGACTGAAGTGATGCTCAACCAAATCCTATGTCTTCGAGCGAAGACTATGAGAGCAAATCTTATCCAGGGGCGGATGAGTCAGCTTTACTTGGCGCTCAAGTAAAGTTGTCGTGTGTGTTTGAAATCTGACCGTTGGAACACGTGTTAGCTCCTTAGTGACCCAGGGTCACTTCGGACAAATCAGGTCGGGTTGCCCAGTGGCTATAAATATCCCACCCCCTACACCATAAATTGGTGGCTGCCCAGAGTTATTGCACGGCTTTTGTCGTTTGAGAGCAACCCACCTCCGAAGCATTTGAGAGAGAAATCCTTGCGAGGACAAAGCCCAAACACCCAGAGCCAAAGAGTGTTAGGCATAACTGAAGTCTTTCTGTCTGTGTGACCTGAAAACTTATTACACTTGAGGACTGTGTTTCCTCCAGCCGGTTAGGCGTCCCGTTCTGAGCATCCAAGAGTCATTGTGGATTGCCGGTGAACGAAGTCTGTGAAGGTTTGGAAGTCTACCTTGAAGACTTGCCAGAGTGATTGGGCGAGGACTAGGTGTCCTTAGCTTAAGGGGAACAAGGTGAAGACGCGGTCTTCTGAGTTAAATCTCAGCCTCCCTAACCAGACGTACAGTTGTCACAACAACTGGAACTGGTCTAACAAATCACTATATTCCCCGAGCTACTGGTTCTATCCTTCCCTTCCTTTTACTTACTGCTATACGTTGTGAAGCCATTGCATGCTTGCCTTATCTGATTGTCTTCACGGAGTATCTACTTGTTATGATTGGCTTCATTCCTTCCTCCTTTATGATCACTACTGCCTAGTTGCTATTAGTCTTCATGCTTTCACTTCATTGAATACATGACTATGGCTTATCTAGTGTAGTCCACTTTCCGCTGCATACTAATAGGCTTGAGCTTATCGTTTGTCTTCGAAACTACCATGTTTTGAAGCATTTCATAAAAATCGCCTATTCACCCCCCTCTAGTCGATATACTGCACTTTCACTCACTTATAGGAAATTCGCACTAGCGAATTCCTAACTCCTCGGTTAGAACAAATTCCTCACAGACCAAAAGATTTTTGTCTGTGTCACTGTCGTGGAATTAGCACGGCAGATGTCCGGTTTAACGGACTTAGTGATGGAACCATCGCACGGGTTAGCTTGAAGGGGTTAAAAGCACACAAAGGACACAGAGGGTTTATACTAGTTCGGCCCCTTCGATGAAGGTAAAAGCCTACGTCTAGTTCGGTTTGGTATTGCTTGGGCGTCGATGAACAGGGAGCTGATTGCTTGCCTGTGTCTCAACGGGTTGTTTCTTGTCCTTGAACCGTCGCCGGGTCGTCCCTTTATAAAGAGGTGACGCCCGGTCCGGTTTACAGAGTACCGAGGCCGGCTCATATTTGTGTCCGCCTCGATCTCTGCTCTTTCTTCCTTGTCTCTCAAGTTACATGATAAGACGGTTTACAAACCGTAACTCTACACATGGGCCCTAAGCCTTCATGGGCCGTAACCTCTACTGAGCTTTACAATTATACAACTATATCATCATAATCCGGTTTACCCTAGCCGGTTTACACCTGCTAGTAATATCCCTGACATTAGGCCCCAGAATGATTTGAACTTGTTCATATCAGTCTTCTCAGTCTTACATAATCTTCTTTCTTGTATCTTCTCAGTTTTTGTAAACCGGCTATGACGTCATCCCTGGAAATCATTTGATTCGATCGTGACATCACTTCCGCATTTATTGCGCGCTGCGGTTTGTTACCTTTGTTTAAAGGCTATCCCGAGAATCGAGGCGACAGGGAATCTTTATCCAATCTCTTTCTTCCTCAAATCCCGTGCTTACCGTTTCGTCTCTCCTCGGCCTATAAATACCGTCGAGGCCCATCTCTTTCCCCTTCTGCTTCTTCTTCCTCCGTCTCCGCACCCGAGCTTCCACCGTCGTCCGTCGAGCTCGCCGTCGCCAGCAAGTCCGGCCGCTGCATCAACCTGAACGCGACCAGATAACTCGCTGCCTGTCATTTCCTTCTGCTTCAGGTATCCCTTTTCCTTTGTTGTAGATCTGTAGCTTTAGGGTTTCACCATTGATTCTGCCGTGAGACCTCGAAGCTTCGGCTGTTCGTCCTATACGTCATGCTCGTAGTAGATTCCTCTTTAGATTTATCTTCGAAATTTGCTTCAACTCCGCTGCCTTATGCTTAGATTTGGCCTTAGATTCAATCCTTAGATTCATCCGCTCTGTATAAGACCCCCGCAGTTGTTCTGTAATATACCTGCATAAATTTCCGCTTTTTCTTTACCGCTTAGATCTGTTTTACCCTAGCCTCTTTGTAGAAAACTGTTTCTTCATCCTCATAGATCTGTAAGATATTCGCCGGTTTAGTCAATCATGCACTTCTTCTGCAACGTATCAATCATGAACCCGACGGTTTAGCCTATTTCTTTTTTGTTGTTATAAATTGGTAGCAGCTCGCTTCCTGCTTGCTTCCGGGTTGTCCCTGCCATTAGTCCCTTGTCTAAACCGTCATTGTGATTTTGCATATATGATCCGGTTTACACCTCTGTACTTGAATAATTCGGATTTTATACTTTACCTTTTCAGCACTTTTCTTCTGCTAATATGTCTGCCAAGCAATTCGTTTCTTGCGACTAGGTTCCTTCCATCATTACGGAAGAAGACTTAGTTAATGCTGCTGCAGTTGGTATTCTGGGCCCTCAAGCAGTTCTGAAATGGCGGGCCCCAGGAAATGAATGCCCCCCTACTCCCAAAGAAGGAGAAGTTATTATCTTCTTTGACCATATGGCCCGGGGCTTTAGTCCTCCCGGTTCAAAGTTCTTCCGGGGCGTGCTCGCCGCTTTTCAACTTGACCCTCAGGATATAGGTCCAAATTCCATATCAAACATCTGCGATTTCCAAGTTTTCTCCGAGGTGTATCTTCAAGAAGAGCCATCAGTTGACTTGTTCCGGGATTTTTTCCATTTGAACCGGCGAACTGAGTTTACTGGCGGACCTCATCAAGAATTGGGTGGGGTTAGCATCCAAAAGAGAAGAGACGCGGTCTTTCCTCACGCTGCTCTCCATACACACCCCAAGGATTGGAACAAATCTTGGTTCTATTGCCACGATACTTCACCTGAAGGAGAGAACCCACTGCCGGGTTATCGGGAACATCGTCTTCCTGAAGACCATCCACTGCCGCAGCATCTTAGCTCCTCAGAACGGCCCCGGTTCGCCTCTCAACTTGCCAAACTCAAAGCCTTTATGGCGCTCCGGTTTGATGTATCAGTATACCGGAAAACCGGATGACCCTCAGCGGTTTAGCGACGTAACACTTCCTGAAAATGAAGTTATTGAATCTGCCAAGAAAATGCTCAACATCTCTTTGGAGGAATGTAGCAAAACCGGATTGGCTCCATATTATAGGAAGAACAAACTGCCAGCGGTAAGCCTTAATCTTTTCTGTTTGTTTCTAATCCGTCTATTTAAGTTATCTTTTATTTATCTCTCATCTTCTACACAGGCCGATGATCCTTTCTGGAAAAGGAAACCTCAGGATAAGTCAGGCAAACAGCCGCGCCGGCAAACCTTTGTTGTGAAGAAGAAAAAGGCGGCTGCTGGCTCCGGTTCACATGCTGAAGAAGATGATCCGGATTCTGAGGTATGAGTTAATCCGGATATGATTCGTTCACTTTTACCCAGACTTGTGTTAACGGTGTCTTTTCACAGGATTTGGCTGAAGGGGATAAAGCGGCAGAAACTGAGGTAATCACTCTTTCTTCAGATTCAGAACCACCTCCACCAAAAATTCATCGGGTAGTCCGGAAATATCAGTTTTCTCATCCTTATGCTCAACTGGACCCCAATTTTCTTTTGAAGAAGCAGCAACATGAAGCTCGCCGGACTACACGCCATAGTGGCCATGTAGTCGAGTCTTCCGGAATATCTCTCACTCCGGCTCGGAGGCGCCGCTCTGAGGTTATACTTTCTCAAACTCTTCTTCACCCCAAGGCCGGGCTTATACGCAAACCACTTAAACCGTCTGATCCTAATTATCAGGAGACTCCTTTATCGTCTTCTGGCGAATCAACTGCCACACAAGTCCCGGCTCTGAAAACTGTCCCGGGGTAAGACCTTCATCTTATCCGGTTTATGATTGTATTTTCTTTTGTGACTCCGATTTCCTTTTCAATTCCTTTCAGTAAACCCAAGCCTAGCAAAAGGGCCAAGGCCAGCAAAACGACTGCTGAGACTGCTACTGCTGATCCGGTAGCTGATCCGGACATAGTCGTCCCTCCGGACAACGAGCCTACAGTTCAGCTTGACGATCCTGCTCCTATGGATCATGATTATGTTGCTGCTCCGGAAAATCCCAATGCTGAGGATGTCCATGAACCGGCAAGTCCTGTCCGGGTCAACCCTCCTCGGACTAGCCCGGCTCTCGCTAGTCCGGTTCATACTGCCACTCCACAACCGACAGCTGCCTCTTCCCCGGATATCCAAATAACCAGTACAGGTTATACCGCTCCTGCTGAGCCCGTTGTTTTAGCCAAGCATACTGCTAAAGCGGAGAAACTCCAGCAAGAGAAGGGCAAGTGGAGTACAGACTTGTCTAGTTACGCCAAGCTGAGTGCCCAGGAGCTTTATTCCGGGTATTTGAACCGGCTGCATACCAGTTGGGACTATGAAGCAGGCTTGGTCAATCTGATGAAGGATAAATACGAGGTATCTTACTTGTCTTTTGCTTTTGCCTTCTTTGTATTTCTGTCTATATCATGGTAGCCCCCAAGTTCCGGTTTAGCTTTGTTGAAAGGTGAACCGGTACTTTCAAATGTGAGCAAATAATCTTACATTAGCCCCCAAGTGCTAGGGGCATAACTCGGTTTATGTGCCTGGGACTTGTCTGAATCTTTCTTTTGATGTTTCAACTGCCCATTAGCCCCCAAGTGTCAAGTAGACAACTTGTTTGTGTGCTTGAGACTTGTCTTTAACTGTCACTCTTTGATACTTCAATTGCTCATTAGCCCCCAAGTGTCAAGTAGATAACTTGGTTATGTGCTTGAGACTTGTCTGAATTTTGTCATTTTATTCCTCTTGATTTCCTTTGCAGGCTGACTTGACCCGGAGAGTTGAAGAAATAGTGAACTCCGGAATAGACTTGCTGAAACTGAATCTGCTGCTGCCAAGGCCAAAAAAGAATTGGCGCTGAGCTTAACCACTGCTGAACAGCTGAAGAAATATTTTGAAGAGGAGCGGACAACTTGGGAAGTGCAAAAGAATGCTCTGGAAAAAAGAGCAAAGGACGCTGAGGAAGCTCTTAATCCGGTGACAGAAGAGTTGACCGGTTTAAAGCGGCAAATAGAACTTATGACTTCTGCCGTCTTCGGTAAATACTTAACCTGCACATGCTTTCATTTCTGCAACCTTTAATCCGTTCCGGTTTAATTTGATAACCATGTGCAGGACGGCGCATCACCCATCTTGGGGATGATCTCCGGAAGAAACTCAAGGCCTCTTATACTCTGGTTGAGCAGCTGTATTCCGGCGCTCAGAGGATTATAAGTGCAATGTCTTTCAATAAACCGGCCCCTACCACTATTCAAGGTACTCTGGAGAAGCTGTCTGTTTTGCCAGTACGCTTGGAAGAGGTGAAGAAGTCTGCTGCCCGAGCCGGTTCTCTTGTAGCGCTCACCAGAGCCAAAGCGTGGGTTCCAGACTTTGATCCGGAAGAAGCCCTGAACGGTTATCCCAGCACCAAAGAAGACGGATCGGCCTTCACTGGCAAGGACCTTCATGCTTTGACTAAGGAGATGCGTCCTCTCGCTAGCAAGCTTGCTGTTGCATCAGATTTGACCAGGTATCATCCGGCGTACGATTTAAAGAATGAGCGGATGGATCGGCCGGTTTATGATACCGAAAATCTAATCCCACCAGTGCGCCCTCACACTTTCGCCCCAGATGTTGATCCGTCTGATCTGATTACTGAAGAGATGTATTTCCGTGCTTTATCAAAGATCAATTGGCGCGTTCCTGACTTTTAGCCGCTTCAGGAAAATGAAGAAGCACCGAAACAGGTTGATCCTCAGCCGTCGCACCAGGAGGAAGCATAGGCCCCACAGTTTATCTTTGTAGGTGCAGTATTATTTTGCCAGGAAAAACTTTAATCCGTTCAGGCTTGCTATGCCTTGTAATAGGATAGCTTGAAATATTGTCCGTCTTGATCCGGATGTCCCAACTTTGCTTTGGCGTCTGCCAATTTGAATCTTCTGTCTGATATGGTTTATCTTGCATACTATCTGTTTCTGCATAGATAACACTTAAAAGATGTCCTAGCGGTTTATCGTCGGACCGATTAAAATGCTCTCATATATATATATATCAAACAAGTTTCTGTTTTATGCCGGAAATAACTTCATACCTGTGATTAAGTATGCTTGATATCCTTAATCCGGTGAACATCGTTGTTTTTGAGGAAGCGCTTGGCTCTGTTGGGGAGTACCCAATTATTTCGGGTTTGCAAGAACTACTGGTTTAAATAATGCTGGCGCTCTGTGTCCAGACCTTTGAAGATACTAGATGACACCCCGCGCGTTGCTGCGGGAATGTATGCTTCAAAACGTTTCATTAAACATGAAATTGCTTGTTAGGAATGATAGGGTTCAATGAACATAGCATAAGTGATAATTGCTTGTTAGGAATGATAGAGTTCAATACAATCTTATCTGAGGGCAAGTTCATAGCAATGCAAGAGTGTCATGTTAAGAGAATGAACTCTCACCACTATCGCTATGGCAGACGTACAGATACTTTTAATAAAAATGATTGCTGATAAAGTACTGAGAATAAACTAAGTGTTCCGTAGCTAAAGCCCGTTGACAATCCCTACATGCCAAAGGTAACACAACGAATATCACCTCTACATGAAAATGGAACTACATTAGCTATAATTATAATTAAAAAAACCTCAAGGCATTACCTCCTCCATTCCACTTTCTTAGGCATAGAAAACCAATCTCACGTACGAACTACCAAGATCCGAGGAGAGAAAGATTGGTTGGATAGATAGCAGTAATTCGATCCAAATTGTGTCAAATCCTCGACCCCAATGCGTCGTTTGGCCTTTGTAGATGTACATACTGCTCTCGGCCAGCCATTCCTGCATTCCAATGAAATTAACATCAAGCATTCATATATTTTCTGTCGATTGACGTGCTTCTGCAACATATTGGTGAAGGTAGGTAGGATGCATTTTTTTGTAGTTCTTTGTCTACCTCATAGCCTGATAATGAGCAGCAAGCATTCATTTATTTTATGTTCACCATCAGAACAAAACAATTGATGGGAGAAATAAGGCAAAATTTGCTCTGTCAATGTCGTCGAGACTGTCTTGCACTGTAAACATACTTGCCTAGGTCCATGTGATGTGTGCTCAGCTGTTGTAGCTGCTGGCTATAGTTGTAGATAGGCTGTTGTTGTAGTACAATTTAGCTTAACATTTTGACTGTTTTGTGATATGAATGTAATCAAGATTTTGGAAGAAATACCAAAAAGAAAGAAAGAAAAGGTTTCTTCTGATTTGGAGTGTCCATACCTAACCTGAAGTGTGTAATCTTCAGTTCTGTTTCTACCAGGAACAGGAAAATATTTTCTGAAGTTCCCTTGCTTAGTAATGTTGAATGGTGTCTTATGATTTGGAGTGTCAATCAGTTCTTTGAACTGGAAATCTCCAGGGGAGAAATTCCTATGCTATTTAATACACACAAAAACAAACAGAAGGTGTGTACTCATCAATTGAAATGAGGTTAGTAGAGGCATTGTTGTAAAATTTCAGCAAAGAAAGGAAGCAAGGCATCATGATTAGCAGTGAAACATGTATATGACTTGTCCAAAAACAAAAAACACATAAACCTTCACAGTTGCGTGTGTGTGTGTATACGAAATAATCTTCAGTAACAAAGGAAAATAAGAATAATGTTCAGATTAGACTGCACCAAGTAACACATCACTTCGAAATTGCTTGAGCAATTTTGTTTACCAACCATCATGCAATGTTTATAATCTGTCCACCGGAAGCATGAAATAAGAAAGTGGCTTCAGTACACTTTTCAGGAAAGAAGCAAGATAATTTATTGCGCCTTGTGTATACATTGAGATGTTCAAGAAAAATAATTTGAGAGGGATAGAGAGGCTACTTACAGAATGTTAGGGCACATCAAAGCTAAAAACACGGGGGACAGCTTGTTTCCTGTCAACCAAGATATGGGAAAATGAAGATATACACATGCATAAGTTTTATTGGATGTTAAACGATAAATTTAGTAGCTTCACAACATTTTAGCACATCAAAATACGATACACGGTAACACGGCACTGAAAACACAACAAAGTTGTAATAAATCAAAGACACTTATTTTTGGGATCGAGGGAGTATATTGGAGAAACATGACGACATCTTTTCTACTGCGTCTATCCTATTAGAAATGGATATAATCAATTGTGCAATTAACACACACAAAACAGAAAATAATACGGGAACCAAGGCTCCATGATTTTTTCTCAGATGAGCACAGTTGTGTTGAGAAGAAGAAATAAGAAGTACTATGAAACGTGAAAGGCCTATATTCCATATTAGCATTGTATGCTTTTTGCATATGAAAGTCACATCAAAGAACAATCTGCACAAACGGGATTAGCACAAAAGACCTGTGTAACAACGAAATCAATCCGAGCAGCAGTAGTCCTATGAAGCGAATCATCGAGCACCTTTCGATCCAACCTGCAATATGAGAAAATCTGAAAAATAGGCTTAGAGATGGTAAAAATCAGTGTGGCTAATATTAGGGAGAGTACAACTTCCAGAGTGCAGGACGGTTCATAGATGAGGACGCGAGCATGTGTGTGTGCTGGATGACGATGGCAGCATAGACTGGTTTTTAGATGCAAATGCAGCAGCAGTTTTTCCGCATTTGTAGGGTAATGGAGGGCGATCTATAGAGGCCATGAATGCTGCAGTGCCCTGGGCCGTTTCAGTCTTTCATGGGCACTTGTGGCCGGGAGAGCATACGTCGTGGAGGCGAAAGGATAGCAGCGGCAATAGGGTGGTAGCGGGAAGGTCAATCGACAGATGAGTTAATGCGCACCTGTGGCCTGGGAGCGTCGGAGGTGGCAGCGGCCATGACGGAGACTGGCCGGGAGCCCTGCCCGCCGTGACAGCGGGGAAGGTGACATGGACCAGTAAATCGGATGCGCGGGCGATTGCTTTCGGGCCTTAATGGCGGCGGCTAGGAGGCGGGGGAGGCCGGCGAGCCTCTCCCTGCCCAGCTCATCACGCTGGATTGGAACTGTGGCCATGGCGGGGATGGGCGAATCAGGCGCGTCCGAGGCTGCCGACTTGATGAGGACCCGGAGAACAACGACGATATGAGGGAGCTCCGTCGGCTCTTGCAGGCGTTGATGGCGCCGGCGAGGAGGTTGGGGGAGGCCACCGAGCTACTTCCCGATCCCGCTCGAAGTGGGGTCCCGCCGAGATGGCCGCGTCCGATCTGTCCGAGGCCGCAGGCGCGACGACAGTCCAGGGCAGATGAAGGACATGAGCGAGGTCCTCCGGCACTGACCACCGCCGTGGGGAGGCGCCGTCCCGAGGAGGGCTCGTCTGGTTTTCACCGTCGGCGTGGGGAAAATTTGGGAGAAAGATGACTATGCGGAAAAGCTTGGGGTTCTTCTTTTACTTTGGTGGGTTCACGCACGAGGTGGTTGTACTCTGTACCGCTAGCGAGCGAGCGTTCGGTTCTCCTCTACAATGGTAACTGATCGCTGAGGTGGCGTTCTCTGCACTGCTGAACATTGGTTGGTCCCACTTGTAAGCCGGTTGTAGAATGATGATGTGGCGACCTGCTGATGTGGATAGGCTGCATGTCAAGAGAAATAGGATAGTGGGGATGAACTATTTAAGTATTATAGATGTGGTCAACTTTGAAGTTGTCCCACTCCGGATCAAAGAACCATAAAAACACATGAGAAACACAAACACAAAAAACACAGGTTTGCAAATAAGACCATGTAGTCGAGGCTTTTTGCAAACTGCCAGGCTCCAAATCGAGCTTATGATTCGAATACGATCATATAAACCGGATCGCAAGGGGCCAAGCTAGGATTCGAATACAACCCGTAGCCCCCTTGGGATCGTGAAATTTTAGCCAATCAATGGATTCGAATACGATCCAAGGAGCTTATGGTTCGAATACGATCATATAAACTGGACCGCAAGGGGCTAAGCTAGGATTCGAACACGATCCGTAGCCCCCTTGGGGTCGTGAAATTTTAGCCAATAAATGGATTCGAATACGATCCAAGGAGCTTATGATTCGAATACGATCATATAAACCAGACCGCAAGGGGCTAAGCTAGGATTCGAATACGATCCATAGCCCCCTTGGGGTCGTGAAATTTTAGCCAATCAATGGATTCGAATACGATCCAAGGAGCCTATGATTCGAATACGATCATATAAACCGGACCGCAAGGGGCTAAGCTAGGATTCGAATACGATCCGTAGCCCCCTTGGGGTATGAAATTTTAGCCAATCAATGGATTCGAATACGATCCAAGGAGCTTATGATTCGAATACGATCATATAAACCGGACCACAAGGGGCTAAGCTAGGATTCGAATACGATCCGTAGCCCCCTTGGGGTGTGGCTATGTTCTCTTTGGTTCGAATACGGCCTATGTTTGAACAAGAAGCCTTTTAGTGAATGTAGAAGCAAGGTACCTATATGGGAGTTGCACTGTGCGGCAAACCTTGTTTGGTCCCTTATAAAATTGTCCTGCATAGCCAGATAGACTGATCAAAGCATCTTATTTTCTTAATGAAAATGATATAAACTGTAGATGGATATCACCATAAGACACTTATATTGGAAAAAAGAGCTGACCCCCCGGTTTATCGAGGGCACCGGTTTATTCATTAATTTATAATATATACAGAGGATACAGCAGAGCTCATGGCTCAAGTATAGTAGGGCCGCAGGAGAGTGATGTTCCACGGCCTCTTTGTCTCTTCTTCTGATGTTTGTGAGTCCTTGTGCTCTCGAACGTCCACCAGATAATATGAACCGTTGTGTAGATTCTTGCTGACCACAAAGGGCCCTTCCCAAGGCGGGGATAGTTTGTGCATGTCTGTTTGGTCTTGGATGAGCCGGAGTACCAAATCTCCCTCCTGGAACGTCCTGGTTTTGATCCGGCGGCTGTGATATCTGCGCAAGTCCTGTTGATAAATCGCGGACCGAGCTGCTGCTATGTCACGCTCTTCATCTATCCGGTCCGAACTGTCCTGTCTTGCCTGCTCATTGGTCGCTTCAACATAAGCCGTTACCCGTGGCGAATCATGATGGATATCACTTGGAAGGACCGCTTCAGCACCATACACCATGAAGACAGGTGTATAACCTGTGGACCGGTTCGGCGTAGTATTGATGCTCCAGAGGACAGAAGGTAACTCCTCAACCCAGCACCCTGGTGTTCTTTGCAAGGGAGTCATAAGCCAGGGCTTGATACCTCGCAAAATCTCCTGATTATCCCTTTCAGCTTGTCCATTGGATTGAGGGTGAGCTACAGAAGACACATCTAGGCGAATATGCTCCCGTTGACAAAACTCTTCCATCTCTCCTTTAGATAAATTGGTGCCGTTGTGTGTGATGATGCTGTGTGGATAGCCAAACCGGAAAATTACCTTTTTGATGAATTTAGCCGCTGTTGCCGCATCACACTTGCTCACAGGCTCTGCCTCAATCCATTTTGTAAACTTATCCACAGCCACCAGCAGATGAGTTTTTTGATCTTGGGATCATTTGAAAGGCCCAACCATATCAAGCCCCAAGTCGCAAACGACCAAGTAATCGGAATCATCCGGAGCTCCTGTGCCGGAACAAGAGCACGTCGTGAAAATTTCTGACAAGCATCGCACCTCCGGACTAGGTCCGCTGCATCAGCATGGGCTGTCAGCCAATAGAACCCATGTCGAAAAGCTTTAGCCACCAAGGATTTTGAATCGGCGTGATGGCCACAGTCCCCTTCATGAATCTCACGAAGGATATCACAACCTTCCTCAGATGACACACACCGCTGAAACGCTCCAGAAACACTGCGATGGTGAAGTTCTCCGTTTGCAATTGTCATGGATTTGGAGCGTCGGATTATCTGTCTTGCTTCAATCTCATCATCTGGCAACTCTCCTCGGCTCAGATATGCCAAGTAAGGGAGTGTCCAATCTGGGATAACATGAAGTGCCGCAACTAGCTATGCTTCCGGATCAGGAACGGCCAAATCCTCCTCCGACGGTACTTGAACTGATGGACTGTGTAACTCATCCAAAAAAGTATTCGGTGGCACCGGTTTACGCTGTGAACCTGATACGTCCGAAACGTATCTATAATTTCTGCTTGCTCCATGCCACTTTTGGGTGATATTGCTATGATATTCATACACTTCCATACACTTTTGATCATATTTGGACTAACTTACTAATCCAGTGCACCCCAGTGCCAGTTTCTGTTTTCGGCTGTTTTTGTATTTCACGTTTTCACGTTTCGAGAACTGCCCAGAAAAATCCAGAAAAATTATATAAAAAATCAGCGATACGGAAACAACATTGCGTCCGAAGGGCAACCTGGGGGGCACAGGGGCTCCAGGCGCCCTGTGGGCGCGCCCCCCCTGGGCCGCGCCGGAGGGGCGCCTCGGCCCCCCGAGAGTCCCCCGGTGCCCTACTTTGGCATATATTTAAAGGGTTCCCCGTAACCCTCGAAACATGACTTCTTTTCGCGATCCCATCTCTATTCCGCCACCGCCGCCGCTTCCAAGATCGGGAGCACCAGGAGAACTCTTCCCGGCACCCTGCCGGAGGGGAGGATCACCACCGGGAGCTTCTCCACCACCATGGACGCCTCCCGGATGACTCGTGAGTAGTCTCCCTTGGACCATGAGTCCATGACCAGTAGCTATGTGATGTTCTCCTCCCGTTCTTATGCTTCACTAATTAGTCCTCGTGAGCTGCCCTACATGATCGAGGCACCTATGTAATCCTTATGCTGTTGCTATGTTGAGTTTGCTGGGATCCGATGGATTATGAGATTATGTTCAGATTGATCTTGAGTAATATATTTGATTCACCTCTTTTATATTTTAGTTCATAAGTAATTCTTGCATGTTCTCCGTTGTTATTTATTGCTTTGGCCAAGTAGTAGGTAGTGACTCCAAGAGGGAACGTTATGCTCGATTGTGGGTTCATGCCCCTCGATGACTAGCTTGAGTGACAGAAACATGAGTCTAGGGGATGTGCTGTTGCCACAAGGGGGAAAACAACGGTGCTTGTGCCCGCGGGTGCAAGGATTGTTTACTTTACGCAAAGTTCTTTTAATGCAGTTGTCTGTTGCATTGAGTTTACACTATGGGTGGGACTCGCAACTTAATACCAGGGAGATGTTCTGGATAGATATCTCAAGGTGGATGATTAGTAGTAGATGCAGATGGATTTCGGTCTACTTACTTTGGCGTACCGCCCATGCTTTGAACCTCAACCTTTCTTGCAATGTAGTCAGCATTGGTTTGCGTTCGTGGTCCTGTCAATTGCCCAGCTGTAATTTGTTACCTCGCATAGCTGTTTTATCGTCTTTTGGGAGAGAGACATCACTAGTGAACATCATGAGACTCCGGTCCATATTACCATCATTGATCACATCCACTATTTACTTTTCGCTATTTTATTTACTATTGCAAAACACTATCTATCACTACTATCATATTGCTTTTAACCCTTTGTGAACTACAAGGCCGGAGAGATTGACAACCTCTCTGTACTCGTTGGGAGCAAAGTTATTTTATCTGTGTGCAGGTCCACGTTGATTGCTAATTGCGCCGTTAGCAGTTGGCACCTACCTGTTGAACCTAGGAGTCTCTGGGGTTCGATCCTTGGCATCTTTGCTAAGGGAAAACACTTCTACTTACTGCATCTTACACCTTCCACTTGGGGTAACCAACGAGGGGTTCGAGGCCCATCAAGGAGTATTTTCTGGCGCCGTTGCCGGGGACTCCACTCTCCAGGATAGGGGAGTTGCATGCTATCTTTTACCTTTGCTTTTTAGTCTTGTTAGTTTACCTATCATTTTTTTGCTTTAGTTCCTTTTTATCGAAAATCACAAAAATAGTTATCTTGCTTGCTTGCTACTATGGGTTCCACCGAGAACACCAAGTTGTGTGACTTCACTAGTCACAACAACGATGACTTTATCAGCACACCTATCACTACACCTGCCACTTCAGCACCTTCATATGAAATTAAACCTGCTTTACTGAACTTAGTTATGAAAGAACAATTCTCCGGTGCTGGAGATGATGCTGCTTTACACTTGAACAACTTTGTAGAACTTTGTGATATGCAAAAGTACCAAGAAATAGATGGTAATATTGTTATGCTTAAGCTTTTTCCTTTCTCCTTGAGAGGAGGAGCTAAAATTTGGTTTCAGACTTTGCCTAGAAATAGCATAGATTCATGGGACAAGTGCAAAGATGCTTTTATCGGAAAATACTATCCACCTGCTAAAATTATCCAACTTAGAAGTAACATCATGAATTTTAAACAATTGAATAATGAACACGTTGCCCAAGCTTGGGAACGTATGAAGTCTCTTATCAAGAACTGCCCTACTCACGGTTTGACTACTTGGATGGTTATCCAAACTTTTTATGCAGGCTTGAACTTTACCTCGCGGAACTTGTTAGATTCGGCCGCTGGAGGAACCTTTATGTCAACTACACTTGGTGCTGCCACAAAGCTTCTCGATGAGATGATGACCAACTATTCCCAATGGCACACCGAACGCGCTCCAACAGGTAGGAAGGTAAACTCTGTCGAGGAGATTTCCTCCCTCAATGAAAAAGTTGACTTGATTATGTCTCTACTTTCGAAGCAATATACTATTGATCCTCGTGATGTTCCTTTAAATTCTTTGATTGCTCAAGAACAAGTAGATGTTAATTTTATCTCTAGAAACAATTTCAACAACAATGCTTATAGGAGTAACTTTGGTAACAATTCTAGACCGTTCCCCTCTAACTCTTATGGGAACAACAATGCTTATCCTAGTACCAAGAACTCCAATACTGAACTAGAGACCATGGTTAGAGATTTCATCACTACCCAAAAAGCCTTTAATAAGAATGTATAAGAGAAACTACATAAACTAGATGATCTTTCTTTTAAGGTAGACCACTTAGCCAATGAGGTAAAATTGCTAAAAATTGAAACTTCTCCACTTAAGGAGAGGGAGGTCATCCCTATTAATGCTACTCAAGTGCAAATCACTGAAAACATTAGGATGATGGCTAAGCTTAAAGAAAGATGGGCTAGAGAAAGGGAGGAAGAGGAAAGAATTAAGAGCCTTCCTACCCACCACACTGTTGCTACTATCCAAGTTATTGAGAATGTTCACACTCTTAGCACCCAATGTACTCCTGGTCCCAATGGACCTATTAATGGTGACGCTATAGAAACTACCAAACAGGTGAGCCTTAAGGACACCACTACCACTTTACTTGATGCTCGTGACCTTGATTTTGATAATTGCACTCTTACAGAAGTTATTGATTTCCTTCACAAGATGTCTAGAGATCCCCACACTAGCATGCTTAACCTTGCCTTCACAGAGCATATCACTAATGCTCTCATCAAAGCTAGGGAGGAGAAACTCAGAGTAGAAGCCTCCATACCTAGAAAGCTAGAGGATGGTTGGGATCCTATGATAAAAATTTATTTGAATGACTTCTCTTGTTATGCCTTATGTGATGTTGGTGCTAGTACCTCTGTTATGCCCAAAAGGATATATGATATGCTTAAATTAAAACCTTATGATTCTTGTTCTTTTGATGTTCGTCTCGTTGATTCTTCCATAAAGAAACCTTTGGGGAGGATCAACGATGTTCTTATTGTTGTCAATGATAATTATGTTCCCGTTGATTTTACTATTATGGATATTGAATGTGATCCTTCATGTCCAATTATTTTGGGACGTCCCTTTTTGCGCACCGTTGGTGCTGTCATTGACATGAAAGAGGGTAATATAAAATTTCAGTTTCCTCTCAAGAAAGGGATGGAACACTTCCCTCGTAAGAAGGTCAAGTTACCTTTTGAGTCCGTTGTACGGGCTAGCTATTCTTTTACTCTTGATAAAACTTGATCTATGCATTATGCCTAGCTTAAAGGCATAAAAGAAAGCGCTTTTGGGAGGCAGCCCACATGAATATTTTTTTTGCTTTTGTTGTGTCTTGATGTTGTTTACTGCTGTAGCATCATCATTGTATCTTTGCTTTTCATATTTGTGCCAAGTATAGCCTCTGATTGCTAGAAAGTTCAAAAGTTGTGAGGTGCTGTCCAGGAAACAGATTCTGTCCTTGGATAGAAAAATTCGTATAAAATCACCAGATCATCTTTTTGGTCTGAATTGTTTCGACAGCGTTCTCTATATAATTTTCTTTCGTGCGTCAGTTCTGAGTTTTTTGATTTGAGTTGCAGAAGTATCCCGAACAGGTCAATTACTGCCTGCTATTCTGTTTTTCACAGATTCTGTCCTGTTTTGCCTTACCTTCACTTTGCAAATTGAGAACTTGCTTTTTCTTTGCAAAAACCTTTTGGCAATCTTGAGAAACAGTAGAACTTCAAGAATATCCTTATTTCCAGCAAGGTATAATTATTTTATTAAGGGTACTAACCTCGCTAATCAGATTATGATGAGTTGTGTATGAAGGGAGTTTTCAAGTGTGCGAGGGAAGATGATAAAAAGATTCAGGAGTGTCAAGCGCTCAAGCTTGGGGATGCCCCCGTGCACCCCCAAGAAATATTCAAGGAGACTCAAGTGTCTAATCTTGGGGATGCCCCCCGTGCATCCCCTTCTCCATCAACATTATCAGTTCGTCTTTCGTTCCGCTATATTTTTATCACTTCATGTGTTATGTGCTATGCTTGGAGCGTCTTGCTTTTAGTTTTCTTTTTAGTTTTTCATAACGAGTCGGAACTCAGCATTCCTTTATGTGGGAGAGAAACACGCTTCACCTCTACCTAGAACATTACATAGAATTTTCATGTCTATCTATGCTGTGTGTGTTCTTTGTCTTTTAATAGCTATTATCGTGCTTTGCTCTTAGTATTCATGCTTATCTCTTCAAGAGCTTTTATTTAGTTGGTTGCTTGAACTCTCTTTAATTACCATGCTCACCTTATTAAGAGAGTTTGCTTCCGTTGCATGGGTTAATGTGTCTATGATAAAGATGCTACCTTCATGATGGTGCTTAGTAGTTTAGGTTTTCTTATGGTTAATCTCAAATAGCTGGGGGGTTCCCAATGTGTTATTGGAGTACCAACTTGGTTTGTTTGCCTATGATGTGGTATGGTTTAGTAATATCTTCCTTTGAGAATTTATTTTGATTGACTTGGCGTATGCTCACGCATATTCAAGACTGTAACGAAAGTCTGTCAAGCCTTGATGATCTTTTGTTTCTGAGTAGCAATATAACTACCATGCCTGATTCAATATTGCTTTGTCGCTCTGCATGATTATGACCGTCATTGCTCTCTTAGTTGGTCGCTCCCAGTCTTTTGCTAACCTCCACCTGCACTAAGCAAACCAACCATGCAATACATAGCTCATGGGAAAGTAGCCTAAAAACTATTGTGGTAAAGAATATGTTGCTTATGTATCTTATCTCTTATGAGTTGCTTGCTGAGCGGTAACCATGTTTCTGGGGACGCCATCAACTGTCACACTTTTGTTGAATATCATGTGAGTTGCTATGCATGTTCGTCTTGTCTGAAGTAAGGGTGATTTGCCGTGGGTTGAATTAATATGCATATTGTTAGAGAAGAACATTGGGCCGCCAACCAAAGCCATGCATCATGGTGGAAGTTTTAGCTTGGACCTTAATCCTCAATCTCTCATGAGAATATGCTTATGCATTAAAGAGGAGTCCATCATCTATTTTCTATGTTGTCCCGGTATGGATGTCCTCAAGTTGAGATCTATCAAAAATGAGAAATCAAATGCGATATATCTCCTTGGACCTTTGTACAGGTGGCATAGAGGTACCCCTTTGTGACACTTGGTTAAAACATATGCAATGCAATGATAACCCATGGGGATCCGAGCTAATTAGGACAAGGAGCGAGCACTATTAGTATTCGATGCATGAGGCTTGCAACTTATAGGATGTTTTATGCATGACACATATAAAGTACTACTACCGTTGACACAATTGCTTCCATGTTTCAAAATAAAAAGCTCTAGCACTTCAAGCACCAACTACTGAGAGCATGATTGTCATTCTGAGTGTAATGTGCATTGTCCCAAAGTAGCATTGTCTTTTGCATGATTGTGATATCGTTTATTCTGAAATGATTGTATCTAGTCATCACTTAAACCTTGAAGGTGCCCCTGCACTTATGTTTTGCATCACTAAAGGGGGCAAGCTAGATATCACTTGATCATATCTGCACATCATGTTCATCGCAAATCTTTTTGATGTTTCAGTTTCATGTTGTAAAACTTTCAGTCATTTGTGATTTTCTCTTGAGGCAACTTAATTACTATAGAATCATTGTCTCAGTAAGCTTTTGTCATATGACTATGAGAAAGTCTTATATGGTTAATAGCATGTCACCACAGAAATTATTCTTGTTATCATTTACCTACTCGAGGATGAGCAGGAATTAAGCTTGGGGATGTTGATACGTCCAAAACGTATCTATAATTTCTGCTTGCTCCATGCCACTTTTGGGTGATATTGCTATGATATTCATACACTTCCATACACTTTTGATCATATTTGGACTAACTTACTAATCCAGTGCACCCCAGTGCCAGTTTCTGTTTTCGGCTGTTTTTGTATTTCAGGTTTTCACGTTTCGAGAACTGCCTAGAAAAATCCAGAAAAATTATATAAAAAATCAGCGATACGGAAACAACACTGCGTCCGAAGGGCAACCCGGGGGGGGGGGGCACAGGGGCTCCAGGCGCCCTGTGGGCGCGCCCCCCCTGGGCCGCGCCGGGGGGCGCCTCGGCCCCCCGAGAGTCCCCCGGTGCCCTACTTTGGCATATATTTAAAGGGTTCCCCGTAACCCTCGAAACAGGACTTCTTTTCGCGATCCCATCTCTGTTCCGCCGCCGCCGCCGCTTCCAAGATCGGGAGCACCAGGAGAACTCTTCCCGGCACCCTGCCGGAGGGGAGGATCACCACCGGGAGCTTCTCCACCACCATGGACGCCTCCCGGATGACTCGTGAGTAGTCTCCCTTGGACCATGAGTCTATGACCAGTAGCTATGTGATGTTCTCCTCTCGTTCTTGTGCTTCACTAATTAGTCCTCGTGAGCTGCCCTACATGATCGAGGAACCTATGTAATCCTTATGCTGTTGCTATGTTGAGTTTGCTGGGATCCGATGGATTATGAGATTATGTTCAGATTGATCTTGAGTAATATATTTGATTCACCTCTTTTATATTTTAGTTCATAAGTAATTCTTGCATGTTCTCCGTTGTTATTTATTGCTTTGGCCAAGTAGTAGGTAGTGACTCCGAGAGGGAACGTTATGCTCGATTGTGGGTTCATGCCCCTCGATGACTAGCTTGAGTGACAGAAACATGAGTCTAGGGGATGTGCTGTTGCCACAAGGGGGAAAACAACGGTGCTTGTGCCTGCGGGTGCAAGGATTGTTTACTTTACGCAAAGTTCTTTTAATGCAGTTGTCTGTTGCATTGAGTTTACACTATGGGTGGGACTCGCAACTTAATACCAGCGAGATGTTCTGGATAGATATCTCAAGGTGGATGATTAGTAGTAGATGCAGATGGATTTCGGTCTACTTACTTTGGCGTACCACCCATGCTTTGAACCTCAACCTTTCTTGCAATGTAGTCAGCATTGGTTTGCGTTCGTGGTCCTGTCAATTGCCCAGCTGTAATTTGTTACCTCGCATAGCTGTTTTATCGTCTTTTGGGAGAGAGACATCACTAGTGAACATCATGAGACTCCGGTCCATATTACCATCATTGATCACATCCACTATTTACTTTTCGCTATTTTATTTACTATTGCAAAACACTATCTATCACTACTATCATATTGCTTTTAACCCTTTGTGAACTACAAGGCCGGAGAGATTGACAACCTCTCTGTACTCGTTGGGAGCAAAGTTATTTGTATCTGTGTGCAGGTCCACGTTGATTGCTAATTGCGCCGTTAGCAGTTGGCACCTACCTGTTGAACCTAGGAGTCTCTGGGGATTCGATCCTTGGCATCTTTGCTAAGGGAAAACACTTCTACTTACTGCATCTTACACCTTCCACTTGGGGTAACCAACGAGGGGTTCGAGGCCCATCAGAACCCAACCGGCTTAGAGCATCAACCGCTTCATTCCTTTGCCGGTCTATGTGATCCACTTGATATCCTTTGAAATATCCTGTGACTGCTTCAACTTCTCGTCTGTAAGCTGCCATGAGAGGGTCTTTAGAATCCCATTTACCGGATACTTGCTGTGCCACTAAATCTGAATTGCCAAAACACTTGACCCGGCTCAAGTTCATCTCCTTAGCCATCCGTAGGCCATGAAGCAATGCTTCATACTCTGCTGCATTGTTAGTACAAGAAAACAGTAAACGGAGGACATAACAGAACTTGTCACCTTGCGGTGAAGTTAAAACAACTCCAGCCCCCGAGCCTTCTAATTGCCTTGAACCGTGAAAATGAATCGTCCAGTATGTAAGATCCGGCTTCTCCTCTGGTGCTTGCAGTTCTGTCCAATCATTGATGAAATCCACCAATGCTTGGGATTTGATAGCGGTGCGCGGCACATACTTCAATCCATGTGGGCTAAGCTCAATGGCCCACTTCGCTACTCTGCCAGTAGCTTCCCTGTTCTAGATTATATCCCCCAATGGAGCTGAACTGACAACAATTATTGGGTGGCCTTGGAAATAATGCTTCAACTTCCGGTTTGCCATGAATACACCATACACCAGCTTCTGCCAATGCGGGTACCTTTGTTTGGATTCAATGAGAACTTCACTAACATAATAAACTGGACGTTGAACCGGATATTCCTTTCCTGCTTCCTTGCGCTTAACCACGATTGCCACGCTGACTGCCCGTGCATTGGCGGCGACGTATAATAGCAATGGCTCATTATCAACAGGGGCAGCAAGGACCGGCGGCTTTGCCAACTACCGCTTCAAATCCTCAAACGCAGCATTTGCTTCATCACTCCATATAAACCGGTCTGTCTTTTTCAGCATTTGATAAAGCGGAATTGCCTTCTCTCCCAGACGGCTGATGAACCGGCTCAACGCTGTGATCCGGCCAGCGATACGCTGAACATCATTGATGCAAGCCGGTTTAGTCAAAGATGTGATTGCCTTGATCTTCTCCGCATTGGCTTCTATTCCTCTGTTGGACACCAAGAATCCAAGGAGCTTGCCTGCCGGAACACCGAAAGCACACTTCTCCGGATTGAGCATCATCTTATAGGCCCGAAGGTTATCAAAAGTTTCCTTGAGGTCCTCTATCAATGTCTCCTCCTTCCTTGACTTCACCACGATATCATCCACATAGGCATGAACATTTCTCCCTATCTGCCCCTTCAGACAATTCTGTACACAACGCTGGTAAGTGGCTTGGGCACTTTTGAGCCCAAAAGGCATAGACACATAGCAAAAGGCACCAAAAGGAGTTATGAAAGCTGTCTTCTCTTGGTCCTTAACTGCCATCTTGATCTGGTGATACCCTGAATATGCATCCAAAAAACTTAGCCGCTCACATCCCGCCGTAGCATCGATGATCTGATCAATACGAGGGAGAGCAAAAGGATCGGTTGGACAAGCTTTGTTTAGGTCTGTGTAATCCACACACATCCTCCACTTTCCATTTTTCTTTAACACCAGCACCAGATTAGCCAACCACTCCGGGTGAAAAACTTCAACTATAAACCCCGCGGCCAAAAGCCTGGCCACTTCTTCTCCTATAGCCTTGCGCCTTTCTTCGTTGAAGCGGCGCAGATACTGCTTGACCGGTTTAAACTTCGGATCAATGTTAAGACTGTGCTCAGCGAGTTCCCTCGGTATACCTGGCATGTCAGAAGGTTTCCATGCAAAGATATCCCGATTCTCACGGATGAACTCGATGAGCGCGCTTTCCTATTTAGGATCAAGGTTAGCGCTGATAGTGAACTGCTTGGACGAATCTCCTGGCACAAAGTCAACTTGCTTGGTTTCCTCTGCAGATTTGAACTTCAATGCCGGATCATGCTCTGTAGTTGGCTTTTTCAACAGGGACATATCTGCCGGATCAACATTGTCTTTGTAAAACTTCAACTCCTCCGTAGCACACACTGCCTCCGCATAAGCAGCGTCTCCTTCTTCACACTCCAATGCAATCTTGCGACTTCCATGAACCGTGATGGTTCCTTTGTGACCTGGCATCTTGAGCTGTAGGTAAACATAGCACGGCCTAACCATGAACTTGGCGTAAACCGATCGTCCAAACAGGGCATGATATGGGCTCCGGATTTTGACCACTTCAAAGGTTATCATCTCCGACCTGGAATCCTGTTCATCTCCAAAGGTAACTTCTAGGTCAATTTTCCCAACTGGGTAAGCTGATTTACCTGGCACTACTCCATGAAACACCGTGTTTGACTGCCTCAGCTTCTTATCTGTCAGCCCCATGCGACGAAAGGTCTCATAGTACAAGATATTGATGCTGCTGTCGCCGTCCATGAGAACCTTGGTGCTACCACTAAGGCTAATTGGCCCGGATTATCAACTCGCGGTGGGTGATCCTCCCTGGTCCACACAATAGGTTGCTCCAATCAGCACAGGAATTGTGGTGTTGCCGGTTCAACCGCGTGGACCGCCCGCTTTAAAACCTTTTGATCCCGTTTGCACAAACTCGTAGTGAACACATGATACTGTCCACTGCTCAGCTCCTTTGGATTACTCTGATATCCGGATTGCTGCTGCTGTTGACGCTGCTGATTGCCTTGATTGTTGTTATTACCCTGGCCTTGCTGTTGGTTGTTTTGGTTATTGTAACCGCCCTGACCATACTGATGGTTGCCTTGATTATTGTAGCCGTCCTGACCATACTGATGGTTGCCTTGATTATTGTAGCCGTTGTTGTTGCCATGATATCCTGATCCGGAGCCATTACCCTGATGACCCGGACCGTGAAACCCGGGGCCTGATCCGCCGCCTGGTGGCATGTTGTTAGATCTGACCCGGCTCATAGCTTCCATCATGGCCCTACATTCTGCCCAGGTATGTTTAGCTGGATGCTCCTTTGATCCATGCTTCGAGCAAGGCCCGTTCAATTCTTGCTCCCAAGTAACGAACCCCCCGCCGGTTTGTGGGGGCGGTTTACCCTTGTTGCGCTGAAAGCTCCCTTGAACTTGGGTATTGGCCACGAAATCAGAGCCACCCTCTGCCTTTCATTTTCCTGAGAAGCTTGTTCCGACCGGACTAGCCTGCGCCTGTTTACCGGATTTATTTGCCTTTCCAGATTTATCTCCATCCGCTTCTGGATACTTAGTATTGTCGGAGTCCCCGTACTTCACCAGAGCGCTCATGAGAGTTCCCATGTCATTACAATCCCGTTTGAGCCGTCTTAGCTTTAACTTCAGAGACTCAAACCGGCAATTGTTTTCCAGTGTTACTATCGCCGTACTAGGGCTGATACCGTTTGAAGAGTGCAAGATTTCTGACACTCATCGCACCCATGCACTTGTAGGCTCCTGATCTCCCTGTATACAGGCTGCTAGATCTACCACTAACATCGGCTGCTTGCACGTATCCTTGAAATTTTTGATAAATTGGCGGCGTAACTCACCCCATGATCCGATGGAATTAGGTGGTAAACCCTTTAACCAGGTCCGGGCTGTACCCTCGAGCATCATGGTAAAATACTTCGCGCAAGCCGCTTCATCTACGTCCAGCATCTCCATAGCCATCTCATAGCTCTCAATCCAAGCCTCTGGAGCCAAATCTGCTGTGTAGTTAGGTACTTTACGCGGACCCTTGAAATCTTTGGGCAACTTTACGCTTCGTAAAGCAGGGACAAGACACGACACCCCAAAGGAACTCGTCGTGACTCCCGTCTCTGCTGTAGTTGTGTGAACCAGCGTCGTTTGGCGGATCGCCTCGCGGGCTGCAGGTCTAGCCCGGTTTACCGCCTCCAGAGCTTGCGCCTCTACGCCCGCCGAATTATCCTGTCTGTGACGGTGTCGCCTCCGTTCACTACTGGACACCTCCGGTTCATCCCAATGCCTAGTGTAATTCCGGCTGTGACGGGGTGTTGAATGAAGTCTCTCCCTGCTGTAGGAGTAAGCCTGCTGCTGTGTCAAAGCCGTATTCAGCAGATCCTTGACCCTGCGTGCCTCCATTGCCACGGGGGATGTCCCCTCAATGGGTAAAGCGGCCAGGCGTGAAGCGGCAGCAACAATGTTATCCAAAGGGTTTGAGTAATGACCCGGAGGAGTGGGGATGTGAGGCGTAGATATAATCCGTCGATCTTGCTCCGTCGTGGGCTGTTGAACCGGCTCAGCCCTCACTGGAGCTGTCCTCCGGTTTACCTCCGGATCATTGCTGGCTCCCGCTCCTGGCGTCCCGAAGAGATTCATCGCCTCATAGACCGGCGGTAGACGAGACTGATGCCTTCGACTTCTTACTCCCTGCGCAGAGGCCTGATCCATCCTGAGCTGGAAGGCCTGAGAATCCAGCTCTGCCTGCCTTGTCGCTATCATAGCTTTTTCTGCTTTTAGATCCTCTCTTGCTTGCTCGATCCGGCCCCTCAGCTGAAGGAGTTCTGCATCGTGTTGCGCCTTGTCTGCTGGAGCCACCACTGCTACTGCACGGGTTGTCAACTCCTCGACCAAGGCGGATAGAGCGTCAGAGGGCGAGAGGGCCTGGTCGCTCCCCCTTGCACCAGCTTCCGCTATGTTCGCCCCGTTCACCGTGGACTGCGGCGTAGGTTGTGAACCGGCCATAAAGACAGCCACCCGGTTTGGCAGATCAAAGGGGTCCGGAATACTGTCTCCGTCGGACACACCCTCCGATCGGCCGTCCCGCAACCGATACAAGGATTCAGTCTCTGCAGATGAGGATTCATCATCGGAATAGACAACTGTCTCGCCACCAGAATCCGATCCGTCCTCGGCTTGGACTCCGTGAATTGCTCCAACGAAGACGCGCTTCATGGCAGGCTGAATCCGGGCCAATCTCGCACGCTGAGCCGGCTCGACGATGTTGGGGAAGATGTCCGGCTCAGGTCCCGGTTCACCAATCTTGCCGATGAAGACGTGGATGCTACCGAAGGGAACCCGGTACCCGTATTCGATTGAATCGGCCTCCGGGCCCCAGCATGCGTCGTCGATGTAGATCCGGCCGCGGCGACTCTTGGTCATCCGGCCGACCGCGTAGCCCTTGAGCCCTTCAAAGCTGCCCTTCAAGAACTCGAAACCATCATGCGGAGGCCCCACGGTGGGCGCCAACTGTCGTGGAATTAGCACGGCAGATGTCCGGTTTAATGGACTTAGTGATGGAACCATCGCACGGGTTAGCTTGAAGGGGTTAAAAGCACACAAAGGACACAGAGAGTTTATACTAGTTTGGCCCCTTCGATGAAGGTAAAAGCCTACGTCTAGTTCGGTTTGGTATTGCTTGGGCGTCGATGAACAGGGAGCTGATTGCTTGCCTGTGTCTCGACGAGTTGTTTCTTGTCCTTGAACCGTCGCCGGGTCGTCCCTTTATAAAGAGGTGACGCCCGGTCCGGTTTACAGAGTCCCGAGGCCGGCTCATATTTGTGTCCGCCTCGGTCTCTGTTCTTTCTTCCTTGTCTCTCAAGTTACATGATAAGACGGTTTACAAACTGTAACTCTACACATGGGCCCTAAGCCTTCATGGGTCGTAACCTCTACTGAGCTTTACAATTATACAACTATATCATCATAATCCGGTTTACCCTAGCCGGTTTACACCTGCTAGTAATATCCCTGACAGTCACCTAAGAAATTTGACTGAACTGTATGAGATTTCCAAAGGCTTCACTCGAAAAGGATTTGGTAGAGTAGGCTTTGAGTTGAGCATCACTTGGAAATGTGTTTCCTTAGTTTTACCTCAACCCCCTTCGACAGTACGGTGTTTCCTATGACTCAAGAAAGAGAAAACGAAACTACAAAAAATAAAAGTCTTCATGCTTCATAATCCTCGCATCAATATCCAAGTCTTCAGGTCACACCAATTTCCTCAATTTCAAAGTCTTCAAGAAACCAAAGTCTTCAACTGAAGATATGCATTTTTAGGGGTCGACTTTCATCGTAAATATCAAACTCCTCATAGACTTATAGATCCTATGTACACTCACCAACTCATTAGTCCCTTAACCTATAAGTCCTCAATACACCAAAATCACCAAGGGGCACTAGATGCACTTACAATTTTCCCCTTTTTGGTGATGACAAATAGATTAAGTTTTCAATGAGGATAAACATAGTAAGTGTAAATACTGATATTGAGGAATTTGATTGCAAGATATAGAAGAACTCCCCCTGAAGATGTGCATATTTAAGGATTTTGCTTGAGTACCAAATGCACATTATAGAGCAACATCATGGAGATCCCCCCTATATCTTGTAATTCATACACGCATTTAACATGTGATATGAAGGATTTGAAATGCATGATGAAATATGGTGTCTGACGAAATTCAACATGCGTGCATTAAGGTACTTGAGGAAATGAGCATACAAAAAGCAGTTCAAAAAGTGCCCGACCACCATCGGACTTAAGTTTACAACTCATCAAAGCAAACACCTCAGAAGAGCAAGATAAGTAACTTAATGAAAATATAGCCCATATAAGAGACCCGCTTGAAGACTAACTCAGATTTCTCCCCCTTTGTCATCAAATGACCAAAAGGGACGAAAATGAGGACTAACGCCCCTGAATAATATCATCACGATGTCGATGGAGGAGCGCCAGCGTTGTTGGGGTCGTCCGTTGAGGTAGGGCCTGCGGTAGTGTCGTCCAAATCTTCAGCTTCATCTCTCGCGCGCGATGAAGAAAATGAACTTGTGACCAACTGAGGAACTTTGACCTTCTTGAATTTCTTCGAAGGTGGTTGAGACCAGTCAGAGCCCTGTTGAAAGTCCATCTCCTTGAGTTCTTCAGCACTATAGAGATGTGAAGAATAGCCCAAGTGTGATCAAATATTTCATGCGCATGGTAGTGATTCTTCTTCACATAGTTGTGTGTGACAGTCATGTTCTGTAGAATTGAAGCAAACTGACGCTTGACCCACTTGTGATTGCGACCGACCTTCTGATAAAGACTTAGGAGAAGCTCAATATCAGTCATCACTCGTGGAACAGTGGCTTGAGGTATATGCTTTGAAGCTTTTGCGGAAGAATCTTGGGTTGCAGAGTCATCATTGGTGGAATAGCATGCATCTTTATGAATATGTCCATCCAATGGACGAGTACCTTCATTAATAACAGCAACTTTGCCTTTTCCATCAACTGAGGAAATAGTCTGTTTGAAGACTTCAATAGGAGGCAAATAGCTGAGGTGATTCTGACAATCTGCCTTGTAGTTGATTGAAGACCTTGTTGTGATGAATTTCATGATCCAGGGAGCATAAGTGTAGGATCTAAAGTATGTCTAGAGGGGGGGGGGGCTGATTAGACTACTTGACCAAATAAAAATCTATCCTTTTCCCAATTTTAATTCTTGGCAGATTTTAGCAACTTAGCACAAGTCAAGCAATCAACATACACATGCAATTCTAAGAGTATAGGAGCGGAATGTAAAACAATTGTATATGAAGGTAAAGGGAGGAGTTTGGAGGGAGCAAACGCAAGTGTAGACACGGATGTTTTTGTCGTGGTTCCGATAGGTGGTGCTATCGTACATCCACGTTGATGGAGACTTCAACCCACGAAGGGTAACGGCTGCGCGAGTCCACGGAGGGCTCCACCCACAAAGGATCTACGAAGAAGCAACCTTGTCTATCCCACCATGGCCATCGCCCACGAAGGACTTGCCTCACCAGGGTAGATCTTCACGAAGTAGGCGATCTCCTTGCTAGTACAAACTCCTTGGTTCAACTCCACAATCTCGTTGGAGGCTCCCAAGTGACACCTAACCAATCTAGGAGACACCACTATCCAAAAGGTAATAGATGGTGTGTTGATGATGAACTCCTTGCTCTTGTGCTTCAAATGATAGTTGATACGTCCAAAACGTATCTATAATTTCTGCTTGCTCCATGTCCTTTTTGTGTGATATTGCTATGATATTTATGCACTTTCATACACTTTTGATCATATTTGGACTAACCTACTAATGGTTGCAAAAGTGCACAATGTTCTTGTTTTACACTTTATTGTGTAGGAATTACTTGGAAATTGACAAAAACGCAAAAGGAGTCGTATTGGAGTAGGACTCTGACTTTCCTAAAATCTGTCTGAGAACGTTTTTTAAAGATGGTCACGTTACGGCCCGAAGACGACGTCAAACGGAAAAAGTCTAGTTGCGAAAGTTGTGGGGAATTTCGAGGCGATGCTTCTGGATATAAAATTCATCCAAATCGGAGTCCGGACGGCCGAGTAAAGCCCGTTTTACTGAGGCCCAAAATCTGATGACGGGAATCCGAGAGTCTATATAAAGAGAGAAAACCTAGGTCACCAAGGGCGACGAATTTTCCTCCTCCCAAGCCGCCGTCTTGGAGGGGAGGACCAGCACCATTGCAGCACCATCCACAAGGAAGAAGGGGGGCCAAGGAGCCGCTTCCCCTAGGGCCGCCGCCGCCCCCTAGGGGCGCCACCGTCTCCCCCTCGCCGCCGCCGCCTCCGTGGCCGCCGCCGGCCGCCTCCTCCTCGCGGGGCTGCACCTCTCCATCAACACCACCATCAAGATCCACCTCATCATGTCCATGTGTGAGTAGTCTTCTCCGGGGGCGAGGGCTCGTACGTGTAGCTATGTGGTTATCTCTCTCTCCCATGATGTGATCTTTGTTGTGATCATAGGCTATGTTAATCTAGGTTGATCCCATGATATTTCCCTTCCTCTATGTATTGGATTGATGTAATCACTTGTCTTTATCTAGTATAATCCCCGAGACCAAGGTGACAGCGGTCTATTGGACATGGATTAGAAAAATATTTTCATGAGTGATTTCCTCTCTTGTGTGTTGATTGAAGATTGAGAGTCTCTTGGTGCTTGTCTTTGACTATCCTTTAGATATGTTGTGGTGATTGTGTTGAAGGAAATATGCCCTAGAGGCAATAATAAAGATGTTATTTGTATTTCCTTATATCATGATAAATGTCTTTTATTCATGCTAGAATTGTATTAACCGGAAACTTAGTACGTGTGTGGATACATAGACAAAACAGTATGTCCCTAGTATGCCTCTACTAGACTAGCTCATTGATCAAAGATGGTTATGTTTCCTAGCCATAGACATGAGTTGTTATTTGATCAACGAGATCACATCATTAGGAGAATGATGTGATGGACTAGACCCATCCGTTAGCATAGCACTATGATCGTTTAATTTTACTGCTATTGCTTTCTTCATGACTTATACATGTTCCTATGACTATGAGATTATGCAACTCCCGAATACCGTAGGAACACCTTGTGTGCTATCAAACGTCACAACGTAACTGGGTGATTATAAAGATGCTCTACAGGTGTTTCCGAAGGTGTTTGTGGTGTTGGCATAGATCAAGATTAGAATTTGTCACTCCGAGTGTCGGAGAGGTATCTCTGGGCCCTCTCGGTAATGCACATCACTTAAGCCTTGCAAGCATTGCAACTAATGAGTTAGTTGCGGGATGATGTATTACGGAACGAGTAAAGAGACTTGCCGGTAACGAGATTGAACTAGGTATAATGATACCGACGATCGAATCTCGGGCAAGTAACATACCGATGACAAAAGGAACAACGTATGTTGTTATGCGGTTCGACCGATAAAGATCTTCGTAGAATATGTAGGAGCCAATATGGGCATCCAGGTTCCGCTATTGGTTATTGACCGGAGAGATGTCTCGGTCATGTCTACATAGTTCTCGAACCCGTAGGGTCCGCACGCTTAAACGTTCGTTGACGATATAGTATTTAATGAGTTATGTATGTTGATGACCGAATGTTATTCGGAGTCCCGGATGTGATCACGGACATAATGAGGAACTCTGGAATGGTCCGGAGATAAAGATTAATATATGGGATAATAGTGTTTGACCTCCGGAAGGGTTCCGGAATTCACCGGAAGGGGTTCCGGATGTTTCCCGAAGTGTTTGGGTACGAGAACACTTTATTTGGGCCAAAGGGGAAAGCCCACGAGGCTTTAGGAAAGTGCAAAAGGAAGTTTTGCGGAGACCAGAGGCTAGACGCCAGGAACCCTGGCGTCTAGGGGGAAGACGCCGGGAACCCTGGCGTCTAGCCCTGGAGTCCGAGTGGGACTCTTTCCTTTCGGGCAAAACCGACTTTGAGGAGGCTTTTGCTCCAAGTTTCGACCCCAGGGCTCAACATATAAATAGAGGAGTAGGGCTAGCACCCAAGACACATCAAGATACACCAAGCCATGTGCCGGCTACCCCGACCCTCTAGTTTATCCTCCGTCTAGTTTCTGTAGTGCTTGGCGAAGCCCTGCAGAGATTGTTCTTCATCAACAACCGTCACCACGCTGTCGTGCTGCCGGAACTCATCTACTACTTCGCCCGTCTTGCTGGATCAAGAAGGCGAGGACGTCATCGAGCTGAACGTGTGCTGAACGCGGAGGTGCCGTACGTTCGGTACTAGATCGGGACGGATCGTGAAGGTGCACGACTACATCAACCGCGTTGATAAACGCTTCCGCTTTCGGTCTACGAGGGTACGTAGACACACTCTCCCCTCTCGTTGCTATGCATCTAGTAGATAGATCTTGCGTGATCGTAGGAAAATTTTGAAAATACTACGTTACCCAACAGTGGTATCAGAGCCAGGTCTATGCGTAGATGATATGCACGAGTAGAACACAATGAGTTATGGGCGATACTAGTCATACTGCTTACCAGCATGTCATACTTTTCTTCGGCGGTATTGTGAGATGAAGCGGCCCGGACCGACATTACGCGTACGCTTACGCGAGACTGGTTTCACCGTTACGAGCACTCGTTGCTTAAAGGTGACTGGCGGGTGTCTGTCTCTCTCACTTTAGCTGAATCAAGTGTGGCTACGCCCAGTCCTTGTGAAGGTTAAAATAGCACATACTTGACGAAACATCGTTGTGGTTTCGTATGCGTAGGTAAGAACGGTTCTTGCTAAGCCCGTAGCAGCCACGTAAAACTTGCAACAACAAAGTAGAGGACGTCTAACTTGTTTTTGCAGGGCATGTTGTGATGTGATATGGTCAAGACATGATGAGTTATACGGTTTTGTATGAGATGATCATGTTTTGTAATGTTATCGGCAACTGGCAGGAGCCATATGGTTGTCGCTTTATTGTATGAAATGCAATCGCCATGTAATTGCTTTACTTTATCACTAAGCGGTAGCGATAGTCGTAGAAGCAATAGTTGGCGAGACGACAACGATGCTACGATGGAGATCAAGGTGTCGCGCCGGTGACGAAGGTGATCATGACGGTGCTTTGGAGATGGAGATCAAAAGCACAAGATGATGATGGCCATATCATGTCACATTTTATGATTGCATGTGATGTTTATCTTATTATGCTTCTTATTTTGCTTAGAACGACGGTATCATTATAAGATGATCCCTTACTAAATTTCAAGGTATAAGTGTTCTCCCTGAGTATGCACCGTTGCGAAAGTTCATCGTGCCGAGACACCACGTGATGATCGGGTGTGATAAGCTCTACGTTCAAATACAACGGGTGTAAGCCAGTTTTGCACACGCAGAATACTCGGGTTAAACTTGACGAGCCTAGCATATGCAGATATGGCCTCGGAACACTGGAGACCGAAAGGTCGAGCGTGAATCATATAGTAGATATGATCAACATAAGATGTTCACCATTGATACTACTCCATCTCACGTGATGATCGGACATGGTTTAGTTGATTTGGATCACGTGATCATTTAGATGACCAGAGGGATGTCTATCTAAGTGGGAGTTCTTTAATTAATATGATTAAATTGAACTTTAATTTATCATGAACTTAGTCCTGATAGTTTTTGCATATCTATGTTGTTGTAGATCAATGGCCCGTGCTACCGTTCCTTTGAATTTTAATGCATTCCTAGAGAAAGCTAAGTTGAAAGATGATGGTAGCAATTACACGGACTGGGTCCGTAACTTGAGGATTATCCTCATTGCTGCACAGAAGAATTATGTCCTTGAAGCACCGCTAGGTGACAAGCCCCCTCCCGCTAATGTAGACGCTTTGAACATGTGGCAGTCGCGGTCTGATGACTACACGATAGTTCAGTGTGCCATGCTTTACGGCTTAGAACCGGGACTTCAACGATGTTTTGAACGTCATGGACCATATGAGATGTTCCAGGAGTTGAAGTTAATATTTCAAGCAAATGCCCGGATTGAGAAATATGAGATTTCCAATAAGTTCTATAGCTGAAAGATGGAGGAGAATAGTTCTATCAGTGAACACTTGCTCAGAATGTCTGGGTACTACAATCATATGACTCAACTTGGTTGCAAAGTTGACGAGGATAGTGTTATTGATAGAGTTCTTCAATCACTGCCACCAAGCTATAAAGGCTTCGTGATGAACTATAATATGCAAGGGATGCAAAAGACAATTCCCGAGCTCTTCGCTATGCTTAAGGCTGCGGAGGTAGGAATCAAAAAGGAGCATCAAGTGTTGATGGTGAACAAGACCACTAGTTTCAAGAAAAAGGGCAAGGCAAAGAAGGGGAACTTCAAGAAGAATAGCAAGACAGTTGCTACTCCTACGAAGAAACCCAAGTCTGGAGCCAAGCCTGAAACTGAGTGCTTCTACTGTAAGGGGACTGGACACTGGAAGCGGAACTGCCCCAAGTATTTGGCGGATAAGAAGGATGGCAAGGTGAACAAAGGTATATATGATATACATGTTATTGATGTGTACCTTACTAATGCTCGTAGTAGTACCTGGGTATTTGATACCGGTTCGGTTGCTAATATTTGTAACTCGAAACAGGGACTATGGATTAAACGAAGATTGGCTAAGGACGAGGTGACGATGCGCGTGGGAAATGGTTCCAAAGTCGATGTGATCGCCGTCGGCACGCTACCTCTACATCTACCTTCGGGATTAGTTTTAGACCTAAATAATTGTTATTTGGTGCCAGCGTTGAGCATGAACATTATATCTGGATCTTGTTTGTTGCGAGACGGTTATTCATTTAAATCAGAGAATAATGGTTGTTCTATTTTTATGAATAATATCTTTTATGGTCATGCACCCTTGAAGAGTGGTCTATTCTTATTAGATCTCGATTGTAGTGATACACATATTCATAATATTGAAACCAAAAGATGCAAGGTTAATAATGATAGTGCAACTTATTTGTGGCACTGCCGTTTGGGTCATATTGGTGTAAAGCGCATGAAGAAACTCCATAGTGATGGACTTTTGGAATCACTTGATTATGAATCACTTGGTGCTTGCGAACCATGCCTCATGGGCAAGATGACTAAAACTCCGTTCTCCGGAACTATGGAGCGAGCAACAGATTTGTTGGAAATCATACATACTGATGTATGTGGGCCAATGAGTGTTGAAGCTCGCGGCGGGTATCGTTATTTTCTGACCTTCACTGATGATTTGAGCAGATATGGGTATATCTACTTAATGAAGCACAAGTCTGAAACATTTGAAAGGTTCAAAGAATTTCAGAGTGAAGTAGAGAATCATCGTAACAAGAAAATAAAGTTTCTACGATCAGATCGTGGAGGAGAATATTTGAGTTACGAGTTTGGTCTTCATTTGAAACAATGTGGAATAGTTTCACAACTCACGCCACCCGGAACACCACAGCGTAATGGTGTGTCCGAACGTCGTAACCGTACTTTATTGGATATGGTGCGATCTGTGATGTCTCTTACCGATTTACCACTATCGTTTTGGGGTTATGCTTTAGAGACAGCTGCATTCACGTTAAATAGAGCACCATCTAAATCCGTTGATACGACACCTTATGAACTATGGTTTGGCAGGAAACCAAAGTTGTCGTTTCTTAAAGTTTGGGGCTGCGATGCTTATGTGAAAAAGCTTCAACCTGATAAGCTCGAACCCAAGTCGGAGAAATGTGTCTTCATAGGATACCCAAAAGAGACTGTTGGGTACACCTTCTATCACAGATCTGAAGGCAAGATATTCGTTGCTAAGAATGGATCCTTTCTAGAGAAGGAGTTTCTCTCGAAAGAAGTGAGTGGGAGGAAAGTAGAACTTGATGAGGTAATTGTACCTTCTCCCGGATTGGAAAGTAGTACATCACAGAAAATTGTTCGAGTGATTCCTACACCAATCAGTGAGGAAGTTTATGATGATGATCATGAAACTTCGGATCAAGTTTCTGCTGAACGTCGTAGATCAACCAGAGTACGTTCCGCACCAAAGTGGTACGACAACCCAGTTCTGGAAATCATGTTACTAGACCATGATGAACCTACGAACTATGAGGAAGCGATGATGAGCCCAGATTCCGCAAAATGGCTTGAGGCCATGAAATCTGAGATGGGATCCATGTATGAGAACAAAGTGTGGACTTTGGTTGACTTGCCCGATGATCGGCAAGCCATCGAAATAAATGGATCTTCAAGAGGAAGACTGACGCAGACGGTAATGTTACTGTTTACAAAGCTCGACTTGTTGCGAAAGGGTTTCAACAAGTTCAAGGAGTTGACTACGATGAGACTTTCTCACCTGTAGCGATGCTTAAGTCTGTCCGAATCATGTTAGCAATTGCCGCATTTTATGATTATGAAATCTGGCAAATGGATGTCAAAACTGCATTCCTGAATGGATATCTCAAAGAAGAGTTGTATATGATGCAACCAGAAGGTTTTGTCAATCCGAAAGGTGCTAACAAAGTGTGCAAGCTCCAGCGATCCATCTATGGACTGGTGCAAGCATCTCAGAGTTGGAATATACACTTTGATGAGGTGATCAAAGCATATGGTTTTATACAGACTTTTGGAGAAGCCTGTATTTACAAGAAAGTGAGTGGGAGCTCTGTAGCATTTCTAATATTATATGTGGATGACATATTGTTGATTGGAAATGATATAGAATTTCTGGATAGCATAAAAGGATACTTGAATAAGAGTTTTTCAATGAAAGACCTCGGTGAAGCTGCTTATATATTAGGCATCAAGATCTATAGAGATAGATCAAGATGCTTAATTGGACTTTCACAAAGCACATACCTTGATAAGATTTTGAAGAAGTTCAAAATGGATCAGTCAAAGAAAGGGTTCTTGCCTGTATTACAAGGTATGAAGTTGAGTAAGACTCAATGCCCGACCACTGCAGAAGATAGAGAGAAAATGAAAGTCATTCCCTATGCCTCAGCCATAGGATCTATCATGTATGCAATGCTGTGTACCAGACCTGATGTGTGCCTTGCTATAAGTCTAGCAGGGAGGTACCAAAGTAATCCAGGAGTGGATCACTAGACAGCGGTCAAGAACATCCTGAAATACCTGAAAAGGACTAAGGATATGTTTCTCGTATATGGAGGTGACAAAGAGCTCGTCGTAAACGATTACGTCGATTCTAGCTTTGACACTGATCTGGATGACTCTAAGTCACAAACCGGATATGTATTTTTATTGAACGGTGGAGCTGTCAGTTGGTGCAGTTCCAAGCAGAGCGTCGTGGCGGGATCTACGTGTGAAGCGGAATACATAGCTACTTCGGAAGCAACAAATGAAGGAGTCTGGATGAAGGAGTTCATATCCGATCTAGGTGTAATACCTAGTGCATCGGGTCCAATGAAAATCTTTTGTGACAACACTGGAGCAATTGCCTTGGCGAAGGAATCCAGGTTTCACAAGAGAACAAAGCACATCAAAAGACGCTTCAATTCCATCCGTGATCTAGTCAAGGAGGGAGACATAGAGATTTGCAAAATACATACGGATCTGAATGTTGCAGACCCGTTGACTAAGCCTCTTCCACGGGCAAAACATGATCAACACCAGGACTCCATGGGTGTGAGGATCATCACTTTGTAATCTAGATTATTGACTCTAGTTCAAGTGGGAGACTGAAGGAAATATGCCCTAGAGGCAATAATAAAGATGTTATTTGTATTTCCTTATATCATGATAAATGTCTTTTATTCATGCTAGAATTGTATTAACCGGAAACTTAGTACATGTGTGGATACATAGACAAAACAGTATGTCCCTAGTATGCCTCTACTAGACTAGCTCATTGATCAAAGATGGTTATGTTTCCTAGCCATAGACATGAGTTGTCATTTGATCAACGAGATCACATCATTAGGAGAATGATGTGATGGACTAGACCCATCCGTTAGCATAGCACTATGATCGTTTAGTTTTACTGCTATTGCTTTCTTCATGACTTATACATGTTCCTATGACTATGAGATTATGCAACTCCCGAATATCGTAGGAACACCTTGTGTGCTATCAAACGTCACAACGTAACTGGGTGATTATAAAGATGCTCTACAGGTGTTTCCGAAGGTGTTTGTGGTGTTGGCATAGATCAAGATTAGGATTTGTCACTCCGAGTGTCGGAGAGGTATCTCTGGGCCCTCTCGGTAATGCACATCACTTAAGCCTTGCAAGCATTGCAACTAATGAGTTAGTTGCAGGATGATGTATTACGGAACGAGTAAAGAGACTTGCCGGTAACGAGATTGAACTAGGTATAGTGATACTGACGATCGAATCTCGGACAAGTAACATACCGATGACAAAAGGAACAACGTATGTTGTTATGCGGTTCGACCGATAAAGATCTTCGTAGAATATGTAGGAGCCAATATGGGCATCCAGGTTCCGCTATTGGTTATTGACCGGAGAGATGTATCGGTCATGTCTACATAGTTCTCGAACCCGTAGGGTCCGCACGCTTAAACGTTCGTTGACGATATAGTATTTAATGAGTTATGTATGTTGATGACCGAATGTTATTCGGAGTCCCGGATGTGATCACGGACATAACGAGGAACTCTGGAATGGTCCGGAGATAAAGATTAATATATGGGATAATAGTGTTTGACCTCCAGAAGGGTTCCGGATGTTTCCCGAAGTGTTTGGGTACGAGAACACTTTATTTGGGCCAAAGGGGAAAGCCCACGAAGCTTTAGGAAAGTGCAAAAGGAAGTTTTGCGGAGACCAGAGGCTAGACGCCAGGAACCCTGGCGTCTAGGGGGTAGACGCCGGGAACCCTGGTGTCTAGCCCTGGAGTCCGAGTGGGACTCTTTCCTTTCGGGCAAAACCGACTTTGAGGAGGCTTTTGCTCCAAGTTTCGACCCCAGGGCTCAACATATAAATAGAGGAGTAGGGCTAGCACCCAAGACACATCAAGATACACCAAGCCATGTGCCGGCTACCCCGACCCTCTAGTTTATCCTCCGTCTAGTTTCTGTAGTGCTTGGCGAAGCCCTGCAGAGATTGTTCTTCATCAACAACCGTCACCACGCCGTCGTGCTGCCGGAACTCATCTACTACTTCGCCCGTCTTGCTGGATCAAGAAGGCGAGGACGTCATCGAGCTGAACGTGTGCTGAACGCGGAGGTGCCGTACGTTCGGTACTAGATCGGGACGGATCATGAAGGTGCACGACTACATCAACCGCGTCGATAAACGCTTCCGCTTTCGGTCTACGAGGGTACGTAGACACACTCTCCCCTCTCGTTGCTATGCATCTAGTAGATAGATCTTGCGTGATCGTAGGAAAATTTTGAAAATACTACGTTACCCAACATGTGGGACTCTCTTTGGGTGGCCGCGGTGACATTGGGAAATCCTTAGATTGAGAACTACGAACTTTGAGGTGTGCTTTTGTAGCCCTACATAATTCTCGTCCTCTCTTGACCACGAAGGAATGACCTCCGGGTGCGTCTCCATTGCATGTTTTATGGGAAATATCATGTGATTCGATTATGTTAATGTTGTTGGGAGTTGCCACTAGAGAAAGTATGATCCCTAGGCCTTGTTTCCACCATTGCAATACCATTTGTGCTCACGTTTACCACTTGTTTGCTTGCTGCACTTTTTATTACAGATTTATATTACTTTGCTCTGCCACTCCTATCATCCATATTTTACCATCTCTTCGCCGAACTAGTGCACCTATACAACTCCTAGTTTTATTAGGTGTGTTGGGGACACAAGAGACTTCTTGTATCTTAGTTGCAGGGTTGCTTGAGAGAAACCATCTTCAACCTCTACTTCCCTGAGTTCGATAAACCTTAGGTCATCCACTTGAGGGAAATTGTTGCTGTCCTACAAACCTCTGCGCTTGGAGGCCCAACATAGTCTACAAGAGTAGAAGCGTGTGTAGACATCAAGCTATTTCTGGCGCCGTTGCCGGGGAAGTGAGTGCTTGAAGGTATATCTTTAGATCTTGCAATTAAATCTTTTTGTTTCTTTTTTTATTTTCACTAGTTTTGCTTAATGGAAAACAACAAAAATATGAGAGAGCTTTATAAGCTCTACCTTGAACTTGGACATGATGTGCTCGAAGAGAAAGTTAAAAAACCTTTGGAACTTTATTTGCATAACAATCATGATGGTGGTGATGTTATTAGTATGTTTTTATTTAATATCAATATTGCTAATGACATGGAAAGCTCTAAGCTTGGGGATGACACGTTTGATGAACATGATATTTTTAGTCCCCCAACTTTTGAGGAGAAAATTTACTTTGATGATACTATGCCTCCTATATATGATGATTACAATGATGAATATGATATTTTCAGTCCACCTACTATTGAGGATAAAATTTATTATGATTATGATATGCCTCCTAAATACGATGATTACCATGATGATTATGATAGTCTTACTCTCACTATTCCTAATAAGAAAGATTTTGCTTATATGAAGAGTAATGACACTTTTATGCTTTTGGATCATGGAAATAATGCCTTATGTGATAGTTATATTGTTGAGTTCATCCATGATGCTACTGAAATTTATAATGAGAGAGGGAGACATGGTTCTAAATATCTTAATAATAAGAAGTTTCCTCTCTTTATGGTGAATATTTTGAAGCTGCACTTGTTTTGTCTTCCTATGCTTATTGCTTTGTGCTTCAATGAATTATTCTATTGCAATATTCCTATGCATAGGAAGTATGTTAGACTTAAATGTGTTTGGTATTTGCTTCTTGATGCTCTCTTTTGTTCTTCAACTCTTATTCCTACGAGAGCATCATTAAAGTCTTATGCCTAGCTTAAAGGCATAAAAGAAAGCGCTTTTGGGAGGCAGCCCACAATGAATAAAATTTTATTTTGCTTTTGTTGTGTCTTGATGTTGTTACTACAGTAGCATCATCATTGTATCTTTACTTTTCAGCTTTGTGCCAAGTGTAGCCTCTGATTGCAAGAAAGTTCAAAAGTTGTGACGTGCTGTCCAGGAAACAGATTCTGTCCTTGGACAAAAAAATTCGTATAAAATCACCGGATCATCTTTTTGGTCTGAATTTTTTCGACAGCGTGCTCTATACAATTGGCTTTCAGGCGTCTGTTCTGAGTTTTTTGATTTGAGTTGCAGAAGTGCCCCGAAAAAATCATTTACTACCTGCTGGTCTGTTTTTCACAGATTCTGTCCTGTTTTGCCTTTTCTTCATTTTGCAAACCTTGAGCTTGCTTTTTCTTTGCAAAAACCTTTTGGCAATCTTGAGAAACAGTAGACCTTCAAGAATATCCTTATTTCCAGCAAGGAACAATTATTTTATTATGGGTACTAACCTCGCTAATCAGATTATGATGAGTTATGTATGAAGAGAGTTTTCAAGTGTGCGAGGGAAGATGATAAAAAGATTCAGGAGTGTCAAACGCTCAAGCTTGGGGATGCCCCCATGCACCCCCAAGAAATATTCAAGAAGACTCAAGTGTCTAAGCTTGGGGATGCCCCCGTGCATCCCCTTCTCCATCAACAATTATCAGTTCGTCTTTCGTTCCACTATATTTTTATCACTTCATGTGTTATGTGCTATGCTTGGAGCGTCTTGCTTTTAGTTTCTTTTTTTCTTTAGCTTTGCTTGCTTTTCATAACGAGTTGGAACCCAGCTTTCTTTGTGTGGGAGAGAGACACGCTCCACTTCAACCTAGACATAACATAGAATTTTCATGTCTATCTTTGCTGTGTGTGTTCTTGGTCTTTCAATAGCTACTATCATGTTCAGCTCTTAGTTTTCATGCTTATCTTTTTAAAGAGCTTTTGTTTAGTTGGTCGCTGGAACTCTCTTTATTTATCATGCTTATCTTGTTAAGAGAGTTGGCTTCTGTTGCACTGGTCGATATGTCTATGATAAAAATGCTATGTGCATAATGATGCTTAGTAGTTCATGTTTTCTTATGGTTAGTCTCAAATAGCTGGGGGGTTCCCAATGTGTTATTGAGGTACCAACATGATTTGTTTGCCTATGATGTGGTATGGTTTAGTGATATCTTCCTTCAAGAATTTATTTTGATTGACTTGGCGTATGCTCACGCATATTTAAGACTGTAAAGAAAGTCTATCAAGCCTTGATGATCTTTAATTTCTGAGTAGCGATATAACTTCCATGACTGATTCAATGTTGCTTTGTCACTCTGCATGATTATGACCGTCATTGCTCTTTTAGTTGGTCGCTCCCAGTCTTTTGCTAACCTTCGCCTGTACTAAGCGGACTGACTGCTTGTGCATCCAAAATCCTTTAAACCAGTTATGCCATATGAGTCCACCATACCTTCCTATACATGGTATTTACCTGTCATTCCTAACGAAGACTTTCATGTACCATCTCGAAATTATTCAAAAAAAGCATTTCTCTTTTGTGCCTCTGTTTTAGCTCATGAGGAAGTAGTAGTTAATTCATGATCTTTTTAATTTGGACAAGCTTCACCCCGGGATTGCATGTCTAATGTGCAAACCCATAATACAAGAAGGAACTGGCATAGAGTGCGCCCGGCTCATTAAAAAAATTATACAACAAACAAACCCTTCTTCACGCTTTGTTCATGAGAAATCAGAAAACTTTGGCAGTCATAAACAAAGGAGATTAAGAGGATGTGATCGTCCTCATTCGGGAGCCGTTCCTCGAAACTTGTCCATCTCAAGAAGTGATTGAGTTATTTGCTAGCATTCGTTGACGAAACACGCATATCCAAAAATAATAATTTTTACTTCTGTTTTTAAAAACCAAGAGCTCTGGTACATGCTTTGTCTTTGTTTCCGACCACGGGTTTTCAACTTTGCCAACAAAAGCCACAGTTCGAGAGTCTCCACCTTCTTTAAAGCACCAACTATTTAGAGCATGATTGTCATTCTGAGTGTAATGTGCATTGTCCCAAAGTACCATTGTCTTTTGCATGATTATGATATCGTTTATTCTGAAATCATTGTATCTAGTCGTCACTTAAACCTTGGAGGTGCCCCTGCATTTAAGTTTTGCTTCACTAAAGGGGGCAAGCGAGATATCACTTTGTCATATTTGCACACCATGCTCATTGCAAATCTATTGAGTGTTTTAGTATCATATTGTAAAACTTTCAGTTCTTTGTGATTTTCTCATGAGGCAACTTAATTACTACAGATTCATTGTCTCAGTAAGCACTTATCATGTGACTGTGAAAAGTTCTTATATGGTTAATAGAATGTCAACACAGAAATTATGCTTGTTATCATTTACCTACTCGAGGACGAGCAGGAATTAAGCTTGGGGATGTTGATACGTCCAAAACGTATCTATAATTTCTGCTTGCTCCATGCCCTTTTTGTGTGATATTGCTATGATATTTATGCACTTCCATACACTTTTGATCATATTTGGACTAACCTACTAATGGTTACAAAAGTGCACAATGTTCTTGTTTTACACTTTATTGTGCAGGAATTACTTGGAAATTGACAAAAACGCAAAAGGAGTCGTATTGGAGTAGGACTCTGACTTTCCTGAAATCTGTCTGAGAACGTTTTTTTAAAGATGGTCACGTTCCGGCCCGAAGACGACGTCAAACGGAAAAAGTCTAGTGGCAAAAGTTGTGGGGAATTTCGTGGCGATGCTTCTGGATATAAAATTCGTCCAGATCGGAGTCCGGACGGCCGAGTAAAGCCCGTTTTACTGAGGCACAAAATCTGATGACGGGAATCCGAGAGTCTATATAAAGAGAGAAAACCTAGGTCACCAAGGGCCACGAATTTTCCTCCTCCCAAGCCGCCGTCTTGGAGGGGAGGACCAGCACCATTGCAGCACCATCCACAAGGAAGAAGGGGGGCCAAGGAGCCGCTGCCCCTAGGGCCGCCGCCGCCCCCAAGGGCCGCCGCCGTCGCCTCCGTGGCCGCCGCCGGCCGCCGCCTTCTCGCGGGGCTGCACCTCTCCATCAACACCACCATCAAGATCCTCCTCACCATGTCCATGTGTGAGTAGTCTTCTCCGGGGCCGAGGGCTCGTACGTGTAGCTATGTGGTTATCTCTCTCTCCCATGATGTGATCTTCGTTGTGATCATAGGCTATGTTAATCTAGGGTGATCCCATGATATTTCCCCTTCCTCTATGTATTGGATTGATGTGCTCACTTGTCTTTATCTAGTATAATCCCCGAGACCAAGGTGACAGCGGTCTATTGGACATGGATTAGAAAAATATTTTCATGAGTGATTTCCTCTCTTGTGTGTTGATTGAAGATTGAGAGTCTCTTGGTGCTTGTCTTTGACTATCCTTTAGATATGTTGTGGTGATTGTGGGACTCTCTTCGGATGGCCGCGGTGACATTGGGAAATCCTTAGATTGAGAACTACGAACTTTGAGGTGTGCTTTTGTAGCCCTACATAATTCTCGTCCTCTCTTGACCACGAAGGAATGACCTCCGGGTGCGTCTCCATTGCATGTTTTATGGGAAATATCATGTGATTCGATTATGTTAATGTTGTTGGGAGTTGCCACTAGTGAAAGTATGATCCCTAGGCCTTGTTTCCACCATTGCAATACCATTTGTGCTCACGTTTACCACTTGTTTGCTTGCTGCACTTTTTATTACAGATTTATATTACTTTGCTTTGCCACTCCTATCATCCATATTTTACCATCTCATCGCCGAACTAGTGCACCTATACAACTCCTAGTTGTATTAGGTGTGTTAGGGACACAAGAGACTTCTTGTATCTTAGTTGCAGGGTTGCTTGAGAGAGACCATCTTCAACCTCTACTTCCCTGAGTTCGATAAACCTTAGGTCATCCACTTGAGGGAAATTGCTGCTGTCCTACAAACCTCTGCGCTTGGAGGCCCAACATAGTCTACAAGAGTAGAAGCGTGTGTAGACATCAATAGTATCCCCAACACTCAAACAGCTCCTCACATATTTGGATATGGTGGAAGAAATATTTGAGAGGAAATCAACTTGGGGAAGGCTAGAGAACAAGATTCATATGGTAGGAATGGAATATCTTGATCTCAACACTTGAGTAGGTGGTTCTCTTCTCAGAACATGTATGATGGAAGTGTAGGTATGTTCTGATGGCTCTCTCCACGAGTGAAGAGTGGGTGGAGGGGTATATATAGCCTCCACACAAAATCTAACCGTTACACACAATTTACCAAATTCGGTGGGAGCGACTCAGAGAACTCGGTGCGACTGATTTAGTTCATAATGTGACCGTTAGGCATTTCGGTGGGACCGATATGATCAACTCGGTGGGACCGATTTTATTAGGGTTAGGGCATAACATAGTCTCGATGAGACCGATTACACAAACTCGGTGGGGCCGATTTTGGTAATAAACACACCAGAGAGTTGGTCAGGCAAACTCGGTGGGACCGATTCGCCCATTTCGGTGCGACCGAAATGTTACGAAGGGGAAACACAGAGTTTGCATTGCGAACTCGGTGGGCCCGATCGCTCATCTCGGTGAGACCGAAATGTTACGAACGGAAACCGAGAGTTTGTAATCCCATCTCGGTGAGACCAAGATCCCTTTCGGTGAGACCGAAATGATTAGGGTTTCTGGCAGTGTTTATGTTAAGTGAACTCAGTGGCACCGGATAGAACTTTTCGGTGGGGCCGAGTTTGACTTTTGGTTTGGGACATATGTGGATGTGAGAAAGTGGTTGAGAGTTTTTGGAGCATATCACTAAGCATTTTGAGCAAGAAACCCATCAAACAACACCTCATCCCCTTTTAATAGTATTGGCTTTCCTATGGACTCAATGTGATCTTGGATCACTAAAATAGAAAATGTAGAGTATTGAGCTTGAGCCAATATGTGTCCTTAGCATTTTGAGGGGTTCACATTCCTAGTCCATGCCATGCCAATCATTGAACTTTCCTAAAATATTCATCTTGAAATGGCATTAGTTCAATGAGCTATATGTTGTTAGTAATTACCAAAACCACCAAGGGATAGTTACACTTTCAATCTCCCGCTTTTTGGTAATTGATGACAACATATAGATCAAAGCTTCGACAAATGATAATAAGGTTAAATACATCGTCGCTTTGAGAAGTATGTGATAAACAAGAGCTCCCCCTAAATTTGTGCATTATTTAAGATTTGCGTTTGAATGCAAATGCACAATCGATTAGGATCATGGGTTACTCTTCCATGTCACATACATCTTGGTGGAGCGCTCAAAATGATATAAACTAAAAACATGCACTCATCACCAAGCAAAGTGAATGATCATATAAGGATATAAGAGATACTATCATCCAAGCAAGCATTAAGGTAGCATATGATCAATCACATGATCAAAGAAGTATCTCACACGTGGACATAGAGTATAAAGCAAACACACAATAAAGTTCAACCAAAAGCAAGAGGCACCAAAGAGGCAAAACACTCTCTCTCGAAGCCTATGATCGATACATATTTCTCCCCCTTTGGTAACAAGTTACCAAAAAGATTGAAAATGCATAGTGCTATGCGTCTCTCAGGCTTGGTCTTCGAGAGGTGGTGTAGAAATAACTCCAAGGACGAAAGCTTCAGATGACGTAGTTGGAGCTGGTGGAGTGGCTGCTGGAGGTGGCACTGAAGTTGTGGCTGCTGGTGCTGATGTAGTAGCTCTCGTATCAGGCACTGGCACTGCAGCAGACCTCTGACCTCTAGGCACTCGCTGAAATGCATCTGTGGTAGCATGTCATCTCCTCTCCTCTGCTTCCTCTTGGAGCTTCTCAACTGCAGACTGTATCTCTATCACTTTCAGATCAAGACCATAGAACTTAGTTTCGATGATCCTCTCCAAGCTCTCCTGGTTCTGAGTCAGGGTGGCCAAGCCCTTCTCAATCCTCATAGTTGCTTGAATCAGATATGCCATTTGGTCTTGTTTGGACTTGAGGGACATTTGATATGCTTCTACAACACTTGGCATCTTGGCAGTTTTCTCAGCTCTGGCTTTCTCTCTCCTTTCATGTGCTTGCACTGATGATGGTTCATTTTCATCCATGAAAACTGTGTTGTCCTCAAATTCGGGCACTAAGGGAAGATATTCTCTGTCCAATAAGTATGTGCTTGTGCCCATCTTGGAGTTGATGAGCATTTGGATGTGTGGAGCATACCCACATGATCTCTTTTGGTCTGCAGCAGTCCTCTTGATTGTCTATACAATCAGGCTCATAACTTTGAACTTCTGAGGCACATCAAATATATGCAGCAAGTTGATTGAATGTCCTCTGATCATCTTTTGATCTCCAGATTTGGACAACAATGTATGCCTCAAGATTGTGTTGATTGTGGATAGACCAGACTGCAAGTGATGTACAGATCCAAACTTATGTGTCTCCAAGTCATCATCAGGGATCTCCTTGTATATATTGGCCATAGAGTTGTGGTCTTGCTTCTTCTTGGCATACACATCCATGTCATCTTCATGCTCTTCAGGGGCTTTGATCAGCTTGGCCCACTCATTAACAGTTGACTGGTACCTTGTACCTTCAGACATCCATACAATTCTACCATCAGGATAAAAGTGAGCTATGGAGTAGAATTGCATGATGAGTTCATCATTCCACTTTGTCAACTTCTGAGCCACAAACTTGTCAACACCACATGCTTTGAAGCTTTCATGCACATTTGGAAAATAATCTTCATGCTCATCAATGAAGTCCCAGTCCACCCTCTTCATATCACACACTATGGGCTTCTTGTCATGCAGGACTGTCTCATAGAAGTCTTGCTATTCTTTGGTATGAAACCTGTAGTTCACAACAGTCCTTCTCCTCATAGCATATGGATCACTTTGTCTCCATATTCTGAGACATGCATCCTTCCTCAATTTCATATCTTTTGCTACTGGATGAGCATCATTGTGATCAGGGATCTTGGGCTTCAACTTTCTGAGCACTTGGGACTCAGCTTCTTCAGCAACCTCAGGCACTGGGGCCTTGTTCTTCTCTGAAGCTGGAATGTTTCTTGTGCTTCTCTTGGGTGCAGACTTGGTGGCTTGAGTAGCTTTGGAAGCAGTCTTGGGCTTTAAAGGGGCAGCCCCAGACTTGATAGCATCTCCCATAAGCTTCTAAGCTTTAGGAGGTGCATCAATCTCTTCTTCTTCTTCTGCAGCTTCATCATCATCCCTCATGGATGGCTTGCCAATCACTCTAACTGTGGTTTTTCTTGCTCTCTTCTTAGTTCCTCCTGGCTCATCATCTCTGGTTTCAAGTGGGAAAACCATAGTCTCTTGAGTTGATGCTCTGGCCTTTGACATAGGACTCTTCTTGCTGGAGCCTTCTTATTCAATCCTGGCTTAGTTGCCTTAGCTGTGCCATACTCCTTCCTGAGCACCTTCTTCTTTGAAGTGGCCTCATCAGCCACAAAGTCCTCATCCTTAGGATCTGAGGTTTTCTTCTTCCTTGACTTGGTAGCAGCCTTTGGAAGGTCACTAGGAGTGCTTCTGCTGCTCTGATAATAGCTGGAGTTATTAGGACTAGAGCCCTCACTCAATTGTGCCTGCTCCTCTGACCTGTTCTGACTGTCACTGCCCTCAGACATCTTTGACACTGCAAACTGAAAGCTGACCCTGTGAATAGATGTAGATGAGGTAGAGTGGATGAGCATCACAAAGTGTAGAATTTTTTGCAAAACAGATGACTCAAAAAACTTAGTTTTAGTTCTCTACAGAAAGTATTTCAGAGCTACCGATTTGTTAAACTCGGTGATACCGAAGCAATTCTGGAGCCTGAACTAGTGAACTCGGTCAGACCGAGTCAAAGTTCGGTGGCACCGAGATTGCTAGGGTTTCACGGAGAATTGAACTCGGTTGCACCGATTTACAATTTTTGGTCAGACCGAAAATCACTTGTGCAATGGCCTAAGCTAAATCGGTGAGACCGATTTCTACAACTCGGTCGGTCCGAGATGAGTTCGGCGGAGACCTAACCCTAAATTTTTGAATCAAAACTACTTTCTACGGAGTTTCTGCTGGATAGGAAGATTTCAAATATGGCATGAATCATGGCAAAGCAATGTGTTACGAATTGGAGTTAAATAATAGCACAAAGGGTCAAGTTCATACCCTAATTCGGTGCTGAACTTGCTACGGCGGCAACGACAGCGGAGATTGCCGTTGACAGCGATGGAGACCAGCGGCGGGAGGTCAGTGGCGACGAGGAGACGATCCGAGGACTCGATGAGGCAGAGCAGGTTATGCACGGGCGAAGAGTTTCGGAAAGTTTTCCAAAATTCAACCCATCGGTATATATAACCTGACCCTGTCGGTATGACCGAGTGGAACAACTCGGTGGCACCGAGATGCAAAACTGCTAGCAGTTACTACAACTCGGTGTGACCGAAAAGTTCAAATCGGTTGCACCGAGATTGAAAACCTAAATCAACTTAGTGTACTCGGTGTTACCGAAATGGATGACTCGGTCATACCGAAATGCACAAAGAGGTTTTGGAAGTTTAAGTCTATGACGAATCGGGGACTTTGAGTGCTCCTCACACAAAGTGGTTCGAATCTGACTTGATCAAACTTTGTGATGTAGGATGAATAGAGTTTGAGATGAGAAAAGCATAGATAGCTAGAGGGTGTTCTTAGGCATTCTCGTCCATCCATTTAGCAAAAGAAAAAAAGATCCAAACAATCAAAGCAACAAATAGATGTCCTCGAATGAGAAAAATACGCATTCAACATGCTCACACTATAAGATAGCAAATGAAACATGTGTCAAAGCATGCACAACCATTGTAGTATCTATCAAGCAGTTGGCGATGACTAGGTCATCTATATATGAGTATATTGACTTACGAGTCAAATCAGAACATTTGATCATGGGTCATACTCATCGTTTAAGCACAAGTGGGGTTACCACTTTTACATAAAGCATCGTTGTGTTCACATCATTAGAGTTGCTTTAGCTCAATTGATTAGAGTAAAGCTCCCCCTAGATGTGATATCCCCCCTAAGAGGGATGAACTAACCTTGGGTTTTGTCGATGATGACTTCATGTAGGTGTTGAAGATGTAGATGCTCAATGTTGATGTAGATCATTTGGAGCAATCCATTGGAGTGAGTTGCACTTTCAATACCTTGTCCCTTGTCTTACCAACAAGAGGGTTTGTGACTCCTTGAACTAGTGCAAGATATGGAAGTTGTTTGCACTTGTCCTCGCCAAAATGAAATGAGTGAAGTATGTTGGCGGAGTCATCCTCAAGAACTTTCTAGTTCTTCTTCTTCGAGATCCACACCATCTTGATGGGAATCCTTGGAGTTGTAGTCGTACTTGATGAAGTAGAAGTTGAAGTAGTCTTGGGAACCCACTTGACCATGGCCTTAGGAGCATCTTCAAATGCATCAATCTCTTCTTGAAGCTTGTCCTTTCCCTTTAGCTTGTGGTCTTGTGGTGGAAGATCATCTTTTGCTTGTGTCCCTTGGAAAGAAGTAGGATCATACTTCTCTTGTTGAGGAACAAACTTTGTCTTGGGGGATTGATCTTCTTCCCACTCAACTCCATTAGCATTGAACTTTCGTTCAAAACCAACACTTTGATTCTTCCGGTGTCTTCCTTGCTTGCGTACAATTTCCTCAAATTGCTTACTCCCGGCAAGGCTCTTGTAAACACCTTTCTCTATAATTCCCTTCAATAAGCTATTTTCTTGCTCAAGTGTAACTTGGCTAAGAGAATCATTAGTGGAATCAAGAGAACTACTAGAAGCAACATCATTGGATTTAGCATGGTTGTTGTTACTACTAGAGGAAGAATCTATCTTGTTCTTGTTGCTAGGTTTTACTTGTGGCATGTAAGTAGACAAGAGTAGACGCTTGGCAATGTAAGAAGAACTTTTCTTGCGAAGATCATTATTGATTGCTTTTAAGAACTCATGCTCTTGCTCATGGTTGAGCTTTTCAAAGCGTAATTTCTCATGAGTCCTTAAAAGTTCTCGATGATCTTCCAAGGTAGTTTCATGAGCTAACTTAAGAGAGTTTAGTTCTTTAGTTAGACGCTCAATCTTCTCCTTGTCATTGTCATTAGTTTTATCTTGATTAGCATGATTAATAGAAATTTCATCATAGTTTTCATCACTATTGCTACCAACAAGTAAATCATCATCTCCTAGCAAGTCATCTTCATCACTATTGAAATCAAGATACTCGGGGTGTGATACCTTAGGGCCTTTAGCCATGAAGCATCTTCCAATTCCTTCATTTGGCGAGTCAAATATGTCGTAGGAGATGGTTGACACAAGAGCAATTCTGGCAACACCTTCATCTTGAGTATCTTCAGAGTCGGAGTAGTAGCTTCTCTCGAAGTGGTTATCGGAGTTGGAACCGGATACCCATTCACCAACATGAGCTTGATGTCCTCGTTTCGTATAGCTCCTTGATGATTTGTCCTTCCTTTCCGAATCTTTACTTCTCCAAGAAGGTCTTCATTCATAACGATCATCTCTACTCCTTCTCTCTCTTGGTGGTGATTCTTCTCTTCTACTTCTCCTTTTAGGTGAGTCTTCTCTTTTCTTGTGGGGAGCCATACACTCATTTGAGTAGTGTCCGGGTCTTCCACAATTCTAGCAATTCCGACCACGACTTGAAGATATCTTGTCATTGTAGGATCTTGACTTAGAACTTATCTCTTTGCTTCTATTCTTATAGAACTTGTTGAAGTTCTTCACCATTAAGCTCAATTCTTCATTGAGAACTTGTTTCTCACTTGATGATGTAGGAGCGTCACATGAGGCTTTGTAAGCACCACTAGACTTATTGTGAAGCTCTTCTTTATCTTTGAGTGACATCTCATGAGCAACAATTCTTCCAATGACTTCCGTTAGCTTGAGATCTTTGTAATTGGGCATCATTTGGATCAAAGTGCACACGGTGTCATATTTTCCATCCAAGGCTCTTAGTATCTTCTTGATGATGAATCTGTCGGTCATCTCTTCACTTCCTAAGCCGTCGATCTCATTTGTGATGAGAGCAAGCCTAGAGTACATTTCAGCGACACCTTCACCATCCTTCATTTTGAACTTGTCAAGTTGACTTTGAAGCACATCCAACTTGGATTCCTTGACGGAGTCGGTACATTCATGCATATCAATCAAAGTATCCCAAATTTCCTTTGCATTCTCAAGACGGCTGATTTTGTTGAATTCTTCGGGGCACAATCCGTTGAAGAGGATATCGCAAGCTTGAGCATTGTATTGCAGCATCTTCAACTCTTCCGCGGATGCTTCACGATTCGGTTCCTTCCCATCGAAGAATTCACCTTGCAAACCAATACACACAATAGCCCAAACGGCGGGGTTATGTCCAAGAATATGCATTTTCATCTTATGCTTCGAACTAGCAAAATTAGTACCATCAAAGTAAGGACCTCTACGATGGTAACTACCCTCGCTAGACGCCATAATCTCTTAGGTTGTGAAACCAAGGCTATGATCACCAAGGCTATGGAAATCACGACAAATGGAGATCAAAGCTCTGATACCACTTGTAGGATCAAAAGTATGTCTAGAGGGGGGGGGGTGATTAGACTACTTGACCAAATAAAAATCTATCATTTTCCCAATTTTAATTCTTGGCAGATTTTAGCAACTTAGCACAAGTCAAGCAATCAACCTACAGATGCAATTCTAAGAGTATAGCAGCGGAATGTAAAACAATTGCATATGAAGGTAAAGGGAGGCGTTTGGAGGGAGCAAACGCATGTGTAGACACGGATGTTTTTGTCGTGGTTCCGGTAGGTGGTGCTATCGTACATCCACGTTGATGGAGACTTCAACCCACGAAGGGTAACGACTGCGCGAGTCCACGGAGGGCTCCACCCATGAAGGGTCCACGAAGAAGCAACCTTGTCTATCCCACCATGGCCATCGCCCACGAAGGACTTGCCTCACTAGGGTGGATCTTCATGAAGTAGGCGATATCCTTGCCCGTACAAACTCCTTGGTTCAACTCCACAATCTCGTCGGAGGATCCCAAGTGACACCTAACCAATCTAGGAGACATCACTCTCCAAAAGGTAATAGACGGTGTGTTGATGATGAACTCCTTGATCGTGTGCTTCAAATGATAGTCTCCCCAACACTGAAACAACTCCTCACAGATTTGTATATGGTGGAAGAAAGATTTGAGTGGAAAGCAACTTGGGGAAGGCTAGAGAACAAGATTCATATGGTACGAATGGAATATCTTGATCTCAACACTTGAGTAGGTGGTTCTCTTCTCAGAACATGTATGATGGAAGTGTAGGTATGTTCTGATGGCTCTCTCCACAAGTGAAGAGTGGGTGGAGGGGTATATATAGCCTCCACACAAAATCTAACCGTTACACACAATTTACCAAACTCGGTGGGACCGACAGAGAACTCAGTCAGACCGATTTAGTTCATAATGTGGTCGTTAGGCATTTCAGTGGGACAGATATGATCAACTCAGTCGGACCGATTTTATTAGGGTTAGGGCATAACGTAATCTCGGTGAGACCAATTGCACAAACTCGGTGGGACCAATTTTGGTAATAAGCACACCAGATAGTTGGTCAGGCAAACTCGATGGGACCGATTCGCTCATTTCGGTGCGACCGAAACGTTACGAAGGATAAACAGAGATTTTGCATTGCGCAGTCGGTGGGACCGATCGCTCATCTCGGTGAGACCAAAATGTTACGAAGGGAAATAGAGAGTTTGCAGTCCCATCTCGGTGAGACCGAGATCCCTTTCGGTGAGACCGAAATGATTAGGGTTTCTGGTAGTGGCTATGTCAAGTGAACTCTGTGGCGCCGGATAGAACTTTTTGGTGGGGCCGAGTTTGACTTTTGGTTTGGGACATATGTGGATGTGAGAAAGTGGTTGAGGGTTTTTGGAGCATATCACTAAGCATTTTGAGCAAGAAATCCATCAAGCAACACCTCATCCCCTTTTAATAGTGTTGGCTTTCCTATGGACTCAATGTGATCTTGTATCACTAAAATAGAAAATGTAGAGTATTGAGCTTGAGCCAATATGTGTCCTTAGCATTTTGAGGGGTCCACATTCCTAGTCCATGCCATGCCAATCATTGAACTTTCGTGAAATATTCATCTTCAAATGGCGTTAGTTCAATGAGCTATATGTTGTTAGTAATTACCAAAACCACCCAGGGATATTTGCAGTTTCAATAAGGCTTCAACTCAAACGGTGACACTGCAACATTCGCCAAAGTCCCCATGAAGAAATTGTGATAGTTGATGGGAATCCCATGCATGATATTGAACAGCAGATTCTTCATCATGTTAACAACATCTTCTTCTTCAGAGTTGTGGCCCTTGATTGGACTGAGGGTTTTGGTCAGAATGCGGTAGATTGTCCTTGGCACATATAGCAATTCCTTCACAAGGAAGGCGGTTCTTGGAGGTTACCCAGCCTTCAAAGGCTTCATCATGACTTGCATCAGATGATTTCGAAGTTCATGTTCATCATACATCAATCTTGCACCTTCAACAGGAATACTAACTGGGATGACATGAAGCAATTCAGAGACTGGGGCTTTGTAGTGGGTGTTGTGAGTCATCCAGTCAAGAACCCATGAGTTGATGTCATCAGCATCACCAGTCAGGTGCAAAGTTGCATAGAATTGAAGAATGAGTTCTTCATTCCAATCGCATATATCAGAGCAGAAACTCACAAGCCCAGCTTCGTTAAGGGCATTCAGTACAGGCTGGAAGCAAGGGATAGACTCCATGTCAATATGAGGAACTTGACGATATTCAAATACCTTGTAACATACCGATCGAATCTCGGGCAAGTAACATACCAATGACAAAGGGAACAACGTATGTTGTTATGCGGCTTGACTGATAAAGATCTTCGTAGAATATGTAGGAGCCAATATGAGCATCCAGGTTTCGCTATTGGTTATTGACCGGAGATGTGTCTCGGTCATGTCTACATAGTTCTCGAACCCGTAGGGTCCGCACGCTTAACGTTCGATGACGATTTGTATCGTTCGATGACGATTCGTATTATGAGTTATGTGATTTGATGGCCGACGTTTGTTCGAAGTCCCGGATGAGATGACAGACATGACGAACAGTCTCGAAATGGTCGAGACATAAAGATCGATATATTGGAAGGCTATATTCGGACATCGGAAAGGTTCCGAGTGATTCGGGTATTTTTCGGAGTACCGGAGAGTTACGGGGATTCGTATTGGGCCTTAATGAGCCATACGGGAAAGGAGAGAAAGGCCTCAAGTGTGGCCGCGCCCCTTCCCCATGGACTGGTCTGAATTGGACTAGGGAAAGGGGGCGCCCCCTTCCTTCCTTCTCCTTCTCCCTTCCCCTTTTCCTATTCCATGTGGGAGGTGGAATCCTACTAGGACTAGGGAGTCCTAGTAGGACTCCACACTTTGGCGCGCCCTATGAGGGCTAGCCTCCTCCTCCCTTCATCCTTTATATACGTGGCCAGGGGGCACCCCATGGACACGCAAGTTGATTTGCAAGCCGTGTGTGGTGCCCCCTCCACAGTTACACACCTCGGTCATATCGTTGTAGTGCTTAGGTGAAGCCCTGCGCCGGCAACTTCATCATCACTGTCACCACGCCGTCGTGCTAACGAAACTCTCCTCCGACACTCAACTAGATCAAGAGTTTGTGGGACGTCATCGAGCTGAACGTGTGCTGAACGCGGAGGTGCCGTACGTTTAGTGCTTGGATCGGTTGGATCGCGAAGACGTTCGACTACATCAACCGCGTCACTAGACGCTTCTGCTTTCGGTCTACGGGGGTACGTGGACACACTCTCCCCTCTCGTTGCTATGCATCTAGTAGATAGATCTTCTGTGATCGTAGGATTTTTTTTTTTGAAATACTACGTTGCCCAACAGTGGTATCAGAGCTAGGTCTATACGTAGATGATATGCATGAGTAGAATACAATGAGTTGTGGGTGATAATAGTCATACTGCTTACCAGCATGCCATACCTTGATTCGGCGGTATTGTGAGATGAAGCGGCCCGGACCGACATTACGCGTACGATTACGCGAGACTGGTTTCACCATTACGAGCACTCGTTGCTTAAAGGTGACTGGCGGGTGTCTGTCTCTCTCACTTTAGTTCAATCGAGTGTGGCTACGCCCGGTCCTTGTGAAGGTTAAAACAACACACTTGACGAGAAATCGTTGTGATTTTTGTATGCGTAGGTAAGAAGGGTTCTTGTTAAGCCCGTAGTAGCCACGTAAAACTTGCAACAACAAAGTAGAGGACGTCTAACTTGTTATTGCAGGGCATATTGTGATGTGATATGGTCAAGACGTGATGAGTTATACGTTATTGTATGAGATGATCATGTTTTGTAAATTATCGGCAACCGGCAGGAGCCTTATGGTTGTCTCTTTATTGTATGAATTGCGAAGGCCATGTAATTGCTTTACTTTATCACTATGAGTTAGCGATAGTACTAGTAGCAATAGTTGGCGAGACGACCATGACGCTGCGATGCAGATCATGGTGTCAAGTCGGTGACGATGGAGATCATGACGATGCTTTGGAGATGGAGATCAAAAGCGCAAGATGATGATGGCCATATTATGTCACATATTTTGATTACATGTGATGTTTATCTTATTATGCTTCTTATTTTGCTTAGTACGGCGGTAGCATTATAAGATGATCCCTTAAAAAATTTCAAGGTACAAGTGTTCTCCCTGAGTATGCACCGTTGCAAAAGTTCTTCGTGCTGAGACACCACGTGATGATCGGGTGTGATAGGTTCTACGTTCACATACAACGGGTGCAAGACAGTTTTGCACATGCGGAATACTCGGGTTAAACTTGACGAGCCTAGCATGTACAGACATGGCCTCGGAACACTGGAGACCGAAAGGTCGAGCGTGAATTATATAGTAGATATGATCAACATAAGATGTTCACCATTGAAAACCACTTCATCTCACGTGATGATCGGACATGGTTTAGTTTATTTGGATCACATGATCATTTAGATGACTAGAGGGGTGTCTAGCTAAGTGGGAGTTCTGTAGTAATATGATTAATTGAACTTTAATTTATCATGAAATTAGTCCCGATAGTATTAGCATTTCTATGTTGTAGATCAATAGCTCGCGATGTAGCTCCCCATTTATTTTTATATGTTCCTAGAGAAATATAAGTTGAAAGATGATACTAGCAATGATGCAAACTTGTCCCGTGATATGAGGATTTTCCTCATTGCTGCAAAGAAGAATTATGTCCTTGATGAACCGCTAGGTGACAGACCTATTGCAGGAGCAGATGCAAACATTATGAACGTTTTGTCAAAAGCTCGGTATGATAACTACTTGATAGTTAAGTGCACCATGCTTTACGGCTTAGAGCCGGGACTTCAAAAATGTTTTGAATGCCACGGAGCATATAAGATGTTCCTAAGAGTTGAAATTGGTATTTCATACTCATGCCCGTATCAAGAGGTATGAGACCTCTGACAGTACTTTGCCTACAAGATGGAGGAGAATAGCTCAACCATTGAGCATGTGCTCAGATTGTGTGGATACTACAATTGCTTGAATCAAGTGGGAGTTAATCTTCCAGATAAGATAGTAATTAACAAAGTTCTCTAGTCACTATCTCCAAGTTACTAGAACTTCGTGATGAACTATAATATGCAAGGGATGACGAAAGTAATTCCCGAGCTCTTCGCGATGTTGAAATCGACGAAGGTAGAAATCAAGAAAAAGCATCAAATGTTGATGTTTGACAAGACCACTGGTTTCAAGTAGAAGGGCAAATGAAAGGAAAGGGAACTTCAAGAAGAACGGAAAGCAAGTTGCTACTTCCATGAAGAAGCCCAAAGCTAGGCCCAAGCCTGAAACTTAGAGCTTCTACTACAAAGGAAATGGTCACTAGAAGTGGAACTACCCTAGAAACTTGGTGGATAAGAAGGATTGCAAAGTGAACAAAGCTATATTTGATGTACATGTTATTGATGTGTACTTTACTAGTGTTTATAGCAACCCCTCGGTATTTGATACTGGTTCCATTGCTAAGAGTAGTAACTCAAAACGGGAGTTGCGGAATGAACAGAGACTAGTTAAGGGTGAAGTGACGATTTGTGCTGGAAGTGGTTCCAAGATTGATATGATCATCATCGCACACTCCGTATACTTTCGGGATTAGTGTCCTAAATAAATGTTGTTTGGTGTTTGCGTTGAGCATGAATATGATTTGATCATGTTTATTGCAATACGTTTATTCATTTAATGTCAGAGAATAATTGTTGTTTTTTTACATGAATAAAACCTTTGATGGTCATACACCCAATAAAAATAGTTTGTTGGATCTCGATCGTAGTGATACACATATTCATAATATTGAAGCCAAAAGATGCAAAGTTCATAATGATAGTGCAACTTATTTTTGGCACTGCCATTTAGGTCATATTGGTGTAAAGCGCATGAAGAAACTCCATGCTGACGTGCTTTTGGAATCACTTGATTATGAATCATTTGATGCTTGCGAACCATGCCTCACGGGCAAGATGACTAAGACTCCGTTCTCCGAAACAATGGAGCGAGCAACTGACTTATTGGAAATAATACATACTGATGTATGCGGTCCGATGAATGTTTAGGCTCACGGCGGGTATCATTATTTTTTGACCTTCACAAATGATCTGAGCAGATACGGGTATATCTAGTTGACGAAACATAAGTCTGAAACATTTTAAAAATTCAAAGAATTTCATAGTGAAGTGGAGAATCATCGTAACAAGAAAATAAAGTTTCTACGATCTGATCGTGGAGACAAATATTTGAGTTACGAGTTTGGTCTTCATTTGAAACAATGTGGAATAGTTTCACAGCTCACGCCAACCGGACCACCACAGCGTAATGGTGTGTCTGAATGTCATAAACCGTACTTTATTAGATATGGTGCGATCTATGATGTCTCTTACCGATTTACCACTATCGTTTTAGGTTATGCATTAGAGACAGTGATGTCTACTACGCACCCTTCTTCTTGTAGACGTTGTTGGGCCTCCAAGTGCAGAGGTTTGTAGGACAGTAGCAAATTTCCCTCCAAGTGGGAGACGTTGTTGGGCCTCCAAGTGGATGACCTAAGGTTTATCAATCCGTGGGAGGCGTAGGATGAAGATGGTCTCTCTCAAGCAACCCTGCAACCAGATAACAAAGAGTCTCTTGTGTCCCCAACACACCCAATACAATGGTAAATTGTATAGGTGCACTAGTTCGGCGAAGAGATGGTGATACAAGTGCAATATGGATGGTAGATATGGGTTTTTGTAAAAGGAAAATATAAAAACAGCAAGGTAGCAAGTGGTAAACGTGAGCATAAACGGTATTGCAATGATAGTAGAGAAGGCCTAGGGTTCATACTTTCACTAGTGCAAGTTCTCTCAACAAAGATAACATAATTGGATCATATTACTAGCCCTCAACATGTAACAAAGAGTCACTCCAAAGTAACTAATAGCGGAGAACAAACGAAGAGATTATGGTAGGGTACGAAACCACCTCAAAGTTATTCTTTCTGGTCGATCTATTCAAGAGTCCATAGTAACATTCAATCTATCATAGAGTTTGTACTAGAATAACACCTTAAGACACAAATCAATCAAAACCCTAATGTCACCTAGATACTCCATTGTCACCTCAAGTATCCGTGGGCATGGTTATATGATATGCATCACACAATCTCAGAAACATCTATTCAACCAACACATAGAACTTCAAAGAGTGCCCCAAAGTTTCTACCGGAGAGTCAAGATGAAAACGTGTGCCAACCCCTATGCATAGGTTCACAAGGTCACTGAACCCGCAAGTTGATCACCAAAACATACATCAAGTGGATCACATGATATCCCATTGTCACCACAGATAAACACGTGCAAGACATACATCAAGTGTTCTCAAATACTTAAAGACTCAATCCGATAAGATAACTTCAAAGGGAAAACTCAATCCATTACAAGAGAGTAGAGGGGGAGAAGAAGATCCAACTAGAATAGCAAAGCTCGCGATACATCAAGATCGTGCCATCTCAAGAACACGAGAGAGAGATCAAACACATAGCTACTGATACATACCCTCAGCCCCGAGGGTGGACTACTCCCTCCTCGTCATGGAGAGCGCCGGGATGATGAAGATAGCCACCGAAGAGGGATTCCCCCCCTCCGGCAGGGTGCCAGAACGGCTGTAGATTGGTTTTCAGTGGCTATAGAGGCTTTCGGCGGTGGAACTCCCGATCTAGGTTAATTTCCGAAGGTTTCAGTATTTATAGGAATTTTTGGAGTCGGGGCCAAGTCAGGGGGGCTGCTGGGCTGTCCTCGAGATAGGGGGGCGCGTCCCCTTCACAGGGCGCGGCCCCCACCCTCGAGGGCAGCCCGTGGCTCCCCTGGCCCATCTCTTTTGCTTTGGGGGCTTCTTTTGGTCCAGAAAAAATCATAAAAATTGGCTCGTCAATTGGACTCCGTTTGATATTCCTTTTCCGCAAATCTCAAAAATAAGGAAAAAACAGAAACTGACACTGGGCTCTGGGTTAATAGGTTAGTCCCAAAAATCATATAAAAGTGTATAATAAAGCCCATAAGACATCCTAGAAGGATAATATAATAGCATGGAACAATAAAAAATTATAGATACGTTGGAGACGTATCAGACAGCTGCATTCACGTTAAATAAGGGCACCATCTAAATCCGTTGAGATGACGCCTTATGAACTGTGATTTGGCAAGAAACCAAAGTTTTCATTTCCTAAAGTTTGGGGATGCGATGCTTCTGTGAAAAAGCTTCAACCTGATAAGCTCGAACCCAAGTCGGAGAAATGTGTCTTCATAGGATACCCAAAGAAACTGTTGGGTACACCTTCTATCACATATCCGAAGGCAAGATATTTGTTGCTAAGAATGGATCCTTTCTAGAGAAGGGGTTTCTCTCGAAAGAAGTGAGTGGGAGGAAAGTGGAACTTAATGAGGTAATCGTACCTTCTCCTGAATTGGAAAGTAGTACATCACAGAAACTAGTTCTAGTGATTCCTACACTAATCAGCGAGGAAGCTAATGATGATGATCACGAAACTTCAAATCAAGTTACTACTGAACCTCGCAGGTCAACCAGAGTGCATTCCACGCCAGAGTGGTACGGTAACCCGGTTCTGGAAGTCATGTTACTAGACCATGATGAACCTACGAACTATGAGGAAGCGATGATGAGCCCAGATTCCGCAAAATGGCTTGAGGCCATGAAATCTGAGATGGGATCCATGTATGAGAACAAAGTGTGGACTTTGGTTGACTTGCCCGATGATCGGCAAGCCATTGGTAATGTCACTGTCTACAAAGCTCCACTTGTTGCGAAAGGTTTCGACAAGTTCAAGGTGTTGACTACGATGAGATTTTCTCACTCGTAGCGATGCTTAAGTCTGTCCGAATCATGTTAGCAATTGCCGCATTTTTTGAAGTCTGGCAAATGGATAACAAACTGCGTTCTTTAATGGATTTATTAAAGAAGAGTTGTATATGATGCAACCAGAAGGTTTTGTCAATCCTAAAGGTGCTAACAAAATGTGCAAGCTCCAGCGATCCATCTATGAACCGGTGCAAGCATCTCGGAGTTGGAATATACGCTTTGATAAGTTGATCCAAGCATATAGTTTTATACAGACTTGCAGTGAAGCCTGTATTTACAAGAAAGTGAGTGGGAGCACTACAACCTTTCTGATAAGTATATGTGAATGACATATTATCGATCGGAAATGATGTAGAATTTTCTGGAAAGCATAAATGAGTGTTTGAAAGGATTTTTTTCATAGAAAGACCTCGGTGAAGCTGCTTACATATTGAGCATCAAGATCTATAGAGATAGATCAAGACGCTTGATAAGTTTTTTCAATGAGTACTTACCTTGACAAGTTTTTGAAGTAGTTCAAAATGGAACAGTCAAAGAAAGAGTTCTTGCCTATGTTGCAAGGTGTGAAGTTGAGTAAGACTCAAAGCCCGACCACAGCAAAAGATAGAGAGAGAATGAAAAGTCATTCCCTATGCCTCAACCATAGGTTCTATAAAGTATGCCATGCTGTATACCAGACCTATTGTATGCCCTGCCCTGAGTTTGGAAAGGGAGTACAATTTTGATCAAGGAGTAGATCACTGGACAGCGATCAAAATTATCCTTAGAGGACTAAGGAAATATTTATCAGTTAAGGAGGTGATAAAGAGTTCGTCGTAAAGAGTTACATCCATGCAAGATTTGACACCGACCTGGATGACTCCGAGTCTCGATCTGGATACATATTGAAAATGGGAGCATTTAGCTAGAGTAGCTCCGTGCAGAGCATTGTAGACATAGAAATTTGCAAAATACATACGGATCTGAATGTGGCAGACCCATTGACTAAACCTCTTTCATAAGCAAAACATGATCACACCTTAGTACTCTTTGGTTGTTAATCACATGGCGATGTGAACTAGATTATTGACTCTAGTAAACCTTTTGGGTATTGGTCACATGGCGATGTGAACTATTAAAGTGTTAAATCATGTGAGGATGTGAACTGTTGGTGTTAAATCACATGGTGATGTGAACTGGATTATTGACTCTAGTGCAAGTGGGAGACTGAAGGAAATATGCCCTAGAGGAAATAATAAAATTATTATTTATTTCCTTATATCATGATAAATGTTTATTATTCATGCTAGAATTGTATTAACCGGAAACTTAGTACATGTGTGAATACATAGACAAACAGAGTGTCACTAGTATGTCTCTACTTAACTATCTCGTTAATCAAAGATAGTTAAGTTTCCTAGCCATAGACATGAGTTGTCATTTGATGAACGGGATCACATCATTAGAGAATGCTGTTATTGAGTTGACCCATTCCGTTAGCTTAGCACTTGATCGTTTAGTATGTTGATATTGCTTTCTTCATGACTTATACATGTTCCTATGACTATGAGATTATGCAACTCCCGAATACTAGAGGAACACTTTGTGTGCTATCAAATGTCACAACGTAACTGGGTGATTATAAAGATGCTCTACAGGTGTCTCCGATGGTGTTTGTTGAGTTGGCATAGATCGAGATTAGGATTTGTCACTCCAATTGTCAGAGAGGTATCTCTGGGCCCTCTCGGTAATGCACATCACTATAAGCCTTGCAAGCAATGTGACTAATGAGTTGGTTGCGGGATGATGCATTACGAAACGAGTAAAGAGACTTGCTGGTAATGAGATTGAACTAGGTATGATGATACCAACGATCGAATCTCGGGCAAGTAACATACCGATGACAAAGGGAACAACGTATGTTGTTATGCGGCTTGGCCGATAAAGATCTTCGTAGAATATGTAGGAGCCAATATGAGCATCTAGGTTCCGCTATTGGTTATTGACTGGAGATGTGTCTCGGTCATGTCTACATAGTTCTCGAACCCGTAGGGTTCGCACGCTTAACGTCAGGTGACAATTTGTATTATGAGTTATGTGATTTGATGACCAACGTTGGTTCTGAGTCTCGAATGAGATCACGGACATGACGAACAGTCTCGAAATGGTCGAGACGTAAAGATCGATATATTGGAAAGCTATATTCTGACGTCGGAAAGGTTCCGAGTGATTCGGGTATTTTTCGGAGTAATGGAGAGTTACATGAATTCGTATTGGGCCTTAATGGGCCATCCGGGAAAGGAGAGAAAGGCCTCAAGGGTGGTGATACATCTCCAACGTATCTATAATTTTTTATTGTTCCATGCTATTATTTATGAAGTCTTAGATGTTTAATGGGTTTATCATTCACTATTACATCATTTTTGGGACTAACCTACTAACCCAAAGGCCCAGTCCAGATTGTTGTTTTTTGCCTATTTCAGGGTTTTGCAGAAAAGGAATATCAAACGGAGTCCAAACGGAATGAAACCTTTGCAGGAGATATTTTTGGAGGAAATCACATGAGATAAACTTCGGAGCCAAGCCAGAGGACAGGGGGTCCACCCTCGAGGGTGGGGGGTGCGCCCCCTTCCCAGGGCGCGCCCCCTGCCTCGAGGGCAGGCCCGGTGGCCCTTGGTGCCCCTCTTCCTCCTATATATGCCTACGTACCCCAGAAACTCCAAACACGGAGAGAAAACCCTAATTCCACCGCCGTAGCTGCTGTTCCCGTGGAGATCCCATCTTGGAGCCTGTTCCGGGAGGGGGATCCATCACGGAGGCCTTCGTCATCATCATCATCGCCCTCACCATGAGTTGTGAGTAGTTTACCACAGACCTTTGGGTCCATAGCTAGTATCTAGATGGCTTCTTTTCTCTCTCTGGATCTCAATACAAAGTTCTCCTCGGTCTCCGAGGAGATCTATTCGATGTAATCTCTTTTTGTGGTGTGTTTGTCGAGATCCGATGAATTGTGAGTTTATGATCAAGGTTATCTATGAAAGATATTTGGTTCTTCTCTGAATTTTTTATGTGTGCTCATAATATCCTTGCAAGTCTCTTCGAATTATTGGTTTGGTTTGGCCTACTAGATCTATAGTTCTTGCAATGGGAGAAGTGCTTGGCTTTGGGTTCAATCTTGCGGTGTCCTTTCCCAGTGACAGTAGGGGCAGCAAGGCACGTATTGTATTTTTTCCATCGAGGATAAAAAGATGGGGGTTTCATCATATTGCTTGAGTTTATTCCTCTACATCATGTCATCTTGCTTAAGGCGTTACTCTGTTCGTATGAAGTCAATACACTAGATGCATGCTGGATAGCGGTCGATGTGTGGAGTAATAGTAGTAGACGCAGACAAGAGTCGGTCTACTTGTCTCGGACGTGATGCCTATATACAATGATCATGCCTAGATAGTCTCATAATTATTCTCTTTTCTATCAATTGCTCGACAGTAATTTGTTTAACTGCCGTAGAATACCGCTATCATGAGAGAAGCCACTAGAGAAAACTATGGCCTCCGGGTCTATCTCTATCATATTAATTTTCCGTCAACTAGCCAATTTCTGCCGCCGTTATTTATTTGCTTTCCTTACTTTCTGTTTCTATACCAAAAATACCAAAAATATAAACTATCATCTCTATCAGATCTCACTATCCTAAGTGACTGTAAAGGGATTGACAACCCCTTATCGCGTTGGCTGTGAAGTTCTTATTTGTTTGTGCAGGTGCGAGGGACTGGCGCGTGGTCTCCTACTGGATTGATACCTTGGTTCTCAAAAACCGAGGGAAATACTTACGCTACTGTGCTGCATCTCCCTTTTCTCTTCGAGGGAATACAATGCAAGCTCAAGAGGTAGCAAGAAGAATTTCTGGCGCCGTTGCCGGGGAGGCTTACGCAAAAGTCATATACCAAGTACCTATCACAAACCCTTATCCTTCGCATTACATTTATTTGCCTCTCGTTTTCCTCTCCCCCACTTCACCTTTGCCGTTTTATTTGCCCTTCTTCCCCCGTGTGTTTATCGTTCGCTTGCCTCTCGGTTGCTTGTGTGCTATGTGCCCTCAATTAGCTTGCATCTTCGCTTGCTAAAGCATGGATCCTCATCCACTTGATAATATCTTTAAGAGATCCAATTATGTTGAACCAATTGCTAGTGAGCTGCGTGCACTAGATTATCTTTATTGGGTTTTGCTTGAAATTTATGAATCTGAAAATTGTGAGGAATTGTTAAAAGAAAAAGTGATTCATGATAGCTTGTTAAATAAAAAGCATGATTGCAATGATGTTGTTGTAAATTCTATTAATGTCAATTGTGCTAATGATATGCAAAACCCTAAGCTTGGGGATGCTTATTTTGCTATGCCCACTACTTGTTGCAATGATCATGATTGGGGTGATGATTCTTACGATCTTGAAAATTTATTTAAACCCATCATGAATATGAGATGGATAATAATGTTTGCCAGAATATTGAAAGTGGGTTTAAAAGAATTTCAACTTTTGATCCCACTACTTTAGATATTGATCAATCTTATGAGTTTTTTGATAAAAGTGGGCTTGGAGAAACAATGACTTTGTTTTATGTTAGCCCCACTATTTTGAATGAGTGTCAACTTTGCATGCATGTGGATCATGAAGAGAATATTTTATGTGATAGCTATATTGTTGAATTTGATTATGATCCTACATGTAATTATTATGAGAGAGGAAAATATGGTCATAGAAATCTTCATGTTACTAAATTACCTCTCTTCATGTTGAGATTGATCTTGTTTCTTTCTTCTTCCTTGCATACGCTAGATCTTGCTTGCTATGATAAACTGTTTGCTTATAAAATGCATATGCATAGGAAGCATGTTAGACTTAGATTCGTTTGTCACATACTTTATGATGCTCTCTTTGTCCTTCAATTCTTATCTTTCATGTGAGCATCATCCAACTATCAATGGCTAGCTAGGGGCGTAAAGCGATAGCGCTTGTTGGGAGGCAACCCAATTTTATGTTTTATGTTTTTTTTGCTGTTAGGTAATAAATATTGCATCCATCCTCTGATTAGATGTGTTTTCATGTTTTGTTTAGTGTTTGTGCTAAGTAGAACCTTTGGTAAAACTTGTGTGAAGTTTATATGATCTTGCTGTGAAAAACAGAATCATTAGCGCTCGCTAAAGTAGTCTTCAGATTTTACTGGAGCGTGCTTTTTAGTTGATTCTTTTTGCCGCTGATTGGCAGACAAATTTCTCAAATTTAAAAATTTAGTTTGAAATTTTTTGGAGTTCCATAAGTAGGCGAACCCAGCAGATTACTACAGACTGTTATGTTTTTGACAGATTCTGTTTTTCAAGTGTTGTTTGCTTATTCTGAGGCATCTATGAGCAATATTGGAGGATATGAACCATAGAGAACTTGGATTACAGTAGGTTTAACACCAATATAAACAATTAATGAATTCCTTGATGTACCTTTGAGTGGTGGTTTGATTTCTCTTACTAACGGAGCTCACGAGAATTTTTGTCTAAGTTTTGTGTTGTGAAGTTTTCAAGTTTTGAGTATTGCTTTGATGGACTATGGAACAAGGACTGGAAAAGGCCTAAGATTGGGGATGCCCATGGCACCCCAAGTAAATTCAAGATAATCAAAAGCCTAAGCTTGGGGATGCCCCGGGAAGGCATCCCCTCTTTCGTCTTCATCCATCGGTAACTATACTTGGAGCTATATTTTTATTCGCAACATGTTATGTGTTTTGCTTGGAGCGTCTTGTATAATTTGAGTCTTTGCTTGTTAGTTTTCCACAATAATCCTTGCTGTACACACCTATCTGAGAGAGTTAAATATGCCCTAGTAATTGTTAGAACACTCTATATGCTTCACTTATATCTTTTGAGTTGAATAGTTTTTGCTCTAGTGCTTCACTTATATCTTTTAGAGCACGGTGGTGGTAATATTTTGTAGAAATTGTTGAACTCTCATGCTTCACTTAGATATATTTGAGAGTCTATTAAAACAGCATGGTAAAGTGTTTAGGCTAAAGAAACTAATCTTCACATGGTAAACATCCAATGTCAATGTAGTAGAAATTTTCACATCAAGTGCATTGAGTAGGAAGAGATGTTGGATGCTTGATAAATGTTTTGAGACATGAGGATAATGATATTAGAGTCATGCTAGTGGAGTAATTATGAAATTGAGAAATATTTGTGTTAAGGTTGGTGATTTCCGTAGCATGCACGTATGGTGAACCGTTGTGTAACTAAGTTAAAGCATGAGGTATTTGTAGAGTATCAACCTTTGTGTGGAGGTCGGGGGCGTGCGATGGTTAACTCCTACCAACCTCCCCCCTAGGGGCATGCGTTGATTGCTTTGTTTTGATGACTCGTAGATTTTTGCAATAAGTATATGAGTTCTTATGACTAATGTTGAGTCCATGGATTATACGCACTCTCACCCTTCCATCGTTGCTAGCCTCTCTTGTACCGCACAACTTTCGCCGGTGCCATAAACCCAATATATATCCTTCCTCAAAACAGCCACCATATTGTTCCTCAAAACAACCACCATATCTACCTATCATGGCATTTCCATAGCCATTCCGAGATATATTTCCATGCAACTTTCCATCGTTCCGTTTATATGACACGCATCATATTGTCATATTGCCATTGCATGATCATGTAGTTGACATTGTATTTGTGGCAAGGGCACCATGCATAATTTTTATACATGTCACTCTTGTTTCATTGCACTTACCGGTACACCGCCGGAGGCATTCATATAGTCATACTTTGTTGTTGTAGTATAAAGTTGTAATCTTGTGTTGTAATGAAAGTGTGATGATCATCATTTATAGAGCATTGTCCCATGGGAGGAAAGGCTGAATCTATAAAGCCCCTCTGCAAAAAAAAGGAAAAAAAAGAAGAAAGGCCAAAGAAAAAAAGAAGCCCAAAAAAAGGAAAAAAGAAAAGAAAAGAAAAAACGGGACAATTGCTACTATCTTTTTCCACACTTGTGCTTCAAAGTAGCACCATGTTCTTCATTGTAGAGAGTCTCATGCTTAGTCACTTTCATATACTAGTGGGAATTTTTGTTATAGAACTTGGCTTGTATATTCCAACGATGGGCTTCCTCAAATGCCCTAGGTCTTCGTGAGCAAGCAAGTTGGATGCACACCCACTAGTTTCTTTTGTTGAGCTTTCATTCATATTTAGCTCTAGTGCATCCGTTGCATGGCAATCCCTACTCACTCACATTGATATCTATTGATGGGCATCTCCATAGCCCATTGATATGCCTAGTCGATGTGAGACTATCTCCCTCTTTTTGTCTTCTCCACAACCACCTCTATTCCACCCATAGTGTTATGTCCATGGCTCACGCTCATGTATTGCGTGAAAGTTGAAAGGTTTGAAAAGATAGAGCATGAAAACAAATGCTTGGCTGAAATCGGGGTTGTGCATGATATGAATATTTTGTGTGATAGCAAGGGAGCATAGCTAACACCATATGATTTTGTAGGGATAACTTTCTTTAGCCATAGTATTTTGAGAAGACGTGATTGCTTTGTTAGTATTGCTTGAAGTATTGTTATTTCTTATGTCAATATAGACTTTTATCTTGAATCCTTCAGATCAGAACATTCATGCCACAATTAAGAGAATTACATTGAAAAACTATATTGGTTAGCATTCCACATCAAAAATTCTTTCTTTATCATTTACCTACTCGAGGACGAGCAGGAATTAAGCTTGGGGATGCTCGATACGTCTCCAACATATCTATAAGTTTTGATTGTTCCATGCTATTATTTATGAAGTCTTAGATGTTTAATGGGCTTTATCATTCACTTTTATATCATTTTTGGGACTAACCTACTAACCCAAAGGCCCAGTCCAGATTGATGTTTTTTGCCTATTTCGGGGTTTTGCAGAAAAGGAATATCAAATGGAGTCCAAATGGAATGAAACCTTGGCAGGAGATATTTTTGGAGGAAATCACGTGAGATAAACTTTGGAGCCAAGCCAGAGGACAGGGGGCCCACCCTCGAGGGTGGGGGGCGCGCCCCCCTGCCTCGAGGGCAGGCCCGGTGGCCCCTGGTGCCCCTCTTCCTCCTATATATGCCTACGTACCCCGGAAACTCCAAACGCGGAGAGAAAACCCTAATTCCACCGCCATAGCTGCTGTTCCCTTGGAGATCCCATCTTGGAGCCTATTCCGGGAGGGGGATCCATCACGAAGGCCTTCATCATCATCATCATCGCCCTCACCATGAGTTGTGAGTAGTTTACCACAGACCTTCGGGTCCATAGCTAGTATCTAGATCGCTTCTTCTCTCTCTCCGGATCTCAATACAAAGTTCTCCTCGATCTTCGAGGAGATCTATTCGATGTAATCTCTTTTTTGCAGTGTGTTTGTCGAGATCCGATGAATTGTGAGTTTATGATCAAGGTTATCTATGAAAGATATTTGGTTCTTCTCTGAAATTTTTATGTGTGCTCATAATGTCCTTGCAAGTCTCTTCGAATTATTGGTTTGGTTTGGCCTACTAGATCTATAGTTCTTGCAATGGGAGAAGTGCTTGGCTTTGGGTTCAATCTTGCGGTGTCCTTTCCCAGTGACAGTAGGGGCAGCAAGGCACGTATTGTATTGTTGCCATCGAGGATAAAAAGATGGGGTTTTCATCATATTGCTTGAGTTTATCCCTCTACATCATGTCATCTTGCTTAAGGCGTTACTCTGTTCGTATGAACTCAATACACTAGATGCATGCTGGATAGCGGTCGATGTGTGGAGTAATAGTAGTAGATGCAGGCATGAGTCGGTCTACTTGTCTCAGACGTGATGCCTATATACAATGATCATGCCTAGATAGTCTCATAATTATTCGCTTTTCTATCAATTGCTCGATAGTAATTTGTTTACCCGCCGTAGAATACCGCTGTCATGAGAGAAGCCACTAGAGAAAACTATGCCCTCCGGGTCTATCTCTATCATATTACTTTTCCGTCAACTAGCCAATTTCTGCCGCCGTTATTTATTTGCTTTCTTTACTTTCTATTTCTATACCAAAAATACCAAAAATATAAACTATCATCTCTATCAGATCTCACTATCGTAAGTGACCGTAAAGGGATTGACAACCCCTTATCGCGTTGGCTGCGAAGTTCTTATTTGTTTGTGCAGGTGTGAGGGAATGGCGTGTGGTCTCCTACTGGATTGATACCTTGGTTCTCAAAAACTGAGGGAAATACTTACGCTACTGTGCTGCATCTCCCTTTCCTCTTCGAGGGAATACAACGCAAGCTCAAGAGGTAGCAGGTGGCCGCGCCCCTTCCCCATGGAGTGGTCCGAATTGGACTAGGGAAAGGGGGCGCCCCCTTCCTTCCTTCTCCTTCTCCCTTCGCCTTTTCCTATTCCATATGGGAGGTGGAATCCTACTAGGACTAGGGAGTCCTAGTAGGACTCCACACTTTGGCGCGCCCTATGAGGGCCGGCCTCCTCCTCCCTCCATCCTTTGTATACGTGGCCAGGGGGCACCCCATGGACACACAAGTTGATTTGCAAGCCGTGTGCGGTGCACCCCTCCACGGTTACACACCTCGGTCATATCATTGCAGTGCTTAGGTGAAGCGTTACGCCAGCAACTTCATCATCACCTTCACCACACCGTCGTGCTGACGAAACTCTCCTGCGACGCTCAACTGTATCAAGATATCGTGGGACGTCATCGAGCTGAACATGTGCTGAACATGGAGGTGCCATACGTTCGGTGTGCTTCGATTGGTTGGATCGCGAAGATGTTCGACTACATCAACCGCGTCACTAGACGCTTCTGCTTTCGGTCTACGAGGGTACGTGGACACACTCTCCCCTCTCATTGCTATGCATCTAGTAGATAGATCTTGCGTGATCGTAGGAACTTTTTGAAATACTACGTTCCCCAACAGCTCCTGAGGCAATAGACATGCCTTCAGTCCGTTGGCACATGGCAAGGTGCACGGGAGTTGAGGACTTTGCAGCGGCCCTTGAGGATTGTGCAAAAACAGAGGGAACTGGAGCTGCCTTTGAGGAAGTTGCCTGAGGAATTTTCCCTGGGGGATTTGACTTGGAGGAGCTTAGCCATGAGGGCATTGCTGTTGAGGAATTTGGCTTGATGGCCGATTTCTTCAGCATAGACTTTTTAGGCTTACTGGCAGAGGCCTCAGCAGCAGCAACAGTGTCTTCATTGAATTTCCTCATTGCTTCTCTAGCAGCTCTTTGAAGCTTTGCTTGGCGCTTGGCCCACTCTTTGGGAAATTCCTCATCGTGCCAGATGCTTGTGTGATCAGCTACTTGGCTAGGGGCTAGAGGAGGTCTTGAACAAGGAGGGTTCACTGCGAATTTCTTCATATACTTGGGTGTAACATAGCGTTATTCCCCCCACTCCTTAGCCCATCTTCTCGCAATCCTCTGAATGCGCACTTTGCGCCGAGTCTTTGTCTCTTTCCCATATTTTTCTTCATCAGGTGTGCAATAGTCAGCATAGATTTCTTCAGGGATATCAAACGCAGTGTTGGTCTCAGGTCTCTTTCCTCCCTTTTGTGGTCTCTTTTCTTTAGCCATTTTCCTCACTTGAGGATTTTTAATAATTGAAGTTTCTGAGGAAGTGTGTAACTTTTCTTCGAGGAATGCTGCAAATGAGTTAAGTTGATGAGAACCTGGAGATTCAGCAGCAGACATTTGTACCAGTGAACAGAGTATAGGTGCGAAGAATTCGGAGAGGTCATATGCGTTCTCAGATTTTTTTCAAAAGAATCCAGTTTGAGGAATTTGACCATGGGAGTCTTGAAGAATTTCACTAAGAGTTCTTGTCTTAGGTTCTAGAGTTGTATAGATTAGAAATCCACACAATTGAGGAATCATGAAGAAAAAGACACAACTTAGAGAAGCAAAACAAGAACATATTGACTTAGGTGTTTTAGATAGTGGGATGTTAAAGAATAAACACCTTTTGAAGAATTTGTGGAAATCATGAGAATCAAAATAGGGCAGTAAAATTAGATTTTAATTACCCTGGGTGAAGAACACGACGAACTAGGATTGAAGTTGGAGAAGCTTGTCGGTCCAGATCTCCCACGCCCTAACTTGGCAGAGGGAGACAGCTACAGCGGCGGCGGAGTGAAGATTTTCGTGGCCGGCGTGAGTACGAAGTCGACGAGCTCGAGGCAGTGAAGCTCTTCCTCACCGACGACGATGAAGAGTATTGGTGGCGCTAGGTCTGAGAGATCGAGCAAGAGAGGGTTTGAGCGGAGTAAATAAGGTAAGGAGAAGGGAAGGGGTACTTATAGCCACGGTGAAAAACTGCTCGTCCGAAGAATTTGGACAAACATGCCCCTGTCCTTTGCTATCCCAGTGACATGTGTCACGCGCGTTCCGAGGAGTGGAGATAGTGGAGATCGTGGAAGAGTTATTTAATCCATCATGGGATGCGGAACGGTTTGAGCGGCAAAAGCCGAAAAGTTGGATAAGAAAATTTTAACGTTTCGTTCACAAAATCCTCAGCTGTCAAGGACACAGTGAAGATTTTGAACGGGTTTCAAAAAAGAATGCACATGAAGAATTTGTGAATAGACTGGGTTGAGTTAAGCATAGAGGGGGAGCGGGTCCAACCCCATTCACTTAGAGGAAGAAGCAAATTGAAGAATTAACAATAAGTGAATGTTGTAGAGGACATGAAAACTCAACATATATATATATATATATATATATATATATATATATATATATATATATATATATATATATATATATATATATATATATATATATGATTTGGTGAAAAGATTAGGGTCGAGTGAACAGGGTTTGAAGCCTTTCTTCATGAGGAATTCCTTCAAAGTATCATGATACGTCCAAAACGTATCTATAATTTCTGCTTGCTCCATGCCTCTTTTGTGTGATATTGCTATGATATTTATGCACTTCCATACACTTTTGATCATATTTGGACTAACCGATTAACTCAGTGCACCACAGTGCCAGTTCCTGTTTTCTGCTGTTTTTCTATTTCAGGTTTCCCCCATATTAAAATTGCCCTAAAAATTCCGGGAAAAATACAGGAAAAATCAGCATATCGGGAGCTTCAAGAAAAACCAAAGCAGGGCCAGAGGGGAGCCAGGGGCAGCCCAGGCAGCCAGCCCAGGGGGCCCCACCCCTGACCGCCTAGGGGGGGCGCCTGGGCCCCCCTCTCCGCTTTTGGTGACCCCCTTTGGCATATATACTCCTCGCGTCCCGAAACCCTCGAGGACGGAACCCTTTTTCACGATCTCGTCTCTGTTCCGCCGCCGCCGCGCTTCCATGATCGGGAGCACCAGGAGAACTCTTCCCGGCACCCTGCCGGAGGGGAGAACCACCACCGGGAGCTTCTCCGCCACCATGGACGCTTCCCGGATGAGTTGTGAGTAGTCTCCCTTAGACCATGGGTCCATGACCAGTAGCTATGTGATGTTCTCCTCCCCTCTTTGTTCTTCATGGATTAGACCTCGTGAGCTGCTCTACATGATCGAGGCACATATGTAATCTTTATGCTGTTGCTCTGCTGAGTTTGCTGGGATCCGATGGATTATGAGATTATGTTCAGATTGTGTGTGAGTAATATATTTGATTCACCTCTTTTATATTTTAGTTCTTGAGTAATTCTTGCATGTTCTCCGTTGCTGTTTATTGCTTTGGCCAAGTAGTAGGTAGTAACTCCAAGAGGGAACGTTATGCTTGATTGTGGGTTCATGCCCCTGATGACTAGCTTGAGTGACAGAAATATGAGTCTAGGGGATGTGTTGTTGCCACAAGGGGGAAAACAACGGTGCTTGTCCTTGCGGGTGCAAGGATTGTTTACTTTACGCAAAGTTCTTTTAATGCAGTTGTCTGTTGCTTTGAGTTTACACTTTGGGTGGGACTCGCAACTTAATACCAGCGAGATGTTCTGGATAGATATCTCAAGGTGGATGATTAGTAGTAGATGCAGATGGATTTCGGTCTACTTTCCTTGGCGTACCGCCCATGCTTTTGAGCCTCTACCTTTCTTTACAGCATAGTTAGCATTGGTTTGTGCACATAATCCTGTCAATTGTCTAGCTGTAATTTGTTTACCTCGCTTAGCTGTTTTATCGTCTTTTGGGAGAGAGACATCACTAGTGAACATCATGGGACCCCGGTCCATATTACCACCATTGATCACACCTTATATTTACTTCCTGCTTTTATCTCCTAGTTGTAATCATAGCTATCATTATTATCTCTTGCGTTTGATCCTTTGTAAACAGCAAGGCCGGAGGGATTGACAACCTCTCTGTACTCGTTGGGAGCAAAGTTATTTGTATCTGTGTGCAGGTCCTGTCAACCGCTAAGTATCTGGCGCCGTTAGCAGTTGACACCTTCTTGTCGACCCTCGGAGTCTCACGGGATTCGATCCTTGGTATCTTGCCAAGGGAAATTTGCCGTTACGCTACATCTCAAACCTTCCACTTGGGGTAACCAACGAGGGGCGAGAAGCCATCATATCATACCACGCCCGAGGGGCCTGCTTTAGGCCATATAGGGCCTTATTAAGTCTCAAGACTTTGTCCGGATGCTTAGGATCTTCAAAACCTGGGGGTTGATCAACATATACCTCTTCCTCAAGCTTACCATTGAGGAATGCACTTTTCATATCCATTTGATATAAGATGATATTATGATGGTTAGCATAAGCAAGTAATATGTGAATAGCTTCAAGTCTAGCAAACAGGTGCAAAAGTTTCATCGGAGTCAATTCCCTCAACCTGTGTGTAGCCTTGAGCAACGAGACGAGCCTTATTCCTCACCACAAGGCCATTTTCATCTTGCTTGTTGCGATAGATCCATTTGGTGCCTACGATGTTGTGGTTGCGAGGATCTGGTCGCTTGACTAGTTCCCACACATGGTTGAGCTCGAATTGATGCAATTCCTCTTGCATAGCTTGAATCCACCCAGGTTCCAGAAATGCCTCATCAACTTTGGTGGGCTCTGTAATAGAGACAAAAGCAAAGTGCCCACGAAAGTTAGATAAGTGTGAAGCTTTTGAGCATGTGAGAGGACCTAGTGCATTGATGTTGCCGATGATTGATACGTCCATTTTGCATCATGCTTTTATATCGATATTTATTGCATTATGGGATGTTATTACACATTATGTCGCAATACTTATGCCTTTTCTATCTTATTTGACAAGGTTTACATGAAGAGGGAGAATGCCGGCAGCTGGAATTCTGGCCTAGAAAAGGAGCAAATATTAGAGACCTATTCTGCACAACTCAAAAAGTCCTGAAACTCCATGAAAGTCAGTTTTGGAATATATTAAAAATATTGGGCGAAGAAAGCACGAGAGGGGGGCCACCCACCGTCCATGAGGGTGGGGGCGCGCCCCCTGCCTCGCGGCCCCCCCCTGGCAGGCCCCTGATGCCCATCTTCTGATATGAGGTGTCTTTTTCCCTGAAAAAAAAAATCAAAAGGAAGATTTCGGGATGAAGCGCCGCCATCTCGAGGCGAAACCTTGGCGAAACTAATCTAGGGCTCCAGCGGAGCTGTTCTGCCGGGGAAACATCCCTCCGGGAGGGGAAAATCGTCATCACCATCGATCCTCTCATCGGGAGGGGGTCAATCTCCATCAACATCTTCACCAGCACCATCTCCTCTCAAACCCTAGTTCATCTCTTGTATCCAATCTTTGTCCCAAAACCTCAGATCCATACCTGTGGGTTGCTAGTAGTGTTGATTACTCCTTGTAGTTGATGCTAGTTAGTTTATTCAGTGGAAGATCATATGTTCAGATCCTTTATGCATATTAATACCCCTCTGATTATGAACATGGACATGATTTGTGAGTAGTTGCGTTTGTTCCTGAGGACATGGGAGAAGTCTTTCTATAAGTAGTCATGTGAATTCGGTATTCGTTCGATATTTTAATGAGATGTATGTTGTCTTTCCTCTAGTGTTGTTATGTGAACGTTGACTATAGGACACTTCACCATTGTTTGGACCTAGAGGAAGGCATTCGGAAGTAATAAGTAGACGATGGGTTGCTAGAGTGACAGAAGCTTAAACCCTAGTTTATGCGTTGCTTCGTAAGGGGCTGATTTGGAACCATATGTTTCATGCTATGGTTAGGTTTACCTTAATACTTCTTTTTTAGTTGCGGATGCTTGCAATAGGGGTTAATCATAAGTGGGATTCTTGTCCAAGGAAGAGCAGTACCCAAGCACCGGTCCACCCACATATCAAATTATCAAAGTAACGAACACGAATCATATGAGCGTGATGAAATCTAGCTTGACGATAATTCCCATGTGTCCTCGGGAGCGCTTTCCTTTATATAAGAGTTTGTCCTGGCTTGTCCTTTGCTACAAAAAGGATTGGGCCATATTGCTGCACCTTATTTACTTTTATTACTTGTTACCCATTACAAATTACCTTGTCACAAAACTATCTGTTACCGATAATTTCAGTGCTTGCAGAGAATACCTTATTGAAAACCGCTTGTCATTTCCTTCTGCTCCTCGTTGGGTTCGACACTCTTACTTATTGAAAGGACTAAGATAGATCCCATATACCTGTGGGTCATCAAGACTCTTTTCTGGCGCCGTTGCCGGGGAGTGAAGCGCCTTTGGTAATGAAAAATTTATATATAGTGTGCTGAAATTTACTGTCACTTGTTACTATGGAACATAATCCTTTAAGGGGCCTGTTCAGGGTATCTTCACCCCGAACAGTAGAGCAAAGAGTTGCTCCTCAACCTACTAAACCTACTAAAAATGTTTACTTTGAAATTCCTTCGGGTAGGATAGAGAAACTGCTAGCTAATCCTTTTACAGGAGATGGAACATTGCACCCCGATTTGCACCTAATCTACGTGGATGAAGTTTGTGGATTATTTAAGCTTGCAGGTATGCCCGAGGATGTTATCAAGAAGAAGGTCTTCCCTTTATCTTTGAAGGAAACGCATCGACATGGTTTAGGCTATGTGATGATATGGGATCATGGAACTACAGCCGATTGAAATTGGAATTTCATCAGAAGTTTTATCCTATGCATCTGGTTCATCGTGATCGTAATTATATATATAATTTTTGGCCTCGCGAAGGAGAAAGTATCGCTCAAGCTTGGGGGAGTCTTAATTCAATGTTATATCCCTGCCCCAATCATGAGCTCTCAAGAGAATTATTATTCAAAAAAATATCATCGGCTTTCTCTCAATAATCGCTCCAGGCTCGATACTTCTTGTACTGGTTCTTTTATGATGAAAACTATTGAATTCAAATGGGATTTATTGGAAAGAATTAGACGCAACTCTGAAGATTGGGATCTCGACGAAGGTAAGGAGTCAGGTATAACACCTAAGTTTGATTGTGTTAAATCTTTTATGGATACCGATGTTTTCCGTGAATTTAGCACTGAATATGGAATTGACTCTGAGGTAGTAGCTTCTTTCTGTGAATCATTTGCTACTCATGTTGATCTCCCTAAGGAGAAGTGGTTTAAATATCATTCTCCCATTGAAGTAAAAGTAGTTGAACCTATTAAAGTTGAAGAAAAGACTATCACTTATACTGTTGATCCTGTTCCTACCACTTATATTGAGAAACCACCCTTCCCTGCTAGAATAAAGGGTCATGCTAAAGCTTCAACTATGGTCAACAAAAGTCATGCTAGAACACATGCACCTTGCTACCTCTTGAGCTTGCCTTGTATTCCCTCGAAGAGGAAAGGGAGATGAAGCACGGTGGCGTAAGTATTTCCCTCAGTTTTGAGAACCAAGGTATCAATCCAGTAGGAGACCACGCGCCAGTCCCTCGCACCTGCACAAACAAATAAGAACTTCGCAGCCAACGCGATAAGGGGTTGTCAATCCCTTTACGGTCACTTACGAGAGTGAGATCTGATAGAGATGATAATTATATTTTTGGTATTTTTGGTTTAATAAAACAACAAATAAAAGCAAGAAAAGTAAATTAGATGTAGATTGATATGTTGAGAAAAGACCCGGGGGCCATAGTTTTCTCTAGTGGCTTCTCCCATGATAGAGATATTCTACGGCGGGTAAACAAATTACTGTCGAGCAATTGATAGAAAAGCGAATAATTATGAGACTATCTAGGCATGATCATTGTATATAGGCATCACGTCTGAGACAAGTGGACCGAAACGATTCTGCATCTACTACTATTACTCCACACATCGACCGCTATCCAGCATGCATCTAGTGTATTGAGTTCATACGAATAGAGTAACCCTTTAAGAAAGATGACATGATGTAGAGGAATAAACTCAAGCAATATGATGTAAACCCCATCTTTTTATCCTCGATGGCAACAATGCAATACGTGCCTTGCTGCCCCTACTGTCACCGGGAAAGGACACCGCAATATTGAACCCACAGCCAAGCACTTCTCCCATTGCAAGAACTATAGATCTAGTAGGCCAAACCAAACCAATAATTCGAAGAGACTTGCAAAGATATTATGAGCACACATAAAAATTTCAGAGAAGAACCAAATATCTTTCATAGATAACCTTGATCATAAACTCACAATTCATCGGATCTCGACAAACACACCGCAAAAAGAGATTACATCGAATAGATCTCCTCGAAGATCGAGGAGAACTTTGTATTGAGATCCAGAGAGAGAGAATAAGCCATCTAGATACTAGCTATGGACCCGATGGTCTGTGGTAAACTAATCACTACTCATGGTGAGGGCGATGATGATGATGATGAAGGCCTCCGTGATGGATCCCCCTCTCGGAATAGGCTCCAAGATGGGATCTCCACGAGAACAGAAGCTACGGCGGTGGAATTAGGGTTTTCTCTCTACGTCTGCAGTTTCTGGGGTACGTAGGTATATATAGAAGAAGGAGGGCACCGGGGGCCGTGTGGGCCAGCCTCGAAGCAGGGGGCGCGCCCTGGGAAGGGAGGCACGCTCCCCACCCTCGAGGGCTGGCCCCTTGCCCCCTGTCTTGGTCTTGACGTTTTCCGAGCGTGATTTCCTCCAAAAATATTTCTCGCGAAGGTTTTGTTCCGTTTGGACTCCGTTTGATATTCCTTTTCTGCAAAACCCTAAAATAGGCAAAAAAAACAGCAATCTGGACTAGGCCTTTGGGTTAGCATGTTAGTCCCAAAAATGATATAAAAGTGAATGATAAAGCCCATTAAACATCCAAGACTTCATAAATAATAGCATGGAACAATAAAAAAATTATAGATACGTTGGAGACGTATCACACCTCCTGAGCAAATTAAAGTTGAACCTAGTATTGCTATGGTTAATGATCTCTTGGTCGACAATATTGATGGGCATGTTATTTACCTCTGTGATGAAGCTGCTAGAATTACTAGACCCGATACTAAAAATAAACATAGACCTATTGTAGGCATGCTTGTTATTTATGTTAAAATAGGAGATCATTGATATCATGGTTTATGTGATGTGGGTGCTAGTGCGAGTGCAATACCTCATTCTTTATACGAAGAGATTATGCCTGATATTGCACCTGCTGAGTTAGAAGGTATTGATGTTACAATTAAGCTTGCTAATAGAGATACTATTTCACCAGTTGGGATTGTAAGAGATGTTGAAGTCTTGTGTGGGAAAGTCAAATACTGATTTTCTTGTTCTTGGTTCCCCACAAGATGATTTTTGTCCCATTATATTTGGTAGACCCTTCTGGAATACTGTTAATTCTAAGATAGATTGCAAAAAGGATGTTGTTACTATTGTATTAGGGGATATGTCTCATGATTTTAATTTTGCTCAATTTCATAGACAACCCCATGATAAAGAATTGCCTAGTAAGGATGAAATTATTGGTCTTGCTTCGATTGCCGTGCCTCATAACGATCCTTTAGAACAATATTTGCTAGACCATGAAAATGATTTGTTTATGAATGAAAGAAGGGAAATAGATGAAGTATTCTTTAAACAGGGACCCATTTTGAAGCACAACTTGCCTATTGGAATTCTAGGGGATCCTCCTCCACCCAAGGGTGATCCCGTGTTTGAGCTCAAACCATTACCTGATACTCTTAAGTATGCTTATCTTGATGAAAATAAGATATATCCTGTTACTATTATTTATTAGTGCTAACCTTTCAGAGCAGGAAGAAGAGAAATTATTGAAAACTCTGAAGAAGCACCGTGCTGCTATTGGATATACTCTTGATGATCTTAAGGGCATTAGTCCCACTCTATGCCAACACAAAATAAAATTGGAGAAACACGCTAAACCGGTTGTTGATCACCAAGGATGGTTAAACCCTAAGATGAAAGAAGTGGTAAGGAAAGAAATACTAAAACTTCTAGAGGCAGGTATAATTTATCCTGTTGCTGATAGTCAGTGGGTAAGTCATGTCCATTGTGTCCCTAAGAAGGGAGGTATTACTGTTGTTCCTAATGATAAAGATGAATTGATCCCACAAAGAATTGTTACATGTTATAGAATGGTAATCGATTTCCGCAAACTACAGAAAGCTACTAAAAAGGATCACTACCCCTTACCTTTCATTGATCAAATGCTAGAAAGATTATCCAAACATACACATTTTTGCTTTCTAGATGGTTATTCTGGTTTCTCTCAAATACCTGTGTCAAAAGAGGATCAAGAAAAGACCACTTTTACTTGCCCTTTCGGTACCTTTGCTTATAGACGTATGCCTTTTGGTTTATGTAATGCACCTGCTACCTTTCAAAGATGTATGACTGCTATATTCTCTGACTTTTGTGAAAAGATTGTTGAAGTTTTCATGGATGATTTCTCCGTGTATGGAACTTCTTTTGATGATTGCTGACGCAACCTTGATCGAGTTTTGCAGAGATGTGAAGAAACTAATATTGTCTTCAATTGGGATAAGTGCCACTTTATGGTTAATGAAGGTATTGTCTTGGGGCATAAAATTTCTGAAAGAGGTATTGAAGTTGATAAAGCTAAAGTTGATGCTATTGAAAAGATGTCATGTCCTAAGGACATTAAAGGTATAAGAAGTTTCCTTGGTTATGCCGGTTTTTATAGGAGATTCATTAAAGACTTCTCAAAATCTGTAGGCCTCTGACTAATCTCTTACAAAAAGATGTTCCATTTGTCTTTGATGATGATTGTGTAGAAGCATTTGAAATACTTAAGAAAGCCTTGATTTCTGCACCTATTGTCATCCACCTAATTGGAATTTACCCTTTGAAATTATGTGTGATGCTAGTGATTATGTTGTAGGTGTTGTTCTAGGACAAAGAGTTGATAAGAAATTAAATGTTATCCAATATGCTAGTAAAACTCTAGACAGTGCCTAGAGAAATTATGCTACTACTGAAAACAAATTTTTAGCAGTTGTATTTGCTTGTGATAAGTTCAGGCCATATATTGTTGATTCTATAGTAATTGTTCACAATGATCATGCTGCTATTAAATACCTCATGGAAAAGAAAGATGCCAAACCTAGACTTATTAGATGGGTTCTCTTGCTACAAGAATTTGATTTGCATATTATTGATAAAAAGGGAGCTGAGAACCCCGTTGCAGACAACTTATCTAGGTTAGAGAATGTTCTTGATGACCCACTACATATAGATGATAGTTTTCCTGATGAACAATTGGTTGTCATAAATACTTCTCGTACTACTCCATGGTATGCTGATTATGCTAATTACATTGTTGCTAAATTTATACCACCTAGTTTCACATACTAGCAAAATAAAAAGTTTTTCTATGATTTAAGACATTACTTTTGGGATGACCCACACCTTTATAAAGAAGGAGTAGATGGTGTTATTAGACGTTGTGTACCTGAGCATGAACAAGAACAGATCCTAGCAAGTGTCACTCCGAGGCTCACGGAGGACACAATGCTGGAGATAGAACTGCACATAAGGTATTGCAATCCGGCTTTTATTGGCCTACTCTCTTCAAGGATGCCCGTAAGTTTGTCTTGTCTTGTGATGAATGTCAAAGAATTGGTAATATCAGTAGAAGTCAAGAAATGCCTATGAACTATTCACTTGTTATTGGACCATTTGATGTTTGGGGCTTTGATTATATGGGATAGTTTCCTTCCTCTAATGGGTATACACATATTTTAGTTGATGTTGATTACGTTACTAAGTGGGTAGAAGTTATTCCAACTAGTAGTGCTGATCATAACACCTCTATTAAGATGCTTAAAGAAGTTATTTTCCGAGGTTTGGAGTCCCTAGATATTTAATGGCTGATGGTGGTTCACATTTTATTCATGACGCTTTTCGTAAAATGCTTGCTAAGTATGATGTTAATCATAGAATTGCATCCCCATACCACCCACAGTCTAGTTGTTAAGTAGAACTGAGTAATAGAGAGCTCAAATTAATTTTGCAAAAGACTGTTAATTGATCTAGAAAGAATTGGTTCAAGAAACTTGATGATGCATTATGGGCTTATAGAACTGCATATAAAAATCCTATGGGTATGTCTCTGTATAAAATGGTTTTTATGGAAAAGCATGTCACTTACGTCTCGAACTAGAACATAAGGCATATTGGGCCATTAAAGAGCTCAATTATGATTTCAAACTTGCTGGTGAGAAGAGACTATTTGACATTAGCTCACTTGATGAGTGGAGAACCCAGGCCAATGAGAATGCCAAACGGTTTAAAGAAAAAGTTAAAAGATGGCATGACAAAAGGATACAGAAACGTGAGTTTAATGTAGGTGACTATGTTTTGCTACAACTCTCGTTTAGTATTTTTTGCAAAAAACTCCTCTCTAAATGGGAATGTCCATACGTTATCGAGGAGGTCTATCGTTCCGGTGCCATGAAAATCAACAACTTCGAAGGCACAAATCCAAAGGTGGTGAACGGGCAAAGAATTAAACATTATATCTCAGGTAATCCCATAAATGTTGAAACTAATGTCATTGAAACCGTAACCCCGGAGGAATACATAAGGGACACTTTCCAGAACGTTTCAGACTCCGAAAAGGAATAGGTATGTGATACGGTAAGTAAACCGACTCCAAAACAGTTATAATAGCAAAGTTTCTCCGGTTTGGAATATTTAAGAAAATAGGAAAAAAAGAAGTAGTCCGAAAGGGACACGAGGCATCCACGAGGGTGGAGGGTGCACCCTACCCCCTGGACGCGCCCCCTGCCTCGTGGGCACCTCGTGTGCCCTCCGGACTCCGTTTTCTTGCACGATACTTCTTTTGGTCAGTAAAAATTCATTATATAATCTCCCAAAGGTTTTGACCACGGTACCATGACAAAATCCTATGCTTTTGTTTCGAGCTATTTTTCTGACAGATCTAGATCACCATGACATCTTCAAGTGCCCCAAAGGACAAGTTTTTTGAGAAGGTCATCAACCCCTACCTCACGGAGGTGCTGCAACACCCTCAAACCATTGAGATGCGTGAGGGGGTGCTGCACATCTGCGATGTTGAGGGACCAATGAGGACCGGAAGCGTGGAGACAAGACTTGAAGCAATGGGGCAACAAGTTTTAAAGTGCCAGGGGATGCTGGAACGCGGACTCCAACCACATGATGATCGCGGAGTTCACCAACAACCACAAGCTGGATGCCAAGAACATTGGGGAGACCATCTTCAAGCTTCACGAGAAAATGGAGCACCTCCAAGCCCAGATCTATGACTTGCAAAACCAAAACTGTGACTATGAATATAGATTCAAGAGGATGAGTTTGGCTACAGATTTGAGGATCCCGGAGACTCGATCATCCTTCTACTATGGTGAGTTTATGCCTTGGAAGATGGATGACAAGCCTACATCATGAACAACTCCATCATCACCACCACTGAAGAAAGAGACACAAACACATGGGTATGTGCACTCCCGTTGGCAACTGCCAAGCTTGGGGGAGGTGCCGCGGTATCATGTCACCATTACACTTCTATATTTACCGTTTTTCTTAGTTCGATCCTTTTGGTTATATCTTGATCTAGTAGAATAAAGTTTAGTATGATCTAGCTTTGAGTTTTCGTGTTGATCCTTATCTATGTAATCGAGTCCATGAGCAATATATAATAAAGATAAGTCTTGAGTCGAGGGCTTGGTTATCTTGCTATGATCTTGAGGGAATAACAAAAAAAAGAAAGGATAAAAATAAATAAAGAGATCATATCAATCTTATGGAGAGTAATGACTTCACATATAAAAGAGTATGATGAATAAAAGTTGTTGAGAGTTGACAATCATAGTTTTGGTCATTGTTGCAATTAATAGGAAGTAATACAGAAAGAGAGGTTTTTACATATAAATATACTATCTTGGACATCTTTTATAATTGTGAGCACTCATTAAAATATGACATGCTAAAAAGTTGATGTTGGACAAGGAAGACAACGTAATAGGTTATGTTTTCTTATATCCGAAATAAATTATATTGTCATGGATCATCCAACATGTTGAGCTTGCCTTTCCCCCTCATGCTAGCCAAACTCCTCGCACCAAGTAGAGATACTACTTGTGCTTCTAAATATCCTTAAACCTAGTTTTGCCATGAGAGTCCACCATATCTACCTATGGATTGAGTAAGATCCTTCAAGTAAGTTTTCATAGTTGCAAGCAATAAAAATTGCTCTCTAAATATGTATGATCTATTAGTGTGGAGAAAACAAGCTTTATAGGATCTTGTGATATGGAAGCAATAAAAGCGACGAACTGCATAATAAAGGTCCCTATCACAAGTGGCAATATAAAGTGACGTTCTTTCACATTAAGATTTCGTGCATCCAACCATAAATGCACATGACAACCTCTGGTTCCCTCTGCGAAGGGCCTATCTTTTATTCTCGTCTTATACCTTACACAAGAGTCATGGTGATCTTCACCTTTCCTTTTAACATTTTATCCTTTGGCAAGCACATTGTGTCGGAAAGATCCTGATATATATACCCAATTGGATGTAAGTTATCATAAACTATTATTGTTGACGTTACCCTTGAGGTAAAAGGTTGGGAGGCAACACTATAAGCCCCTACCTTTCTCTGTGTCTGATTAAAACTCCATACCCATAAGTATTGCGTGAGTGTTAGCAATTGTGAAAGACTAAATGATAGTTGAGTATGTGGACTTGCTGAAAAGCTCTTATATTGACTCTTTCCGATGTTATGATAAATTGCAATTGCTTCAATGACCGAGATCATAGTTTGTTAGTTTTCAATGAAGTTTCCAATTCATACTTGACATTGTGAATAGATTGTTACTTTAGCATAAGAAATCATATGAGAATATATATATATATATATATATATATATATATATATATATATATATATATATATATATATATATATATATATATATATATATATATATATGTTGCTGTTATAAGAATGATCATGATGCCCTCATGTCTGTATTTTATTTTATCGACACCTCTATCTCTAAACATGTGGACATATTTTTCGATATCGGCTTCCGCTTGAGGACAAGCGAGGTCTAAGCTTGGGGGAGTTGATACGTCCATTTTGCATCATGATTTTATATCAATATTTATTGCATTATGGGCTGTTATTACACATTATGTCGTAATACGTATGCCTTTTCTCTCTTATTTGACAAGGTTTACATGAAGAGGGAGAATGCCGGCAGCTGGAATTCTGGGCTGGAAAAGGAGCAATATTAGATACCTATTCTGCACAACTCAAAAAGTCCTGAAACTCCACGAAAGTCAGTTTTGGAATATATCAAAAATGTTGGGCGAAGAAAGCAACAGAGGGGGGCCACCCACCGTCCATGAGGGTGGGGGCGCGCCCCCTGCCTCGTGGGCCCCCTGGCAGGCCCCCGATGCCCATCTTCTGGTGTGTCTTTTGCCTTGGAAAAATATTTAGAAGGAAGCTTTCGGGACGAAGCTCCGCCATCTCGAGGCGAAACCTTGGCGGAACTAATCTAGGGCTCCAGCGGAGCTGTTCTGCCGGGGAAACATCCCTCCGGGAGGGGCAAATCGTCATCACCATCGATCCTCTCATCGGGAGGGGGTCAATCTCCATCAACATCTTCACCAACACCATCTCCTCTCAAACCCTAGTTCATCTCTTGTATCCAATCTTTGTCCCAAAACCTCAGATTGGTACCTGTGGGTTGCTAGTAGTGTTGATAACTACTTGTAGTTATTGCTAGTTGGTTTATTCAGTGGAAGATCATATGTTCAGATTCTTTATCCATATTAATACCCCTATGATTATGAACATGAACATGATTTGTGAGTAGTTACGTTTGTTCCTGAGGACATGGGAGAAGTCTTGCTATAAGTAGTCATGTGAATTCGGTATTTGTTCGATATTTTAATGAGATGTATGTTGTCTTTCCTCTAGTGTTGTTATGTGAACGTTGACTACAGGACACTTCACCATTGTTTGGACCTAGAGGAAGGCATTCGGAAGTAATAAGTAGATGATGGGTTGCTAGAGTGACAGAAGCTTAAACCCTAGTTTATGCGTTGCTTCGTAAGGGGCTGATTTGGATCCATATGTTTCATGCTATGGTTAGGTTTACCTTAATACTTCTTTTTTAGTTGCGGATGCTTGCAATAGGGGTTAATCATAAGTGGGATTCTTGTCCAAGGAAGAGCAGTACCCAAGCACCGGTCCACCCACATATCAAATTATCAAAGTAACGAACACGAATCATATGAGCGTGATGAAATCTAGCTTGACGATAATTCCCATGTGTCCTCGGGAGAGCTTTCCTTTATATAAGAGTTTATCCTGGCTTGTCCTTTGCTACAAAAAGGATTGGACCATCTTGCTGCGCCTTATTTACTTTTATTACTTGTTACCCGTTAGAAATTAACTTGTCACAAAACTATCTGTTATCGATAATTACAGTGCTTGCAGAGAATACCTTCTTGAAAACCGCTTGTCATTTCCTTCTGCTCCTCGTTGGGTCCGACACTCTTACTTATTGAAAGGACTATGATAGATCCCCTATACTTGTGGATCATCAATGATTTTCTCAATCTGCACTTATTTTGCCACTCGAGGATGAGCTGGTTGACGATTTGGATTTGACTGAGCATTTTCTTCAACAACAGTTTCTTCTGGTGCACCAGTATGATTTTCTTCATGTTCTGGAATGATGTCTTCATCAGATTTTTCAGTGGGGATGATGTCCTCAGTAGCCTTGAACTTAATGGATTCCTCGGGAGGTATTTCACCTGTCACAGGAGGCAGGTGCCCTCTTTGCGAGCCATTAGTTTTATCGAAGCGCACATCTACAGTTTCAATAATCTTGTGAAGATGATTGATGAAGATTTTGTATGTGTGCGAGTCCTTTCCGTAGCCAAGCATGAAACCTTCATGTGCTTTCGGTGCAAATTTAGAACTGTGATGAGGATCTCTAGCGCAGCATTTAGCACCAAAGACTTTGAAATAACTCACGTTGTGTTTCTTGTCAGTGAGGAGTTCATAGGAGGTTTTCTTGAGGAGTTTGTGGAGATATACCATGTTGATGATGTGGCATGCGGTATTGATAGCCTCAGGACAGAGACGGAGAGGCGTCTTGTATTCATCAAGCATAGTGCGAGCCATCTCAACAAGAGTCCTATTCTTGCGCTCCACAACGCCATTCTGCTCAGGAGTGTAAGGGGTTGATAGCTCATGAGTAATACTAAGTTCATCAAGATAGTCATCAAGAACAGTGTTCTTGAACTCGGTCCCATTGTCACTCCGTATATGCTTGATCTTCACATCAAAATTCGTTGAAGCCCTTGAGGAAAAATGCTTGAAGATTTCATGCACTTCATGTTTAAATGTGATGATATGCACCCACGTATAACGAGAATAGTCATCAACAATAACAAAGCCATATAGTGATGCTACATTTGTGAATGTTGAGTAATGAGTGGGGCCAAAGAGGTCCATGTGAAGTAATTCAAAAGGACGAGTGGTAGTCATGATAGTCTTCGAGGGGTGCTTGGATTTGGTCATCTTTTTAGCTTCGCAAGCCCCACAGAGATGATCTTTGAGGAATTTGACACCCTCAATGCCAATGACATGCTACTTATTATCAAGTGTGTGCAAGTTCCTCATGCCAGCATGACCGAGTCATCGATGCCATAGCCATCCTTCTGAAGCCTTTTGCGAATAGATATGTGGCTGGCTGTGGTCCTATAGAGAAATCAACAATATACAAGTCTCCTCTCTTAAAGCCTTTGAAGACTTTGGAATTATCAGATTCTAAGACTACAACACAACGATATTTGCCAAAGACAACAACCATATCAAGGTCACAAAGCATTGAGACAGACATGAGGTTGAATCCAAGAGACTCGACAAGCATGACTTTGTCCATGTGTCGATCTTTCGAGATTGCAACCTTACCTAGACCCAATACCTTGCATTTTCCTTTGTCAGTGTAGGTGCTACCTCTTGAGCTTGCGTTGTATTCCCTCGAAGAGGAAAGGGAGATGCAGCACAGTAGCGTAAGTGTTTCCCTCAGTTTTTGAGAACCAAGGTATCAATCCAGTAGGAGACCACGCGCCAGTCCCTCGCACCTGCACAAACAAATAAGAACTTCACAGCCAACACGATAAGGGGTTGTCAATCCCTTTACGGTCACTTACGATAGTGAGATCTGATAGAGATGATAGTTTATATTTTTGGTATTTTTGGTATATAAACAGAAAGTAAAGAAAGCAAATAAATAACGGCGGCAGAAATTGGCTAGTGGACGGGAAAGTAATATGATAGAAATAGACCCGGGGGCCATAGTTTTCTCTAGTGGCTTCTCTCATGATAGCGCTATTCTACGGCGGGTAAACAAATTACTGTCGAGCAATTGATAGAAAAGTGAATAATTATGAGACTATCTAGGCATGATCATTGTATATAGGCATCACATCCGAGACAAGTAGACCGACTCCTGCCTGCATCTACTACTATTACTCTACACATCGACCGCTATCCAGCATGCATCTAGTGTATTGAGTTCATACGAACAGAGTAATGCCTTAAGAAAGATGACATGATGTAGAGGGATAAACTCAAGAAATATGATGAAAACCCCATCTTTTTATCCTCGATGGCAACAGTACAATACGTGCCTTGCTGCCCCTACTGTCACCAGGAAAGGACACCGCAAGATTGAACCCAAAGCCAAGCACTTTTCCCATTGCAAGAACTATAGATCTAGTAGGCCAAACCAAACCAATAATTCGAAGAGACATGCAAGGATATTATGAGCACACATAAAAAGTTCAGAGAAGAACCAAATATCTTTCACACTGTTAAAGAAATCTTTCGATTCAACGATTTATCGTCTGATTTATCGCTACTCTTGGGGTGACAGATAAGATAATGCCTTATCTTCACCATTTATCATTTGGGCTGATTTATCGCTATGACAAGCAATTTATCGGGAATCTACCGATAAATCGGGCCTATTCGTAGCACTATGTTTGCAAGAACTATGTTTATTTGTGTTTTGTGGACCTTGCTATGCAATATGTAATGTTTTTCTATTTTGTTTGTCATTATATCTGGATTCAAAGGCTAGTATTCAAGGTAACACTTCTGTCCAATATTGTTTTGGTGTTGAATATAACATATTTTAGTGTTGGGAACATGGGATTCGAAAAAAATGGCCGATTAATAGTCGACCGATAAAATCGATTAATCGGCCGATTACCGATTAATCTCTAATCCCTGGGTAACCGAGACGATAACGATAAGCGATATCCTCAGCATTGATCTTTCATAGATAACCTTGATCATAAACTGACAATTCATCGGATCTCGACAAACACACCACTAAAAGAGATTACATCGAATAGATCTCCTCGAAGACCGAGGAGAACTTTGTATTGAGATCCGGAGAGAGAGAGAAGAAGCCATCTAGATACTAGCTATGGACCCGAAGGTCTGTGGTAAACTACTCACAACTCATGGTGAGGGCGATGATGATGATGATGAAGGCCTCCGTGATGGATCCCCCTCCCGGAATAGGCTCCAAGATGGGATCTCCACGGGAACAGCAGCTACGGCGGTGGAATTAGGGTTTTCTCTTTGCGTATGGAGTTTCTGGGGTACGTAGGCATATATAGGAGGAAGAGGGGCACTAGGGGCCACCGGGCCTGCCCTCGAGGCAGGGGGCGCGCCCCCACCCTCGAGGGTGGGTCCCCTGTCCTCTGGCTTGGCCCCGAAGTTTATCTCGCGTGATTTCCTCCAAAAATATCTCATGCGAAGGTTTCATTCTGTTTGGACTCCGTTTGATATTCCTTTTCTGCAAAACCCTGAAATAGGCAAAAAAACAACAACAATCTAGACTGGGCCTTTGGGTCAGTAGGTTAGTACCAAAAATGATATAAAAGTGAATGATAAAGCCCATTAAACATCTAAGACTTTATAAATAATAACATGGAACAATAAAAAAAATTATAGATACGTTGGAGACGTATCAAGCATCCCCAAGCTTAATTCGTGCTCATCCTCGAGTAGGTAAATGATAAAGAAAGAATTTTTGATGTGGAATGCTAACCAATATAGTTTTTCAATGTAATTCTCTTAATTGTGGCATGAATGTTCAGATCTGAAGGATTCAGGATAAAAGTCTATATTGACATAAGAAATAGCAATACTTCAAGCAATACTAACAAAGCAATCACGTCTTCTCAAAATACTATGGCTAAAGAAAGTTATCCCTACAAAATCATATAGTGTTGGCTATGCTCCCTTGCTATCACACAAAATATTCATATCATGCACAACCCCGATTTCAGCCAAGCATTTGTTTTCATGCTCTATCTTTTCAAACCTTTCAACTTTCACGCAATACATGAGCATGAGCCATGGACATAGCACTATGGGTGGAATAGAGGTGGTTGTGGAGAAGACGAAAAGAAGGAGATAGTCTCACATCGACTAGGTGTATCAACGGGCTATGGAGATGCCCATCAATAGATATCAATGTGAGTGAGTAGGGATTGCCATGCAACGGATGCACTAGAGCTAAATATGAATGAAAGCTCAACAAAAGAAACTAGTGGGTGTGCATCCAACTTGCTTGCTCATGAAGACCTAGGGCATTTGAGGAAGCCCATCGTTGGAATATACAAGCCAAGTTCTATAACAAAAATTCTCACTAGTTTATGAAAGTGACTAAGCATGAGACTCTCTACAATTAAGAACATGGTGCTACTTTGAAGCACATGTGTGGAAAAAGACAGTAGCAATTGTCCCTTTTTTTCTTTCTTTTTTTTGAGCCTTTCTTTTTTTTCTTTGGCCTTTCTTCCTCTCTTTTTTTTTGCGGAGGGGCTTTATAGATTCAGCCTTTCCTCCCATGGGACAATGCTCTATAAATGATGATCATCACACTTTCATTACAACACAAGATTACAACTCGATACTACAACAACAAAGTATGACACTATATGAATGCCTCCGGCGGTGTACCAGTATGTGCAATGAAATAAGAGTGACATGTATAAAAATTATGCATGGTGGCCTTGACACAAATACAATGTCAACTACATGATCATGCAATGGCAATATGACAATATGATGCGTGTCATATAAACGGAACGGTGGAAAGTTGTATGGCAATATATCTCGGAATGGCTATGGAAATGCCATGATAGGTAGGTATGGTGGCTGTTTTGATGAAGGATATATAGTGGGTTTATGGCACCGGCGAAAGTTGCGCGGTACAAGAGAGGCTAGCAATGGTGGAAGGCTGAGAGTGCGTATAATCCATGGACTCAACATTAGTCATAAGAACTCATATACTTATTGCAAAAATCTACGAGTCATCAAACAAAGCAATCAAGGCATGCCCCTAGGGGGGAGGTTGGTAGGAGTTAACCATCGCGCACCCCCGACCTCCACACAAAGGTTGACACTCTACAAATACCTCATGCTTTAACTTAGTCACACAATGGTTCACCATACGTGCATGCTACAGGAATCACCAACCTTAACACAAATATTTCTCAATTTCATAATTACTCCACTAGCATGACTCTAATATCACTATACTCATGTCTCAAAACATTTATCAAGCATCCAACATCTCTTCCTACTCAATGCACTTGATGTGAAAATTTCTACTACATTGACATTGGATGTTTAACATGTGAAGACTAGTTTGTTGGAAATATGCCCTAGAGGCAATAATAAAAGAGTTATTATTATATTTCCTTGTTCATGATAATTGTTTATTATCCATGCTATAATTGTATTGATTGGAAACTTAAATACATGTGTGGATAAATAGACAAACTTTGTGTCCCTAGTAAGCCTCTTCAGGACTAGCTCGTTGATCAAAGATGACCGCGGTTTCCAGGTCATAGACATGAGTTGTCATTTGATAACGGGATCACATCATTAGGAGAATGATGTGATGGACGAGACCCAAACGTTAAACATAGCTTTTGATCGTATCAGTTATCGCTATAGTTTTCTGCATGTCAAGTATAAGTTCCTATGACCATGAGATCATGTAACTCACTGACACCGTAGGAGTGCCTTGTGTGTGCCAAACGTCGCAACGTAACTGGGTGACTATAAAGGTACTCTACAGGTATCTCCGAAGGTGTCTGTTGAGCTGACATGGATCGAGACTGGGATTTGTCACTCCGTGTGACGGAGAGGTATCTCCGGGCCCACTCGGTAATACGTCATCTCAATGAGCTCAAAGTGACTAAGTAGTTAGTCACGGGATTATGTATTACGGAACGAGTAAAGAGACTTGCCGGTAACGAGATTGAACTAGGTATAGAGATACCGACGATCGAATCTCGGGCAAGTAACATACCGACGAGACAAAGGGAACTGTATACGGGATTACCTGAATCCTTGACATTGTGGTTCATCCGATGAGATCATCGAGGAACGTGTGGGAACCAATATGGGTATCCAGATCCCGCTATTGGTTATTGACCTGGGAGTATCTCGGTCATGTCTGCATAGTTTCCGAACCCGCAGGGTCTACACACTTAAGGTTCGGTGACGCTAGGGTTGTTAGTGAGAACAGTGCATGGTAACCGAAGGTTGTTCGGAGTCCCGGATGAGATCCCGGACGTGACGAGGGTCTCCGGAATGGTCCGGGGACGAAGATTGATATATGGGATGAGAGTGAACGGAGTCCGGAATTGTTCCGGGGATCATCGGGAAGAAATCGGAGTGCCGAAAGGTGTTTCGGGGGGCACGGTAATTGTTACGGGCCCTATGGGCCATAAGTGGGAGACGCAACAGCCCTCATGGGGCTGTGCGCCCCCCCTTGGGCCCTCTCCACCTGCGCATGGGGGCTGGCCCCCCCTAGGGAGCCGCACCCCAGAGTCCTTGGGGGGCAAGGCACCCTGGGGGGGCAAACCCTAGCCCTGGGGGCGCCGCCTCCTTCCCATCTCCCTTGGCCGCCGGCCCCTAGGGGAAACCCTAGGGCGCCTCCTCCCCCCTCTCCCCCCTATATAAAGAGAGGCAGAGGGGAGGGCAGCCACACAAGTTCATGCCTTGGCGCTGCCCTCCCTCCACCGTAGAGATCTTCAACTAGACAATAGTGCTTGGCGAAGCCCTGCTGGAATTCCTCCACCACCATCTCCACCACGCCATCGTGCTGCTGGGTTTCTCCGTCAACCTCTCCTTCCCCCTTGCTGGATCAAGAAGGAGGAGACGTCCCCGAGCTGCACGTGTGAAGAACGCGGAGGCACCGTCCGTTTGGTGCTAGGATCTTCGGCGATCTGAATCGCGGCGAGTACGACTCCATCAACCGCGTTCTTGAACGCTTCCGCTTAGCGATCTACAAGGGTATGTGGATCCGACTCTCCCCTCGTAGATGCATCTCCTAGATTGATCTTGGTGAGCGTAGGAAAATTTTTGTTTCCCATGCAACGTTCCCCAACAGTGGCATCATGAGCTAGGTTCTTGCGTAGATGCTTTCACGAGTAGAACACAAAGGGGTTTGTGGGCGTTGATGTTTAGATTGCTTCCCTCCTTGGTCTTTCTTGATTCAGCGGTATTATGGGATGAAGCGGCCCGGACCAACTTTACATGTCCACGTACATGAGACCGGTTCCATCGACAGACATGTGACTTTTGTTGCATAAGATGGCTGGCGGGTGTCTGTCTCTCCTATCTTAGTTGAATCGGATTCGACAAAGGCGGTCCTTGTAGAAGGTTAAATAGCAACTTAAATATCACCGTTGTGGCTTTGCGTAGGTAAGAAGCGTTCTTGCTAGATACCCATAGCAGCCACGTAAAACATGCAACAACAAATTAGAGGACGTCTAACTTGTTTTTGCAGGGTATGTTTGTGATATGATATGGCCAATGACATGATGAGATATATTTGATGTATGAGATGATCATGTTGTAATAGTTAATATCGACTTGCATGTCGATGAACACGGCAACCGGCAGGAGCCATAGGGTTGCATTTAAGTTTTGTATGACCTGCGTGTCAATCATTAAGCGCTATGTAATGCTTTACTTTATCGCTAAACGGTAGCAATAGTAGTAGAAGCATGGTGGGCGCGACAACCCCGATGGCGACACGATGATGGAGATCATGATGATGGGGATCATGGTGTTATGCCGGTGACGATGGAGATCATGCCGATGCTTTGAAGATGGAGATCAAAAGCACGAGTTGATGGCCATATCATGTCACTTATGATTTGCATGTGATGTTAATCCTTTTATGCATCTTATTTTGCTTAGGACGGCGGTAGCATTATAAGATGATCCCTCACTAAATTTCAAGATGAAATTGTGTTCCCCCCGAGTGTGCGCCGTTGCGAAGGTTCGTCGTTTCGAAGCACCACGTGATGATCGGGTGTGATAGACTCTACGTTCGCATACAACGGGTGCAAGCCAGTTTTGCACATGCAGAACACTCGGGTTAGACTTGACGAGCCTAGCATGTACAGACATGGCCTCGGAACACGGAAGACCGAAAGGTCGAGCATGAGTCATATAGTAGATATGATCAACATGAAGATGTTCACCATTGACACCACCTCATCTCACGTGATGATCGGACTTGGGTTGGTGGATTTGGATCATGTCACGCTCGGATGACCAGAGGGATGTCAATTTGAGTGGGAGTTATAAGTAATTTGATTAGTTAAAACTCACTTATCATGAACAATAGTCTAAGATGTCTTTGCAAATCTTTTGATGTAGATGGCTCCCGCAGTAGCTCCCCTGAATTTTAATGCGTTCCTAGAGAAAACTAAGCTGAAAGATGATGGGAGCAACTTTGTGGACTGGCTCCGCAATCTGAGGATCATCCTCACAGCTGCCCAAAAGGTTTATGTCCTAAATGCACCGCTAGGTGAACCCCCCGCTCCGGCCTCTATGGACGTTATGAACGCCTGGCAGTCGCGTGCGGATGACTACTCAGTAGTGCAGTGTGCCATGTTGTATAGCTTGGAAGGAGGACTTCAAAGGCGTTTTGAACGTCATGGAGCATATGAGATGTTCCAGGAGTTGAAGTTCATCTTTGAGAAGAATGCCAAGATCGAGAGGTATGAGACCACCGATAAATTCTTTGCTTGCAAGATGGAGGAGAATTCGTCTGTCAGTGAGCACTTACTGAAGATGTCTGGGTACTATACCCGCATAGCTGATCTGGGACTTGTGTTCCCGGAGGAGGCTATCATTGACAGAATTCTCCAGTCACTCCCACCTAGCTACAAGAGCTTCGTGCAGCAGTATAACATGCAAGGGATGAACAAATCCATCGCCGAGCTGTTTGCGATGCTAAAAGTCGCTGAGTCAGACATCCAGAAGGAGTATCAAGTGTTGATGGTCAATAAAACTACCAGTTCCAAGAAAAATGGCAAGGGCAAGAAGGGTAACTCTAAGAAGGGTGCAAGGCAGTTGCTCATCCAGTGAAGAAACCCAAGGCTGGGCCCAAGCCAGAGACTGAGTGTTTCTATTGCAAGGGGAACAGCCACTGGAAGCGGAACTGCCCCAAGTATCTGGCAGACAAGAAGGGGGCCAACAACAAACAAGGTATATGTGATATACATGTTATTGATGTGTACCTTACCAACTCTCGTTGTAGTGCCTGGGTATTTGATACCGGTTCGGTTGCTCACATTTGCAACTCTAAACAGGAACTACGGAATAAACGGAGGCTGGCGAAGGACGAAGTGACGATGCGCGTGGGGAATGGTTCCAAGGTTGATGTGATCGCCGTCGGCACGCTCGCTCTTCGATTACCATCGGGATTAGTTATGAACCTGAATAATTGTTATTTAGTGCCTGCGTTGAGCATGAACATTATATCTGGATCTTGTTTAATGCGAGACGGTTACTCATTTAAATCAGAGAATAAAGGTTGTTCTATTTATATGGGTAATATCTTTTATGGTCATGCACCTGAAGTAGGGGGTTTATTCTTATTAAATCTCGATAGTGATGATACACATGTTCATAACATTGATGCCAAAAGATGTAGAGTTGATAACAATAGTACCACTTTCTTGTGGCACTGCCGTCTGGGTCATATCGGCGTGAAACGCATGAGGAAGCTCCATGCTGATGGACTTTTGGAGTCTCTTGATTTTGAATCACTTGACACATGCGAGCCGTGCCTCATGGGCAAGATGACTAAGACCCCGTTTTCAGGAACAATGGAACGGGCAAGTGACTTATTGGAAATCATACATACTGATGTGTGTGGCCCGATGAGTGTCACGGCGCGCGGTGGATATCGTTATTTTCTCACCTTCACTGACGACTTAAGTAGATATGGGTATATTTACTTGATGAAGCATAAGTCTGAAACGTTTGAAAAGTTCAAGCAATTTCAGAGTGAAGTTGAGAATCATCGTAACAAGAAGATCAAGTTCCTACGATCTGATCGAGGGGGAGAGTATCTGAGTTATGAGTTTGGTAATCACTTAAGACAATGTGGAATTGTTTCACAGTTGACGCCACCTGGAACACCACAGCGTAATGGTGTGTCCGAACGTCGTAATCGAACCCTATTAGATATGGTGCGTTCTATGATGTCTCTTGCCGATTTGCCACTATCATTTTGGGGATATGCGTTAGAGACGGCTGCATTCACTTTAAATAGGGCTCCATCCAAGTCCGTTGAGACAACACCGTATGAACTGTGGTTTGGTAAGAAACCTAAGTTGTCTTTTCTCAAAGTTTGGGGTTGCGATGCTTATGTCAAAAGGCTTCAGCCAGAAAAGCTCGAACCCAAAGCGGACAAATGTGTCTTCATAGGATACCCAAAAGAGACGGTTGGGTACACCTTCTATCTCAGATCCGAGGGCAAAGTGTTTGTCGCTAAGAACGGGTCCTTTCTCGAGAAAGAGTTTCTCTCGAAAGAATTGAGTGGGAGGAAGGTAGAACTTGATGAGGTTATCGAACCTCTGCTTCAACCAGAGAGTAGCGCAGCACAGAAAGATGTTTTTGTGGAGCCTGCAACGGTTGAAGAGGAAGCCAATGATGATGATCAAGAAGCTCCTGATCAAGTTACTACCGAACCTCGTAGGTCGACAAGGGTACGCACTGCACCTGAGTGGTATGGTAACCCTGTCTTGGAGGTCATGTTGTTGGACAACAGTGAACCTACGAGCTATGGAGAAGCGATGGTGGGCCCGGATTCCGACAAATGGTTAGAGGCCATGAAATCCGAGATGGGATCCATGTATGAAAACAAAGTATGGACTTTGGAAGTATTACCTGAAGGGCGGAAGGCCATTCAGAATAAATGGATTTTTAAGAGGAAGACGGACGCTGACGGCAATGTCACCGTGTATAAAGCTCGACTTGTGGCAAAGGGTTTTTCACAAGTTCAAGGAGTTGACTACGATGAGACTTTCTCACCCGTAGCGATGCTTAAATCCGTCCGAATCATGTTAGCAATAGCTGCATATTTCGATTACGAAATTTGGCAGATGGATGTAAAAACAGCGTTCCTTAACGGTTTTCTTAAGGAAGAGTTGTATATGATACAACCGGAAGGTTTTGTCGATCCAGAGAATGCTGACAAAGTTTGCAAACTCCAGCGTTCCATTTATGGGCTGGTGCAAGCGTCTCGGAGTTGGAATCTTCGCTTTGATGAGGTGATCAAAGCGTTTGGGTTTGTACAAGTTTACGGAGAAGCTTGTATTTACAAGAAAGTGAGTGGGAGCTCTATAGCGTTTCTAATATTATATGTGGATGACATATTGCTGATTGGAAACAATATAGAACTTTTGGCTAGCGTGAAGGGGTATTTGAACAAGAGTTTTTCGATGAAGGACCTCGGTGAAGCTGCTTTCATATTGGGCATCAAGATCTATAGAGATAGATCGAGACGCCTGATAGGACTTTCACAAAGTACATACCTTGATAAAGTTTTGAAGAAGTTCAAAATGGATCAATCCAAGAAGGGGTTCTTGCCAGTATTGCAAGGTACAAAGTTGAGTAAGACTCAATGCCCAGTAACTGCGGAAGATAGAGAAAAGATGAGTGTCATCCCCTATGCTTCAGCCATAGGCTCTATCATGTATGCAATGCTGTGCACAAGACCAGATGTCAGCCTTGCCATAAGTATGGCCGGAAGGTTTCAAAGTAATCCTGGTATGGATCACTGGACAGCGGTCAAGAATATCCTAAAGTACCTGAAAAGGACTAAGGAGATGTTTCTCGTTTATGGAGGTGATCAAGAGCTCATCGTAAAGGGTTACGTCGATGCAAGCTTTGACACTGATCCGGATGACTCTAAGTCTCAAACCGGATACGTATATATTCTCAACGGGGGAGCGGTAAGCTGGTGCAGTTCCAAACAAAGCGTGGTAGCCGATTCTACATGCGAAGCGGAGTACATAGTTGCCTTGGAGGCGGCAAAGGAAGGTGTCTGGATGAAGGAGTTCATGACAGATCTTGGAGTTGTACCTAGTGCATTGAACCCAATGACTCTGTTTTGTGACAACACTGGTGCCATTGCTCTAGCCAAGGAACCAAGGTTTCACAAGAGGACCAGACACATAAAGCGACGCTTCAATTCCATCCGCGATTCAGTCAAGGAGGAGGACATAAGTATTTGCAAAGTACACACGGATTTGAATGTTGCAGATCCATTGACTAAGCCTCTTCCACGGGCTAAGCATGATCAACACCAAGACTCTATGGGTGTTAGATTCATTACCTTGTAATGCTAGATTATTGACTCTAGTGCAAGTGGGAGACTGTTGGAAATATGCCCTAGAGGCAATAATAAAAGAGTTATTATTATATTTCCTTGTTCATGATAATCGTTTATTATCCATGCTATAATTGTATTGATTGGAAACTTAAATACATGTGTGGATAAATAGACAAACTTTGTGTCCCTAGTAAGCCTCTTCAGGACTAGCTCGTTGATCAAAGATGACCGCGGTTTCCAGGTCATAGACATGAGTTGTCATTTGATAACGGGATCACATCATTAGGAGAATTATGTGATGGACGAGACCCAAACGTTAAACATAGCTTTTGATCGTATCAGTTATCGCTATAGTTTTCTGCATGTCAAGTATAAGTTCCTATGACCATGAGATCATGTAACTCACTGACACCGTAGGAGTGCCTTGTGTGTGCCAAACGTCGCAACGTAACTGGGTGACTATAAAGGTACTCTACAGGTATCTCCGAAGGTGTCTGTTGAGTTGACATGGATCGAGACTGGGATTTGTCACTCCGTGTGACGGAGAGGTATCTCCGGGCCCACTCGGTAATACGTCATCTCAATGAGCTCAAAGTGACTAAGTAGTTAGTCACGGGATTATGTATTACGGAACGAGTAAAGAGACTTGTCGGTAACGAGATTGAACTAGGTATAGAGATACCGACGATCGAATCTCGGGCAAGTAACATACCGACGAGACAAAGGGAACTGTATACGGGATTACCTGAATCCTTGACATTGTGGTTCATCCGATGAGATCATCGAGGAACGTGTGGGAACCAATATGGGTATCCAGATCCCGCTATTGGTTATTGACCTGGGAGTATCTCGGTCATGTCTGCATAGTTTCCGAACCCGCAGGGTCTACACACTTAAGGTTCGGTGACGCTAGGGTTGTTAGTGAGAACAGTGCATGGTAACCGAAGGTTGTTCGGAGTCCCGGATGAGATCCCGGACGTGACGAGGGTCTCCGGAATGGTCCGGGGACGAAGATTGATATATGGGATGAGAGTGAACGGAGTCCGGAATTGTTCCGGGGATCATCGGGAAAAAATCGGAGTGCCGAAAGGTGTTTCGGGGGGCACGGTAATTGTTACGGGCCCTATGGGCCATAAGTGGGAGACGCAACAGCCCTCATGGGGCTGTGCGCCCCCCCTTGGGCCCTCTCCACCTACGCATGGGGGCTGGCCCCCCCTAGGGAGCCGCACCCCAGAGTCCTTGGGGGGCAAGGCACCCTGGGGGGGCAAACCCTAGCCCTGGGGGCGCCGCCCCCTTCCCATCTCCCTTGGCCGCCGGCCCCTAGGGGAAACCCTAGGGCGCCTCCTCCCCCCTTTCCCCCCTATATAAAGAGAGGCAGAGGGGAGGGCAGCCACACAAGTTCATGCCTTGGCGCTGCCCTCCCTCCACCGTAGAGATCTTCAACTAGACAGTAGTGCTTGGCGAAGCCCTGCTGGAATTCCTCCACCACCATCTCCACCACGCCGTCGTGCTGCTGGGTTTCTCCGTCAACCTCTCCTTCCCCCTTGCTGGATCAAGAAGGAGGAGACGTCCCCGAGCTGCACGTGTGAAGAACGCGGAGGCATCGTCCGTTCGGTGCTAGGATCTTCGGCGATCTGAATCGCGGCGAGTACGACTCCATCAACCGCGTTCTTGAACGCTTCCGCTTAGCGATCTACAAGGGTATGTGGATCCGACTCTCCCCTCGTAGATGCATCTCCTAGATTGATCTTGGTGAGCGTAGGAAAATTTTTGTTTCCCATGCAACGTTCCCCAACATAGTTTCTTTAGCCTAAACACTTTACCATGCTGTTTTAATAGACTCTAAAATAGATCTAAGTGAAGCATGAGAGTTCACCAATTTCTACAAAATATTACCACCACCGTGCTCTAAATGATATAAGTGAAGCACTAGAGCAAAAACTATTCAACTCACAAGATATAAGTGAAGCATATAGAGTGTTCTAACTATTTCTAGGGCATATTTAACTCTCTCAAATAGGTGTGTCCAGCAAGGATTATTTTTTTTTTTGAAAAATTGGACAGTAGGTGAGACCCTACTGCTTTTCCTTGTATTACTGCAACAAAGGGTTACATGACATACAAGGAGTCCCTACCCTTGGGGATGGGCAGGGGGGGTAGAGGAGTTACAAGTCACTAATTTGTTTACACAACAGAGTTTACAAGCGCTGTGATTAGAGGTTTTTTCCTCTCTCCTGCCCTATGCACTAGGTTTCCAAAGTCCTCCTTAAATCTCCTCTTCCAAGAGTCGATGGTGGGGGGGATCCTTCTAAATAGTTTGTTGTTTCTCTCTTTCCAAATCCCCCAGGACGCCGTAAGAAACACCTCCATGAACAAGCTGCCTGAATAGTTCCTCTTCGAAACTTCCAGCATTCTCAAACGGTCTCCATGTGTTGGCCAAGAAAGATTCAATACTCTCCAGCACGTTTTGGAGAACTCACAATGGAAGAAGAGGTGCTCCACCGTTTCCTCAATCTGATTATCGCACAGTAGGCACGTGTAGTTAGTCCCTATGTTGTAGTGTCTTCTCTTGAGCATGTTGCGGGTGTTCAGTCTGTCCGAAAGAAGAAACCAGCCAAAGGTTTTGAGCTTGGGCGTATTAACAGCCTTCCAGAGCCAACTATACGCCTGATGCGCTTGGATTTCTCTGAAGTAAAAATCATAGAAATCTTTGGTTTTGAAGTCTTTCTTCCCCCATATATAGGTCCAAGCGTCATGATCATCAGTGGTGAGGTTTATATCCCTTGTCGCATTTTGTATGGCCCTCAGTTCATCACGTGCCTCGATTGAAAGTGGGAGCTGAAAGGCCATATTCAGGTCTGTGATCTGAAGAAACCGCCGCACCGAAATATCCTCCACGGTTGCGTACGAGTATGCTCGAGGATACGAGTCAGCAAGGGGGTCTTGATTCCAGCAGTCTTTCCAAAAGAGCGCTGTGTCACCTCTGCCAACCTTAATCGTTGTCACCCCGCGAAAAGTCGGACTGAGCTGCATGATATCACGCCACCAAAATGAGCCGCAGGGGTCCATTGCATGCGGGACGGAACTGTCATAGTATTTATCCCAAATAAGCTGGACCCAAGGAACATCATATCTGTTATACAATTTATGAAGAAATTTCAGCAGCATGGCCTCATTTTGCGTACGAAGATCCAGTACTCCGAGCCCTCCATTCTTCTTAGGTCTACACACCTTGTCCCATGCAACTAGGGAGTTGCACTTGATCCCATCTTCCGTTTGCTTTCTCCACAGGCATTGTCGTCTAATCTTGTCAATTTGTTCAAGGATCTTGGGGTGAATCTTGATTGTGCCCATCTGGAATATGATTAGAGACGTAACAATAGAGTTGATTAAGGCCAATCTACCAGCATGGGACATGAGTAACATTGAGGCCGAGATTTTCTTTTCAGCCTTACACACCATCGGTGTCAAATCTTGGATCGTGGGTTTTGTGGTTCCCAGAGGGAGGCCCAGGTATGTGAACGGCATAGAGGCGATCGAGCAGCCAAAAGCCGCGGCGATATCCTGACAAAGGACGGGGTCTGTATTGATGGGAACCAACGTTGATTTATGAAAGTTGATGTGTAGTCCGATTGACGTGGCATAATCAGTAAGTATCTGCTTCATTTGTCGTGTTTGGGTGAGGCACGCTGGCATAATGATCAATGTATCATCCGCGTATTGAATTACCGGGAAATTCTCTCTGGCGGAGTCATCTAAGGGGTGCTTGATTAATTGTTTATTCAGAGCATCGTTGATCACAGCCTGTAGAAGTTCTGCAGCCAAGACAAATATCAGCGGGGATAGGGGATCCCCTTGCCGGACTCCACATTTGCACAGAAACTGCCGTCCCGGCACCCCGTTGAGCAGAACAGATGATTTTCCAGAGTTGAATATGCATCTCATCCACTGAATCCATCTAGTATTAAAGCCCATATGTTGCATTATCAGAATCATGGCTTCATGATCAATCGTATCGAAAGCTTTTGCAAAGTCCAGTTTTAGAAGCACTATGTCTTTTTTGGAGGCCTGGCATTGGTGGATATATTCAAATGCCCAACCAAGGCAATCATGAATGGATCTTCCTTTGATGAAGCCATATTGGTTCCTGCTGACTAGTCTGGTAATAACTCTCTGGAGTCTGTTAGCTAATAATTTAGTGATGATCTTCAGACAGCAGTTCAGTAGAGTAATGGGACGGTAGTCATTAACTGTTTCCGGAGAGTTATTCTTAGGGATGAGGGTGATGTGCCCGTAGTTCAAGCTGTCAATATTAAGGGAGCCCGTGTGAAATTCTGCGCACAGCCGGTAAAAATCCTCCTTAATAATGGGCCAGCAAGCTTTAAGAAAAGCACCGTTAAAACCGTCAGGGCCCGGTGCCTTGTCAGGGGGCATTTCTTTGACAATGCGATCAATTTCTGCAGGGGTAAAGGGAGCCGTCAAGTGATCTAGGTCTTCATCGAGGGGGATAATGCGGTGGAGGTTGAATTTCATTGAGTTGGGCTTTGATTGGCCCAGTCTTTCGCTGAAAGCAGTGAAGAGGATGGCTTCTTTACCTTTGTGATCTTCGACCACCGTCTCATCAGAAGTCTTCAATGAGGCTATAACGTTTTTCCTGTATCGCTCTGTAGCAACAGCCTGAAAGAATTTTGAGTTTTCATCTCCGAAACGAATCCAACGTATTGTGCAACGTTTCTTCCAGTACTCCTTTTGATATTCCAACAATCTCAAAAGATGTTTCTTAAGAATATTTCTGAAGTTTGTTTCTTGAGTAGTCAGGCATCTATATTCTTCAAGAGTGTCCACGTCAAGGATAGCTTTGTTTGTGTTTGTAATGGCTACCGTTAGCCGAGAGATATTTTTGCTCCATTTCTTTAGAGCAAATCTGACCGCTTTGAGCTTTTGGCAGAGAATGCTAGCTGCATTGATGTGCTTCCCGAATTTAATGGGTTTAGACCAAGCGGACCTTACAACATCCATAAACCCAGGGTGGGCAATCCAGAAAGATTCAAATCGAAAGAGTTTACTCTTGGGAATGTTTGTCTGTATTTTCACAATGCAAGGTATATGGTCAGAGATCGGACGACCCAGCGGTTTGATCATAGTGTTGGGAAATTGGTGTGTCCAGTTCGTTGAGGTGAAAAACCAGTCAAGCTGTTCTAAAAGGGGGTTGGATTGCATGTTACTCCAGGTATATGTTCTCCCTTTAATAGGTAGTTCGACCAGTTCTTGGGATCGAATGAAATCATTGAATGTGAACATGTCTTGATGATTACCCCCAGGTTTATTACGGTTGTCTAGAGATCGGATGTAGTTAAAATCGCCCAGTAAAAGCCAATTATCACCAGTCGGAATAGTAAGATCAAATAGCCACTGTGTAAAGTTTTCGCGTGCTTCTCCTTGGCATGGTCCATAGATATTAGTTAGGACCCATTTTTGGAGTGACTGTCGACAGGTGAACTGAACTCCCAGAGCAAAAGTTTCAGAAAAGATAATGTCACCTGAAAAAACGGAACTATTCCAAATCGTGACTATTCCTCCAGAGGCCCCCCGAGCGGGCACAAAAGCAAATTTATCGAACCGTCGTGGGCAGATAGCCCTGAGAGTAGCATCATCAAAAGTTTGCATCTTAGTTTCTTGTAGACAAATTATAGAGCAATCACTGGACGCAATTGCATTAGATAGAGCTAAGTGCTTGTTTGTGGCATTCAGTCCACGAACATTCCAACACAAGATGTTCCACGAGTTCAGACGCATTTAAATATAAAGAAAGTAGATGCAAAGAGGATTAAGTGGAAGCTGCCAGCTCCTCTTCTTCATTCAGGTTGAGGATATCTTCCGTTATTTCTTCCGCAGGAATCGCGCAAAGCTGGACTCCGATCTCCTGCATGGTACTGATGGATAGAGGAGGTGGAGGGGGGGGGGATCCCACAGTCAGCAGCAGCAACAGTTGAAGATGAGACTGCTTCGAGCTCACCATTCGCCGCGAGAGCTTTCAAAGCAGAAGGGATGAGGCGCGCCTTGACCTTGGACTTTGCAATTTTACTGTCGGAGGGCTGAGGAATTTTGAAGCCATCATACTTGTTGGAGCGAGCGCTGCGACGAAGGTGCGTGATATCAATGGGTGCTTTACCTTTGCGCTTACCCTTACCCCTGGAGGATACCACTGTATGAGCAGGTGCAGGTCTTGTGCTACGTGCGCTGCTGTCCTCAAAGTCCATAGTCTGAACCACAGAGTCCGAAGCTAACATCTGATCTTCAGAGTCAAAAATCATGGGATCTGCAGTGCTGTCGTCTGGAACATCAGAGATCATAGTCAAGGTGTTTGAAGGATCCATCACATCAAGCTGAGACTGGGGGTCCATGTCTGAGTCAGAGAGTTCTGTAATTTGGACTGAAGAGTTGATAGTTGATTCCTGTCCAAAAACCTGATCAAACTGAATGCCTTCACTGTTTTGTATAATCCTGAATTGTACCTGCAGATGATCCCTTCTAAGCCCATATCCACCATTCCAGGGCCCTATAGTGGATAGCAAAGGATGCAGGGCATCAGTGATACGGCTAGACAGTTGCCTTCGAGGGATAGGGTCGTTGAGAAGCAACTGCAGCATCTCCTCTCCTTGGGCCGTCAGTCCAAAGCGCAGCCCGTGGGTTTGAAGTTCGACTGAAACTAGCAGAGTGCTAGCCGGAGGATCTGCAGTATCATGAGTAGGAGTTGCTGTAAAAGGAACAAGAGCATCAGTTACTAGGATAGGGGAAGCAGTATCCACCGAGCTGTTGTCATCCGAAACTGTTATTGAATCATTCCAGGCATCCGCCGCATTATCAACCAAGTTGTTTTCCGGTGTAACACCATGCATCACAGAGAGACCTTGTGCAGATAGCCAGGCCTGGAAGTTCATTAGGTGAGGGGGGAGCGGGGGTGGCGGCGGCGCAGGCCATGCTCCCCAACCATCCACAACTTGCACATCATCCTCATCCATGGGTTGAGGTCCAGCAGCAGCATTAGGAGGTGCAGCGTTTTGTGCAAACCAATTATGAACCTGCTGCTGATAGAGTTGTTCGGCTGTTAGATCAGGACCAAACTGAGGATGAGGGTTACCATCAGGCGGAGGGGGTTCTTCCCCAGCTGGCGGAACTTCTGGGAGCAGAGCATTCCAGTCATTACTACGTAGGATGGTTACTTGCACAGTCCAGCAATCCCTGGCTCCTCCTAACTGATAGACCACAAAACTTTTAGGGATTAGCCTCAAGTGGATTACCCTAGCACGAATCAGAGTGTATCTTCTATCTTATCTAGGATTGTGCCAGGAAATCAGAGCTCCAAAACCTCCTAAGGACTTGTTGATGTAGTGCTCATTCTGATAGTCATATGGAAATCCAAAGTACATTAACCAGACTTCAGGCCCATATGTAGTAGTGCGACGATTAAGAGCGGCATTGTGAGGCACAAAGGTGATCAACAGATCTTCATCTTCAAGTTCTAGGGGAGTTGCAACAGCCGTATCTCTAGCAAGCTCATCAATGAATCCGAACAGTCCCACACCAAAGGGATGGTCACTAGACTCTGTTGTAAAAAGTTGGGATTCATGGAGCAGACCTCGAATCGTGTTGCGGATGGCTGCTCGACGATGAAGAGGAACATAGTGGCTTGTCTCCGCGATCGCCAGGAAGTCGTGGTTGAGAGGAGGGACTGGGTGCACCACCATGCCACTGCGGACGACCCGGTCCGCGGGTCCGGGCTCGACGGCGAAGCCAGGCGGGAGGAAGGGAACTGGGTTGAGGGGATAGTTCGCCATGGTAGAGGGGGAGGGGGTGGCAGAGGTGGAGGTGGAGGACGGTGGCAGAGGTTGAAGCTGGATTGGAGAGGCTGGCGGTGAGGTAGTCGTTTGGGCTATCGAGGTAGAAGGCGGAACGTGAGGGGTAGAGTTGGAAGTTGGGGATTTGGGGACCCAGCGCCATCTTTTTTTCCTGCGTAAATGAAGGCAGTTTCTATCTTTGTGACCGTAATTGCCACAAGCACCGCATCTGATCACTTGTTTTTTCGTGTGAGCCGGACGATGGGTGATGATAGTTTTAGAAATACTCATTGGCTGCCGGTAGTTACCATTAATTCCAGATTTAATCTTTAAGGGGCAATCCTTTGCTTTATGGCCAGGGGTCGAACATTTAAGGCAAATGAGACGCGCCTGGCAAGAGAGATGTTTGTGCCCCCATTGCAGACATTTAGAGCATAAATATGGCCAATTAATTTCCAGAGAGCGAATTTCGGCCTCCGAATACTGAGCTTGAGCTAAGTCAGCCGCATGTCTGGCCCCTAATTGAGGTGGCCACATTGAGTGTGGAGGGGCAAATACTCAAATTATACAAGACGCTCCAAGCAAAACACATAACATGTTGCGAATGAAAATATAGCTCCAAGTATAGTTACCGATGGATGAAGACGAAAGAGGGGATGCCTTCCCGGGCCATCCCCAAGATTAGGCTTTTTATTATCTTGAATTTACTTGGGGTGCAATGGGCATCCCCAAGCTTAGGCCTTTGCTTGTCCTTGTTCCATAGTCCATCAAAGCAATACTCAAAACTTGAAAACTTCACAACACAAAACTTAGACAAAAATTCTGGTGAGCTCCGTTAGTAAGAGAAAGCAGACCACCAATCAAAGGTACATCAAGGAATTCATTCATTGTTTATACTGTTGTTAAACCTACTGTACTCCAAGTTCTCTATGGTTCATATCCTCCAATATTACTCATAGATGCATCGGAATAAGCAAACAACACACGAAAAACAGAATCTGTCAAAAACAGAACAATGTGTAGTCTGCTGGGTTCGCCTACTTCTGGAACTCCAAAAATTTCAAACTAAATTGGTAAATTTGTGCAATTTGTCTACAAATCGGCAGCAAAAAGAATCTACTAAAAAGCACGCTCTAGTAAAATCTTAAGACTACTTTAGCGAGCGCTAACGATTCTGTTTTTCACAGCAAGATCAAATAAACTTCACACAAGTCTTACCAAAGGTTCTACTTGGCACCAACACTGAACAAAACATGAAAACACATCTAATCAGTGGCATGATGCAATATTTATTCCCTAACAGCAACAAAAGCAAAAAAACTTAAAATTGGGTTGCCTCCTAGCAAGCGCTATCGTTTTACGCCCCTAGCTAGGCACGATACAAGATAGATCTAGGTATTGCCATCTTTGGAAGGCAATCCATAAGTGGCTCTCATGATATATTCATACGGTAATTTGATTTTCTTTCTAGGAAAGTGTTCCATGCCTTTCCTTAATGGAAATTGGAATCTAATATTTCCTTCCTTCATATCAATGATTGCACCAATCGTTCTAAGGAAAGGTCTACCAAGAATAATAGGACGTGAAGGATTGCAATCTATATCAAGAACAATGAAATCTACGGGCACATAATTCCTATTGGCAACAATAAGAACATCATTAATTCTTCCCATAGGTTTCTTAATAGTGGAATCCACAAGATGCAAATTTAAAGAGCAATCATCAAACTCATGGAACCCTAGCAAATCACACAAAGTTTTTGGGATAGTGGAAACACTAGCACCCAAATCACACAAAGCATAGCATTCATGATACTTTATTTTTATTTTGATAGTAGGTTCCCATTCATCATAAAGCTTTCTAGGTATAGAAACTTCCAACTCAAGTTTTTCTTCATAAGATTGCATCAAAGCATCAACTATATGTTTAGTGAAAGCTTTATTTTGCCTATAAGCATGCGGAGAATTTAGCACGGATTGCATCAAGGAAATACAATCAATCAAAGAGCAATTATCATAATTGAATCCCTTGAAATCAAAAGTAGTGGGTTCATCACTATGCAAATTTTTAATCTCTTCAATCCCACTTTTAGCAATTTTAGCATCAAGATATAAAAACTCCGAATTACTGGGACACCTTAAAGCAGAATCATCTCCAATCCTATTCTCATCAAGATTAATACTAGAGAATAAGGATCTAGTAGGAGACACATCAATAACTTTCAGATCTTCATCTTTATTTTCATGCTCTTCCGGTTTGGCAGCCATCTTATTGATCAAGGTGGACTGTTTATCGGAAATTTGGGCAATTAAGTTCTCAAGATGAGCAAACTGAGATTTCAAACCATAAAATTCCTTAGACATGTCATAAAGGTCTTTATTCATATATTCCATAAAAAATTTCTGTTCTTCAAGCTCACTTCTGAAAAAGTCATTATGCTCAAATTGTATAGTCATAAAATGTCTAACATTGTTTTCAATCTCCTCCAGCCTCTTGAGGTGAGGGTCAACACTAACAGGGAGAGCCATAATGACAAGCAAGCAATCCAACACACACAAGCGAACGAGAAACACATGGCGGAAGAAGGGCGAATAAAACGGCAAGGGTGAAGTGGGGGAGAGGAAACGAGAGGCAAATAAATGTAATGCGAAGGATAAGGGTTTGTGATAGGTACTTGGTATATGAATTTTGCGTAAGCCTCCCCGGCAACGGCGCCAGAAATTCTTCTTGCTACCTCTTGAGCTTGCGTTGTATTCCCTCGAAGAGGAAAGGGAGATGCAGCATAGTAGCGTAAGTATTTCCCTCAGTTTTTGAGAACCAAGGTATCAATCCAGTAGGAGACCACGCGCCAGTCCCTCGTACCTGCACAAACAAATAAGAACTTTGCAGCCAACGCGATAAGGGGTTGTCAATCCCTTTACGGGCACTTACAATAGTGAGATCTGATAGAGATGATAGTTTATATTTTTGGTATTTTTGGTATAGAAAGAGAAAGTAAAGAAAGCAAATAAATAACGGCGGCAGAAATTGGCTAGTTGACGGAAAAGTAATATGATGGAGATAGACCCGGGGGCCATAGCTTTCTCTAGTGGCTTCTCTCATGATAGCGGTATTCAACGGCGGGTAAACAAATTACTGTCGAGCAATTGATAGAAAAGCGAATAATTATGAGACTATCTAGGCATGATCATTGTATATAGGCATCACGTCCGAGACAAGTAGACCGACTCCTGCCTGCATCTACTACTATTACTCCACACATCGACCGCTATCCAGCATGCATCTAGTGTATTGAGTTCAGACGAACAGAGTAACACCTTAAGCAAGATGACATGATGTAGAGGGATAAACTCAAGCAATATGATGAAAACCCCATCTTTTTCTCCTCGATGGCAAAAATACAATACGTGCCTTGCTTCCCTTACTGTCACTGGGAAAGGACACCGCAAGATTGAACCCAAAGCCAAGCACTTCTCCCATTGCAAGAACTATAGATCTAGTAGGCCAAACCAAACCAATAATTCAAAGAGACTTGCAAGGATATTATGAGCACACATAAAAAGTTCAGAGAAGAACCAAATATCTTTCATAGATAACCTTGATGATAAACTCACAATTCATCGGATCTCGACAAACACACCGCAAAAAGAGATTACATCGAATAGATCTCCTCGAAGACCGAGGAGAACTTTGTATTGGGATCCAGAGAGAGAGAAGAAGCGATCTAGATACTAGCTATGGACCCGAAGGTCTGTGGTAAACTACTCACAACTCATGGTGAGGGCGATGATGATGATGAAGAAGGCCTCCGTGATGGATCCCCCTCCCGGAACAGGCTCCAAGATGGGATCTCCACGAGAACAGCAGCTACGGCGGTGAAATTAGGGTTTTCTCTCTGCGTATGGAGTTTCTGGGGTACGTAGGCATATATAGGAGGAAGAGGAGCACCAGGGGCCATCGGGCCTGCCCTTGAGGCAGGGGGCGCGCCCTGGGAAGGGGGGCGCGCCCCACCCTCGAGGGTGGGTCCCCTGTCCTCTGGCTTGGACCCGAAGTTTATCTCGCGTGATTTCCTCCAAAAATATCTCATGCGAAGGTTTCATTCCGTTTGGACTCCGTTTGATATTCTTTTTCTGCAAAACCCCGAAATAGGCAAAAAAACAGCAATCTGGACTGGGCCTTTGGGTCAGTAGGTTAGTCCCAAAAATGATATAAACGTGAATGATAAAGCCCATTAAACATCTAAGACTTCATAAATAATAGCATGGAACAATCAAAAATTATAGATACGTTGGAGACGTATCAGTAGGTGATATGCTTCAGATGAGATGGAGATAATGCAGAGTTCATCAATAGGTTCTTGTCACCGGTCATATGATTTGTACATCCACTGTCGAGGACCCACTCAGTAATTTTGAGAGATTTATCCTTAGTACTTTTTGCCACGAGGCATGGCGCGTAAGATGATGGTTCAAGTTTGAATGTCACATATTTGAGTGATTCCTTGAATTCGTCAAACCAGGGATCATAATGAGTTCGATGACCTTCATAGACGTCAGAGAGTTAGTCCCAGATAAGCTTCGCATGGCAGAGATGCCTAATGCGCCTGAATTCATCTCTGGATAGGCACGAGCAGATGACATCCTTAGTCATGATATCCAGAGGAGTGTATTTGCGAATGTCCTCAGCATTCGTTGTCTTGCACAGATTGGTAAGACCAATTTCAGTGACGGTCCACAGCTCGCTGTTCATCGCCATGAGTCGCTTTCTCATCATGGCCTTCCACTTGGGATAATCATGACCATCAAAGATGGGGCATGATACTTTTTTCATCCATGCGGTCGACATAACTAAAACTCCAGGTGGTTAAACCAAAATCACACAGAACAAGGGAGTACCTTGCTCTGATACCAATTGAAAGTGCATTATATCGACTAGAGGGGGGTGAATAGGCGATTTTTAAAAATTCGCCACTAAGGAAATTCTAAATGTGGATTTTCTTAAGCAGCGAACAACTAGAAGTGGAATAGATACTTAGGTGCATGCATAACACATTAGTAGCATAGTCATCATGATGAAATGAAAGCATACATAGAGTATAAGTTCCGTGTAAACAGGATAAGCAGGCTGAAGACAAAAGACTGAAGAAATAGGATTGAGGAAATTGAGAAAGTCTTCAGTCAAAGTCTTCAAATAGTACAGATCAAGTTCATCAACACATGAATGAGGAAATGAAAGGGTTGAGGAAATAGACCCAGTAGGCTTGGTGAAGACAATGATTTGGTAGACTAGTTCCAACTGCTGTGACAGTTGTATGTCTGGTTAGGGAAGCTTGGTATTCAAACCTGAGGACACAGTCCTCACCGTATTCCCCTTGAGCTAAGGTCACACAGTCCTCACCAAATCACTCGTGGTAAGTCTTCAAGGTTACTTCCGAACCTTCATAGACTTGGTCACCCGGAGATCCACAATTCCTCTTGGATGCTCTAGACCATTGACGCCTAACCGTGTGGAAGATGCACATTCTTCAAAGGTAACAAGTGTCGGTTCCACACGAGAACAATATCTTCAGTGATGCTCAGTCACTTTGAGTTTTAGGTGTTGGGGTTTTGGATTTTTCTCAAAGTCCTAGGAGGATGGGTTGCTCTAATTGTTGGGTAACGTAGTATTTCAAAAATTTCCTACGATCACGCAAGATCTATCTACTATATGCATAGCAACGAGAGGGGAGAGTGTGTAGGGATCACTGGAACTAGTTTATGTGATGTACTACTTTCCAATTTAGGAGAAGGTACAATTACCTCATCAAGTACCACTTTCCTCCCACTCACTTCTTTCGGGAGAAACTCCTTCTCTAGAAAGGATCCATTCTTAGCAACGAATATTTTTCCTTCGGATCTGTGATAGAAGGTGTACCCAACAGTCTCCTTTGGGTATCCTATGAAGACACATTTCTCCGACTTGGGTTCGAGCTTATCAGGTCGAAGGTTTTTCACATAAGCATCGCAGCCCCAAACTTTTAAGAAACAACAACTTTGGTTTCTTGCCAAACCACACTTTATAAGGTGTCGTCTCAACGATTTAGATGGTGCCCTTATTTAACGTGAATGAAGCTGTCTCTAATGCATAACCCAAAACGATAGTGGTAAACCGGTAAGAGACATCATAGATCGCACCATATCTAATAAAGTACGGTTACGACGTCTGGACACACCATTACGCTATGGTGTTCCGGGTGGCGTGAGTTATGAAACTATTCCATATTGTTTTAAACGAAGACCAAACTCGTAACTCAAATATTCGCCTCTATGATCATATCGTAGAAACTTTATTTTCTTGTTACGATGATTCTCTACTTCACTCTGAAATTCTTTGAACTTTCCAAATGTTTCAGACTTGTGTTTCATCAAGTAGATATACCCATATCTGCTCGAATCATCAATGAAGGTCAGAAAATAACGTACTTGCCGCGAGCCTCAATACTCATCGGTCCACATACATCAGTATGTATGATTTCCAATAAATCAGTTGCTCGCTCCATTGTTCCGAAGAACGGAGTTTTAGTCATCTTGCCCATGAGGCATGGTTCGCAAGCACCAAGTGATTCATAATCAAGTGATTCTAAAGGTCCATCACTATGGAGTTTCTTCATGCGCTGTACACCAATATGACCTAAACGATAGTGCCACAAATAAGTTGCACTATCATCATTAACCTTGCATCTTTTGGCTTCAATATTATGAATATGTGTATCACCATGATCGAGATCCAACAAACTATTTTTATTGGGTGTATGACCATCGAAGGCTTTATTCATGTAAACAGAATAACAATTATTCTATGACTTTCAATGAATAACCGTATTGCAACAAACATGATCAAATCATATTCATGCTCAACGCAAATGCCAAATAACATTTATTTAGGTTCTACACTAATCACGAAAGTATAGGGAGTCTGCGATGATGATCATATCAATCTTGGAACCACTTCCAACCCACATCGTCACCTCACCTTTAACTAGTCTATGTTCATTCTGCAACTCTCGTTTCGAGTTACTAATTTTAGCAACTGAACCGGTATCAAATACCCAAGGGTTGCTATGAACACTAGTAAAGTACACATCAATAATCTATATATCAAATATACCTTTGTTCACTTTGCCATCCTTCTTATCCGCCAAGTATCTAGGGCAGTTCCACTTCCAGTGACCATTTCCTTTGCAGTAGAAGCACTTAGTTTCAAGCTTGAGTTTAGCTTTGGGTTTCTTCAAGGGAGTGACAACTTGCTTGTCATTCTTCTTGAAGTTCCCCTTCTATCCCTTTGCCCCTTTACTTGAAACAAGTGGTCCTGTTAACCATCAACACTTGATGTTCTTTCTTGATTTCTACCTTCGTCGATTTCAGTATCACGAAGAGCTCGGGAATTATTTTCGTCATCCCTTGCGTATTATAGTTCATCACAAAGTTTTACTAACTTGGTGATAGTGACTAGAGAACTTTGTCAATTAGTATCTTATCTAGAAGATTAACTCCCACTTGATTCAAGCAATTGTAGTACCCAGACAATCTGAGCACATGCTCACTGGTTGAGCTATTCTCCTCCATCTTGTAGGCAAAGTAATGTCAGAGGTCTCATACCTCTCGACATAAGCATGAGTATGAAATACTAATTTCAACTCTTGGAACATCTCATATGCTCCGTGGCGTTCAAAACGTTTTTGAAGTCTCGGTTATAAGTCGTAAAGCATGGCGCACTAAACTATCAAGTAGTCATCATACCGAGCTTGTCAAACGTTCATAACGTCTGCATCTGCTCCTGCAGTAGGTTCATCACCTAGCGGTGCATCAAGGACATAATACTTCTGTGCAGCAATGAGGATAATCCTCATATCACGGACCTAGTCCGCATCATTGCTACTAATATCTTTCAACTTATATTTCTCTAGGAACATATAAAAATAATGGGGGAGCTACATCGCGAGCTATTGATATACAACATAGATATGCTAATACTACCAGGACTAAGTTCATGATAAATTAAAGTTCAATTAATCATATTACTAAAGAACTCCCACTTAGATAGACATCCCTCTGGTCATCTAAATGATCATGTGATCCAAATCAACTAAACCATGTCCGATCATCACGTGAGATGGAGTAGTTTTCATTGGTGAACATCTTATGTTGATCATATCTACTATATGATTCACGCTCGACCTTTCGGTCTCCAGTGTTCCGAGGCCATATTTACATATGCTAGGCTCGTCAAGTTTAACCCGAGTATTCTGCGTGTGCAAAACTGGCTTACACCCGTTGTATGTGAACGTAGAGCTTATCACACCCGATCATCACGTGGTGTCTCGGCACGACGAACTTTTGCAACGGTGCATACTCAGGGAGAACAGTTATACCTTGAAATTTAGTGAGAGGTCATCTTATAATGCTACCGTCGTACTAAGAGAAATAAGAAGTATAATAAGATAAACATCACATGCAATCAAAATATGTGACATGATATGGCCATCATCATCTTGTGCTTTTGATCTCCATCTCCAAGGCACCGTCATGATCTCCATCGTCACCGGCGCGACACCTTGATCTCCGTCATAGCATCGTTGTCGTCTCGCCAACTTTTGCTTCCACGACTATCGCTGCTGCTTAGTGATAAAGTAAATCAATTACATGGCGACTGTATTTCATACAATAAAGCGACAACCATATGGCTCCTGCCGGTTCCCGATAACTTTACAAAACATGATCATCTCATACAATAACGTATAACTCATCATGTCTTGACCATATCACATCACAACATGCCCTGCAGAAACAAGTTAGACGTCCTCTACTTTGTTGTTGCAAGTTTTACGTGGATGCTACGGGCTTAGCAAGAACTGTTCTTACCTACGCATACAAAAACCCCAACGATTTTTCGTCAAGTATGTGTTGTTTTAACCTTCACAAGGACCGGGCGTAGCCACACTCGATTCAGCTAAAGTGAGAGAGACAGACACCCGCCAGTCACCTTTAAGCAACGAGTGCTCATAATGGTGAAACCAGTCTCGCGTAAGCGTACGCGTAATGTCGGTCCGGGCCGCTTCATCTCACAATACCGCCGAACCAAAGTATGACATGCTGGTAAGCAGTATGACTATTATCGCCCACAACACATTGTGTTCTACTCGTGCATATCATCTATGCATAGACCTGACTTATGATGCCACTATTGGGTAACGTAGTATTTCAAAAATTTCCTATTATCACGCAAGATCTATCTACTAGATGCATAGCAACGAGAGGGGAGAGTGTGTCTACGTACCCTCGTAGACCGAAAGCGGAAGCGTCTAGTGACACGGTTGATGTTGTCAAACGTCTACGCAATCCAACCGATCAAGCACCGAACGTACGGCACCTCGGCGTTCAGCACACGTTCAGCTTGATGACGTCCCACGAGCTCTTGATCCAGTTGAGCTTCGCGGAAGATTTTCGTCAGCACGACGGTGTGGTGACGGAGATGATGAAGCTACCGGCGCAGGGCTTCGCCTAAGCACTGCAACGGTACGACCGATGTGTGTTTCTGTGGGGGGGCACCGCACACGGCTAAAAGATCAATGATCAACTTGTGTGTCTATGGGGTGCCCCCCACCCCCATATATAAAGGAGTGGAGGAGGGGGAGGGCCGACCCTCTACTATGGCGTGCCCTGGGGAGTCCTACTCCCACCGGGAGTAGGATTCCCCCTTTCCTAGTAGAACTAGGAGCCCTTCCAAGTAGTAGGAGTAGGAGAGAAGGAAAGGGAAAAGAGAAGAGATGGAAGGAGGGGGCGCAACCCTCCCCCTAGTCCAATTTGGACTAAGCCTTGGGGGGTGCAGCCTCCTCTCTCTCTTTCCCCTAAAGCCCAATAAGGCCCATATACTCCCCGGCGAATTCCCGTAACTCTTCAGTACTCCGAAAAATACCCGAATCACTTGGAACCTTTCCGATGTCCGAATATAGTCGTCCAATATATCGATCTTTACGTCTCAACCATTTCGAGACTCCTCGTCATGTCCCCGATCTCATCCGGGACTCCGAACTACCTTCAGTACATCAAAACTCATAAACTCATAATACCGATCGTCATCAAACGTTAAGCGTACGGACCATACGGGTTCGAGAACTGTGTAGACATGACCGAGACCCATCCGGTCAATAACCAATAGTGGAACCTGGATGCTCATATTGGCTCCTACATATTCTACGAAGATCTTTATCGGTCAAACCGCATAACAACATACGTTGTTCCCTTTGTCATCGGTATGTTACTTGCCAAAGATTTGATGGTCGGTATCACCATACCTAGTTCAATCTCGTTACCGACAAGTCTCTTTACTTGTTTCGTAATGCATCATCCCGCAACTAACTCATTAGTCACATTGCTTGCAAGGCTTATAGTGATGTGCATTACCGAGAGGGCCCAGAGATGCCTCTCCGACAATCGGAATGACCAATCCTAATCTCGATCTATGCCAACTCAACAAACACCATCGGATACACCTGTAGAGCACCTTTATAATCACCCAGTTACGTTGTGACATTTGGTAGCACACAAAGTGTTCCTCCAATATTCGGGAGTTGCATAATCTCATAGTCATAGGAACATGTATAAGTCATGAAGAAAGCAATAGCAGTAAAACTAAACGATCAAGTGCTAAGATAATGGAATGGGTCAAGTCAATCACATCATTCACCAATGATGTGATCCCGTTAATCAAATGACAACTCATGTCTATGGCTAGGAAACTTAACCATCTTTGATTTAACGAGCTAGTCAAGTAGAGGCATACTAGTGACACTTTGTTTGTCTATATATTCACACATGTATTATGTTTCCGGTTAATACAATTCTAGCATGAATAATAAACATTTATCATGATATAAGGAAATATAAATAACCACTTTATTATTGCCTCTAGGGCATATTTCCTTCACTAATGACAAGTGTTAGTTTCTCTCGGACCAACCAACCAACTAGTGGTTGAGGGGGCAGCTATTTATAGCCTAGGGAGCAGCCCGACATGATAAGACATAAGTGCCCTTCAATGATATGACTATTAGGTGGATAAGATATTTTGGGACACCTGCGCATAACACAACAACGGTCGGAAATTTGAGCTCTCAAATTTCTCAGGGCTATCATGTTCCTCACTTGTAGGCAATTCGCATTGGCGAATTCCTAACTCCTTAGTCAGAACAAATTCCTCAGAGATCAGAAGATATTCGTCTCTGTCACCTAAGAAATTTGACCGAACTGTATGAGATTTCCAAAGGCTTCACTCGAAAAGGATTTGGTAGAGTAGGCTTTGATTTGAGCATCACTTGGAAATGTGTTTCCTTAGTTTTACCTTGACCCACTTTGACAGTACGATGTTTCCTATGACTCAAGAAAGACAAAATGAAACTACGAAAACAAAAGTCTTCACGCTTCATAATCCTCGCATCAATATCCAAGTCTTCAGGTCACACCAATCTCCTCAATTTCAAAGTCTTCAACTGAAGACATACATTTTTAGGGGTCGACATTCATCGTAAATATCAAACTCCTCATAGACTTATAAATCCTGTGTACACTCACAAAATCATTAGTACCTTAACCTATAAGTCTTCAGTACACCAAAATCACTAAGGGACACTAGATGCACTTACAACAACCACCTCAAGCCACCATTGTTGGTACCCGTTAGTTCAGTTTCTAGATGTCTCGATACTACATGGTGTGAACACACTGAAACGTACTGATACGTCTTCAACGTATCTATAATTTATGAAGTATTCATGCTATTATATTATCCATCTTAGATGTTTTATATACATTTATATGCTATTTTATATGATTTTTGGGACTAACCTATTAACCTAGAGCCCAGTGCCAGTTTCTATTTTTTCCTTGTTTTTGAGTTTTACAGAAAAGGAATACCAAACGGTGTCCAATTGACATGCCAATTTTTGATAATTTTTGTGGAACAAAAGAAGCCCTTGGAGTAAAAGAGTTGGGACAGAAGAGTACCGGGCTGTCCACGAGGGTGGGGGGCACGCCCACCCCCTGGGCGTGGGCCCCTATCTCGTGGACGACCCGGAGACCTTCTAGACATGAGACCGACGCCAAAAATTCCTATAAATACAGAAACCTCCAAAAAATAGCCTAGATCGAAAGTTCCACCGCCGCAAGCCTCTATAACCACGAGAAATCAATCTAGGCCCTCTTTGGCACCATGCCGGAGGGGGCCATCATCACCGGCGGCCACGGAGGAGGATCCCGGAGGGGCCATCATCGCCATGAAGGCCAAGGACCAGAGAGAGAACCTCTCCCCATCTAAGGGGGAGGCCATGGAGGAGGAAGCACCAGGGGAGAACCTCTCCTCCTCTCTCTCGGTGGCGCCGGAGTGCCATCGGGAGGGGAATCATCGCCGCAGTGATCGTCTTCATCAACATCACCAACATCATCATCATCCTCATCTCTTTTACGTGGTCCACTCTCCCGCACCCCGCTGTAATCCCTACTTGAACATGGTGCTTTATCCCACATATTATGATCCAATGATGTGTTGCCATCCTATGATGTTTGGAGTAGATATCTTTTGTCTTTGGGTTGATTGACGATCAAGATTGGTACGAGTTGTATGTTTTATTTTGGTGCTGTCCTATGGTGCCCTCCGTGTCGCGCAAGCGTGAGGGATTCCCGCTGTAATGTGTTGCAATACATTCATGATTCGCTTATAGTGGGTTGCTTGAGTGACAGAAGCATAAACCCGAGTAAGGGGATTGTTGCGTATGGGATAAAGGGGACTTGATGCTTTAATGCTATGGTTGGGTTTTACCTTAATGATCTTTAGTAGTTGCGGATGCTTGCTAGAGTTCCAATCATAAGTGCATATGATCCAAGAAGAGAAAGCATGTTAGCTTATGCCTCTCCCTCATATGAAATTGCAATGACGACTACCTGTCTTGTTAACAATTGCCTAGGACAATTCCGCACACCGATCCATCATTATTCCACACTCGCTATTTATAATATTTAGTAATATATGCTAACTTTATGAGAACAGCACCTACTTTTATATTTTAGCTCTCCGATATCATGCAAAGTTATCCTGTTCATACCCACAACGTAGTTTTATTTCTCGTTTCTAGTTGGAAGCAAACGTTCGGTGTACGTAGAGTCGTATCAGTGGCAGATAGGACTTGAGAGAATATTGATCTTACCTTTCGCTCTTTATGGGTTCGACACTCCATACTTATCACTTCCACCATTGGGAATTGCTACGATGATTCCCTGCACTTGGGGACCATCAAGTTCTTTTCTGGCGCCGTTGTCGGGGAGCAATAGCGTGGGGTTGATATTCTCGTGTGTGCTTGTTTGCTTTCTTCACTAAGTAGATTTTGTTTTTCCTTTTTGTTTTTGTTTAGTTGTGGGTGAAACATACAAAAATATATTAAAAGAATGAAAATACAAAAAATTTACTTGCCTCTTATGCCTAAAAAGTTTTTCAAAAGAGAAGTGATTGGAAAGTTATGCATTGAAGAAGTGAGGGTCGACCTTGAGCACTTGTGTTCATGCTCACGGAAACAATGTAGAATTTTTCATGGAAATTTCTCTGTAAATAATTATCCCCTTGTATATATCCATTGTATTATAAAAATAATGTGCCAAGCTATGGTTTTAGGATGATTAGATTGCTTGTTTTCTATGTGCAGAACAAAAAACGGAAACTTTGGCTGTAGCGCGTGATTTTACATTTTTTACTGGAAGGTCAAATGGATCTGAAATTTTTTGCACATTAATTCTTTACAAATTGTTAAAAATTTCATATTATTTTTGATTTTTTTGACTTACGGAAGTTTACTAAACTTCCAGATTACTACAGACTGTCATGTTTCTGACAGATTCTGTTTTCTATGCGTTGATCGCTTATTTTGATGAATCTATGGGTAGTATCGGGGGGTATGAACCATTGTGAAGTTGGAATATAGTAGATAAAGTGCTAATATGAAATTGGGAAAAGTTTGCAACATTACCTAAAGGTAGTGATTTGCTTTATTATACTAACGGATCTCACAAAGTTTTTGTTAAAGTTTTGTGTGGATGAAGTGTTCGAAGATCGAGGAGCTATCAATATGAGAAGAATAAATAGAGGCAAGAGTTCAAGCTTGGGGACGCCCAAGGCACCCCAAGTAAATATTTCAAGGACACTCAAGCATGTAAGCTTGGGGATGCCCCGGTTGGCATCCCATCTTTCTTCATCAACAATTATCGGTATATCTTGGTTTTTGTTTTGTTCACATGATTTGCGTCCCTTGTGTTTTTCCCTTTTTTATTTAAGAACCATGCTAGTACGAGATATCCCTTCCTTGATTTATAGAATTCTTCATGTGCTTCACTTATATCTTTTGAGTATGATCTTATAGAATGATCTTTGTGCTTCACTTAAATCTTTTGAGTACGGTTTTACAGAATGCTTCGTGTGCTTCACTTATATATTTTGAGCTTGGATATTTGCTAGTCGATATTAATCCTAGAATACTCCATGAACTTCACTTATATCTTTTGGAGTATGAATAATACTATCATCTAAAGTGGATTTGGAAGAGTGTCAACTTTAGTTAGTAATGATTCCACTATTTCGAGTTTGCTCCCACTATTCCGAATGAGAAGAATTTTGCTTATGTGGAGAGTAGTAAGATTTCTATGCTTGTAGATCATGAAAAGAATTCTTTATGTGATGGTTATATTGTTGAAACCATTCATGATGCTATTGATTTTTTTTATGAGGGAGGAGTACATGCTTGTAGAAGTTGCAATAATATCAAGTTTCCTCTCTATGTGCTTAAAGTTTTGAAGTTATACTTGTCTTGCCTTCCTATGCTAGTTGATTCTTGTTCCTATAAATTATGTGCTCACAAAATCCCTAGGCATATGAAGTGGGTTAGATTTAAATATGCTAGTCATATTCTTCATGAAGCTCTCTTTATGTTTCAATTCTTATCTTTTATGTGAGCTTCATTGAAATCATCATGCCTAGCTAAAAGGCATTAAAGAAAAGCGCTTGTTGGGAGACAACCCAATATTTACCCTTACTGTTTTTGTGTGTTTACATGATTAAGCTAATGTAGTAATCATGTTTTATAGCTTTTGCTTCAATAAAGTGCCAAGTAAGACCTTTGGGAAGACTTGGGCGAAAGTTAATGTGATCTTGCTGTAAAAAATCAGAAACTTTGTGCTCACGGGATTAGCTGCCATTTTATACAGAAGAGTGTTTTTGAGTTGATACTTTTTGAAGAATATTAATAGAAAAATTCCTCACGTCCACCAATTTATTTCATAATTTTTAGAGTAGCAGAAGTATGGTTGTTGTTCAGATCATTACAGACTGTTCTGTTTCTGACAGATTCTGTTTTCATTGCATATTTTGCTTGTTTTCTAGTTTCTATGGCTTATATTTCTCAGTATAAATTGTAGAAATGATATGGTACAATAGGCATTGTGTGAGAACAATTATGAACCTTGTCTTTGACAGTACCAAAGTGAATGGTTTACTCTTTATCATACTAACCTATCTCACGAAGTTACGTTAAGTTTTGTGTGGTTGAAGTTTTCAAGCTTTGGGTGAGATATCGATATGGGGAGAATAAGGAGTGGAAAGACCCTAAGCTTGGGGATGCCCAAGGCACTCCAAGGTAATATTCAAGGAAGACTCAAGCGCCTAAGCTTGGGGATGCCCCGGAAGGCATCCCCTCTTTCATCTTCAAAACTATCGGTATACCTTACTCGGAGCTATTTTTTTATTCGTCACATGATATGTGTTTTGCTGGGAGTGTATTTTCAATTTTACTTGTTGTTTTAATAAAATCATTGGATCTGAAATCTTGAATTAAAAAGAATCCTCCCATGGCTAGTTAATTATTTGACTACTCAGTGTCCTTCACTTATATCTTTTGGAGTAGTTTGTCATTTACTCACGTGCTTCACGTACATCCTATGAGTAAATGGTTGAATGAATTGAATATCATAAATCTGAATTTATATATGTTTCATATGCTTATACCATGGGGAGTAATGACTTCACACATAATAAGTATATGTAGTAAACTTATTGAAAGTTAGCAAACGCAGAATTGGTCACTTGAACAATTCATGAAAGAATAATGAAGGAAGAGAGATTTCACATATACATATACTATCTTGGACATGTTTTGTAATTGTGAGCACTCATTAAAATATGACATGCTAAAAGGTTGATGTTGGTCAAGGAAGACAACTTAATGGGTTATGTTTTCCTATATCCGAAATGTTATATTGTCTTGGATCATCCAACATGTTGGGCTTGCCTTTCTCTCTCATGCTAGCCTAATTCTTTGCACTAAGTAGAAATACTACTTGTGCTTCCAAACATCCCTTAAACCAGTTTTGCCATGAGAGTCCATCATACCTATCTAAGGATTGAGTAAGATCCTTCAAGTAAGTTGTCATCGGTGCATGCAATAAAAAATGCTTTCTAAATATGCATGATCTATTAGTGCAAAGAAAATAAGCTTTATACGAACTTGTGATAGGGAAGAAATAAAAGCGATGGACTGCATAATAAAGGTCTTTATCACAAGCGGCAATATAAAGTGATGTTCTTTTGCATTAAGATTTTGTGCATCCAACCATAAAAGCGCATGACAACCTCTGCTTCCCTCTACGAAGGGCCTATCTTTTACTTTTATCTTCTACCCTTATACAAGAGTTATGGTGATCGTCACCTTTCCTTTTTACACTTTGTTCTTTGGCAAGCACTTTGTGTTGGAGCGATCCGGATATGTATATATATATCCACTTGGATGTAGGTTTTCATAAATTATTGTTGACATTACCCTTGAGGTAAAAGGTTGGGAGGCGAAACTATAAGCCCCTATGTCTCTCTATATCCGATTAAAACTTTGAACCCATAAATATCACATGAGTGTTAGCAAATGTGAAAGATTAAATGATAGTTGATTATGTGGAGTTTGCTAAATCAAAGCTCTTACATAGACCCTTCCCGAAAATAAGACGAATTGCAATTGTTTGATGACTAAGAGCACTGTTTGTTAGTTTTCAAGAAAGTTTATGATCTATACTTTAACATGTGAATAGCTTGTTACTTGATCATGAAAAGTTTCATGAGATGAGCTACTGTTATGACATATAATGATGCTAGAAAAGGTGATTGAAATTATCATTAATCAAACTTGTGCACCTGCTAGCATTCACACTTCATAAATTATTTCTTTTTATCATTTACCTACTCGAGGACGAGTAGGAATTAAGCTTGGGGATGCTGATACGTCTCCAACGTATCTATAATTTATGAAGTATTCATGCTATTATATTATCCATCTTAGATGTTTTATATACATTTATATGCTATTTTATATGATTTTTGGGACTAACCTATTAACCTAGAGCCCAGTGCCAGTTTCCATTTTTTTTCCTTGTTTTTGAGTTTTACAGAAAAGGAATACCAAACGGAGTCCAATTGACGTGCCAATTTTTGATGATTTTTTATGGACCAAAAGAAGCCCTTGGAGTAAAAGAGTTGGGCCAGAAGAGTCTTGGGTTGTCCATGAGGGTGGGGGCGCGCCCACCCCCCTGGGCGTGGGCCCCTATCTCGTGGAAGACTCGGAGACCTTCTAGACATGAGACCGACGCCAAAAATTCCTATAAATACAGAAACCTCCAAAAATAGCCTATATCGGAAGTTCCGCCGCCACAAGCCTCTATAACCACGAGAAATCAATCTAGGCCCTCTCTGGCACCCTGCCGGAGGGGGCCATCATCACCGGAGGCCATGGAGGAGGATCCCGGAGGGGCCATCATCGCCATGAAGGCCAAGGACCAGAGGGAGAACCTCTCCCCATCTAGGGGGGAGGCCATGGAGGAGGAAGCACAAGGGGGAGAACCTCTCCTCCTCTCTCTCGGTGGCGCCGAAGTGCCATCAGGAGGGGAATCATCGCCGCGGTGATCGTCTTCATCAACATCACCATCATCATCACCATCCTCATCTCTTTTACGCGGTCCACTCTCCCGCACCCCGCTGTAATCCCTACTTGAACATGGTGCTTTATGCCACATATTATGATCCAATGATGTGTTGCCATCCTATGATGTTTTGAGTAGATATCCTTTGTCTTTGGGTTGATTGATGATCTAGATTGGTACGAGTTGTATGTTTTATTTTGGTGCTGTCCTATGGTGCCCTCCGTGTCGCGCAAGCGTGAGGGATTCCCGCTATAGGGTGTTGCAATACGTTCATGATTCGCTTATAGTGGGTTGCTTGAGTGACAGAAGCATAAACCCGAGTAAGGGGATTGTTGCGTATGGGATAAAGGGGACTTGATGCTTTAATGCTATGGTTGGGTTTTACCTTAATGATCTTTAGTAGTTGCGGATGCTTGCTAGAGTTCCAATCATAAGTGCATATGATCCAAGAAGAGAAAGTATGTTAGCTTATGCCTCTCCCTCATATGAAATTGCAATGACGACTACCGGTCTTGTTAACAATTGCCTAGGACAATTCCGCACACCGATCTATCATTATTCCACACTCGCTATTTATAATATTTAGTAATATATTATAACTTTATGATAACAACACCTACTTTTATATTTTAGCTCTCCGATATCATGCAAAGTTATCCTCTTCATACCCACAACGTAGTTTTATTTCTCGTTTCTAGTTGGAAGCAAACATTCGGTGTACGTAGAGTCGTATCAGTGGCAGATAGGACTTGAAAGAATATTGATCTTACCTTTAGCTCCTTGTGGGGTTGACACTCCATACTTATCACTTCCACCATTGGGAATTGCTACGATGATTCCCTGCACTTGGGGACCATCACGTACCACCTGAGGGTGAAAAGATGAATTCAAGAAAAACAAGAGGGCATCAAGGGCAAAAGAACCGAGGATTGAGGCTATCAGTTGCGACGAAAGGTGAATCTTCGCATGTGTTAGGAAAAAAAACTAGAACTATGAGACTCGGAAGAAACGACCAAACTCTACACCTGAGAACAACATGCTACTCACAACTCATGTCGTACCAGCCTGGTTTGTTCTTGTAGAGAACATGTGTGTCATTTTTCATCAAGTATTGCAATATGTACATGTCATGTTAGAGTAATTGTGGCTAGGGGCACCCTATCCCAACTCAGGCCCTCTCTTCTTCTCCTCCGATGGCTTGTCTGGTTGGAGAGGAAGGGGGCCTCGTGTGTTCCCTTGTATATCCATTTTGATTTTTGTCCTACATGGTTTGTCTTGGGTGCAACTCGTCGATTTGGAGGCTCCGACGAGCGATGTTATGGTCGATCTTGGTGTTGCTACAACCAAGTCCTCTCTCGGCTTCGACTCCACCATAGATCGTTCTGGTGCCACCCTCCCCAATAACCTCGCTAGTTTTCTGCTTCCTGGATCTGGTCTTTCCTCTCCCCCTTTGGCCATCAGATGGGGTTGAAGGTTGGACCTATGCAGAAAGTTCATGGTCGTCATTCTTTGAGTCCAATAAACCCTTGCTTTCCCCTTTTGATCTCACTAGATCATGCCACAAAATCATTTATTTCCGATGAGCCTATATTGTTAGTGCTTAGTTCTCATCTTCTCTCGGATCTAAGTGGGTCGGTCCGGAGACGCTGCAAGCTATTATTTCCTTCTCATGGTAGTGGTTCCTTTCTCATCTGGTGATGTTTTTTGCTCTGAAACCTCCTTTGTCAAGTATGAGATCAATTGGATTATGCCATCCCTCTCCAACCTCCATTGTGGAGGCCCGCTAAATGTTTTGGGGAGCAACATTTGAATGATTTCGAGGCGTTGATGCACTTTCAAAGTTTGGAGATAGTTTCCCACTTCAGGGGCTTTCTCCTAGTGCTGGTGAAACAAGAGCATTTTCAAGATTATTAGCTTCTCCGGCTGCTTCAACCCCCATGTCTTATCTAGGAAGATCGACTGGAGGGCCCAATTCCAGTAGCCCCATTCGTTAGCAGCTGGGGGCGGTCGGAGATGTCGTTTATTCGCAAAGGTCACTTTGGTCCGTGGCAAACCGGCTTGCCACGAGCATGTGAGACCAAGATGGTTGTGTGTCATCCCCAGCTAGTGCTCACTACCACGTGGCAATCCCCTCCAGAAAATGGTGTCATGTCTTTTTTGAGGGAGACCATCATATGGCTACCTTTATTAATTTAGAGCAAAATTACATTATTCACAAGTTTGTCGACAATACAACCTAGAGTCTCGTCAATCCATTTACTACGAAGCTTGTTACAAAAACTAAATTAAGCTAGCTCATGAGGCACGGTATTAACCATACGAGAACAATGTTTGTGGACGACCTTCACAATATTTGTTTGAGGAAAATGTGCCACGTCTTAGTCAAGAGTGGTTTTCTTTATTTTGTATTTTTTCCCTTAAGTAATTATGTGGGATGTAAACTTCGATGGGCCAAGTTTGGTCCCACTTATAAAAGTGTTAGAACAACTTTGCATATTAGGATTAAGAAGTAACATGATTTTGGAACTACCATAGACCATGGACGAGAGGCAACATACAGAGTGCATACAAGCCGTCTCAATTTTGAATGGCCCAAAAATATGCCGCAAATTGTGCAGAGAAAAACATCTACCCCTAACTTTGAAGGATAAGACTCATACTTGGGAAAGGTAGTTGGGCAAGTGTTTGAAACAAGTAAATAAATGGTTGGAATCACTAGAGAAATAACGCTATCGCGCCGACCACCGCCCGTGCGCACCAAGTGGGTGTTTGGTTCAATGGCTATCCCTTGGAGGGATGGGGATAGCCAGTTTTTTGAAGGATGCCACTCGTTTGGTTTGTATGCAGCAAAGGATAGGGATAACCAAGATGCTGAGAATATTCCTTAAAATCTGGTTAACCAGAGTCGTCGGAATATGCCAGATGAGAGCAACCATGCGCTCTTCACCTCGCTCGCGTCGCACGCGAAACATTTTTTTCGCAACGAAACCCATTTCTTTACACCCCTGCTCCCCTCGCTTTCTTGATCATGGTTGGCGGCGGCGAACGGAGAAGCACAAAGGTGGCAGACCTAGGCTCCTAGCCCTCTTCCCTTCTTCCTGCCTATCTGGGCTCTCTCGCCTGTCCCATGCGCGGCATGGTGGCAGCGGCTTGGGCATCTGGCGGCGTGCTAGGCTGTGAATGACCATGTCCTCACTATTCCCCATGCTCTGATTCCCCTCTCTGAAATTCTACTCTTTGATCCGTTTCATTTGTTTCTCCATGAACTACGGATGAACTGCAACTATTTTTCATCCCTTTCCTTGATTTACTTTTCTCTCTGAACTACAGCTTGTTCGCTTCTCTAGTTCTGCTTGTTTATAGAAGGACTCAATATCCATAACGTAATTAACAGTTGCACTATGTGAGCAATTGCAACTTGTCTGACTTTGGACTAAGAAATTGACAAAATCAACGTTGTATTGGAACTACTGCTATCCCTAGCTGACCACTTCTTATCCTTCTATACAAATAATAAAATGTGGTTATCCAACCTACCCCATCCCACCCAACCAAACAATGAAAATTGACTATCCCCAACCAAGTGGTTGAGGATATCCTTAGCCAACTCAACCTTGCCCGCGAACCAAACGCCACCCAAGTTTCTCGGTGGGCCCCATGCATGGTCTTTTCTTATCCTCTCAAGAAGAATTTGGCCCATATATTTCTTTCCCCGTCGGGCGCTTAACCGCTATTCCTCAACTTTTCTTCTTCTATCTTGGTTCCCTTTTTCCATCTACGTCCACGTGAGATCAGGGCACACCAGTGACGTTGCAAGGCTATCTCGGCGCTGCAACCTTCTACCCCAAGCCACCATTGTTACAACCCTTTGGCCAAAAGTGTTGCAACCCGCCACCTACCGCACATACACATACCACCCCTGCTACAAACCGCCACTTGTCGCTGCGGCAACACTACACGGGTGCAAGTTGTTGGCTATTATTTCAAACTCATCACTGCAAATGCACTACATCTTTCATTAAATTCGTACAAAATACGCTCTCACCATCATTAAGTTCATACAAAATACACTCTCAACATTGCAGATAACAGGTTCAAAAGATTATGCTCTTCTTTGCTGCACGATGAGCCAATCATTGCAGCGTGGTTGGAGCAAAGTGGTCGGAGCAGACGGGATTAGAGCTTCCAACGGCAACGAAGGAACCAGGCATTCCTCTCGAGTCCATGGCTCAGGCTGCTCGTCGGCCGGCAGATCATTTGCAGCTCTTTTTTTACGGGAGCTATCGCACTGATGATGTTTTCGATTTACGTGATGATGAGTAGAGCTATCTATGATGTTAATGTCTAAAAGTTGACAAATGCTAATACTATCAGTTTAAACATGTGTTTGAAATGAGTTTATGCTAAAATATGTCTCTAACAATTTTTAGGGACTAAAGTTACAAGAGACTGTGAAACAGTAATAATTTCCTAAAACAAATAGTGCAGTAGTAAATTGGAATAATCAGCACTTTTGTCAGTTTTTAATTCAAGTATAAAAGGCCTACGTAATAGAAATGCCATTTTATGCCCAATCTACCTCATGGTTGATCAGATGTGGCTACAAACCAGTCATGCACTAAAGCTTCTAAAAACGCCAAGTTTTGTTGGCCTTGCGCTACGAATTCCTCCGGCCAAACCGCCTCTCTCTGCTCTGGAAGGAGCACAGCGCTTCGAGGTAGTCAGCCTCCCCGAAGTCCGGCCACAGGGTGTCGGTGAAGAAGAGCTCCGAGTAGGCCGACTGCCACAGTAAGAAGTTGCTCAGCCGCAGCTCGCCGCTGGTCCGGATGAGCAGGTCAGGGCACGGGTGCTCGCTGCCGCGGCTCGTCTCGAGCTCGCCGGCGAACAGCGACTCGTCGATGTCCTCCGGCCTGAGCAGCTCGCCGCGCACCTTCTGGGCGAGGCTCCGGCAGGCTTGCACTATGTCCCTTCGCCCGCTGTAGCTGATCGCCAGCGTCAGGTCGAGCTGCGAGTTGCTCTTCGTTGCCTCCTCGGCGTCTCTCGCCGTCCTCCGCAGAGACGCCGGCAGCCTCGAGCAGTCGCCGATCACACGCAGACGAATCCCGTCCCTGTGCAGCATAATCTTGATGTTTGTCACTTGGAATTGGAGAGATTAGTGTGTTAACTAACTATGGGATGGTGCATCTTATCAGAATGGAGACGGCCGAAATGTGAGGCCATTAATTTGCGGTGGACGGGCTGGCGTGTGTAACCTCAAGAACTCGGCTACGCTGTCGTGGATTACCCGCTCGAACAGCCCCATCAAGAAGTCAACCTCGGCCTGCAAATCGCAAGAACAGTAAAGCTCAGAGCAGAGGCCGGAGGAAGCTGACAAAAGCGCGCGCGAGCGGCCAGGTGCGTTGTGCTACCTTGGGGCGGCTCCAGTTCTCGTGGGAGAAGGCGAAGGCGGTGAGCGCACGGATGCCCCAGGCGCGGGAGAGCCGCACCGTCTCCACCAGCGCGCGCCGCCCGGCCTCGTGCCCGAACGCCGGCGGCATGCCCCGCGCGCGCGCCCACCGCGAGTTCCCGTCCATCACCACCGCCACGTGGCCCGGCAGCGACTCCGGCCGCAGCCCGCGAGGGAGGAGCGACTCGGCGGCCGCGCCGCGCGGGCATGGCTGTGCCGAGCGGCGCGTGCGGCGGGAGGAGGAGGTGGGAAGCTGTGGATGGGCAGCGGCTGCAGACTGGGAGAGCAGCATGGGATTGGGGTCTCTCGTCCTGTTGCCGTTGGCCGTCGCTTCGAAACCCGAAGGGCCAAGCCACATGTTTAACGTGTCCTTTTGATGAACGTACACTAGAGCACGTTCGGCTAAGTATTTTCCAAGTGGAATTGCTAGTCTACAGTCGCATGATACTCATCGAGGATTAGTTAATGCTTGCTGAATCGCTTTGTGTTGTGCGTCAAGTGGAATTGCTAGTCTACAGTCGTATTTTCTAATCTGTAATTAATTATTTTGGACACAAACGTAAGCAGAAGTGGGTCAAAAAAACACTAAAACAGGAAGAAACGCGCCACCCCTATATGATTATATTAAATTCAAAAAATATCAGAAATTTTCGAAAAAACTGAAATTTTGGGATATCAACCCTGGGCGCTCATTCTACTCATTTGTTTAGATTCGTTAAGAAAAGACACACGTGGTATGCGACCTACGATCCACCCAAACAGTTTTCTCTATGCATAGGAATCCTTTTTCTTTTTTACTGAGAATACCACGAATGTCATTTCTCATGAAACTTCACGGGGAGTAGGTTGGGCACCTAGATTTGATATCACAAAAAATTCTAGTTTTTTGTTTTATTTTTCGGTATTTTACTGAATTTAATATTTTATAGGGGGGTGAGCACCCGAGATCTCCAAATCCCCGTCCCGTGCAGGTAGGGGCAAACGGGATCAGGTGAATAGACTGCAATGCCAAACGCAACCTAAATTAAAAAAGATGGGTGGAAGCCATAGACAAAGACATGTCAGCAGGGGGATTTGAACATGATCAGATCTTGCGACAAGATTGATCAACCGTGAAATTCTCAAGTCTTGATCGATTGAAATCTATTTTCAGAAAATGCTCAGGAGACAGTGTCCGTTTCTAAGTTAGCGATCACACTAGTTGATTCTTTATCCGTCGTGGAATGAGTAAAATGCAAATTTTAGAAATGTGTGTAGCTTAATTGACCTAGAAATAAGTGAAAGTATGATTTTGGTCCCTCAAATTTACCATAAGTAGAGATTTGGTCCTTTATCTTTTCTTCAACTATATTTGGTCCTTCATATTCTAAAACCAGACATGAATCATCCAAAACCAGGATTAATCTAGAGTCGGCGTGGAGTGAAGGCAAGATAAAGCTCATGACAAGTGACTAAGTAAAAATAATTAGGGGTTTAGGGTTTCGAGCGAGGGTATCTACACTATTACATAACTAATGCTCCCCAAGTCTAGAGGGAACCAATTAGGAAAATGGACTCGTAGTGGAGATAGTGCCGGAGGGTGTGTTCTTTTCACGGGAGGAGGGTGGGTTGATGGGATGAGTGTTAGGAGATTCTTTAGCAGATCCCCTGTACTAAAATTACAAAAAGGTGCTCCCTATCCCACTTTACTATTTTATTAGGAAAATCACTATTCCGCAGCCAGCAAATCCCCTATCCTATACATTTAGGTTTCATAAATCTTCAAATCTATTGCTCAAATTATTCTAACAAATTGATCACATTTGAACACAAGCTAGAGAATTTGAATGCATCACATCACAATTCAACTACGAGAATAAATATGTTTCAACAAATCCATCGGACATAACAACATTTTGCGGCAAAAGTCACCGTATGAGCAAGTTCATTAAAAAAAATACCAACACATTGAACATATAAACCTTCAAGAACTGCTAGGCAGAACCGTTGCCTCCACGTCGCTCTATAAACGCTATGAACAGTGCTGCTGCCACCGCCTGTAATTTCGTGACCCGCCAAGGGCATCTTAGTAATTTCACGTACAAACACGTACATGGTATAAAACTCACCCGCTGCGATGGAGAAACCCTGGCCGTCGTCCGCCCCCACGCGAGAGTGACCTAACCCGCGACCCTCGCCTCCTTCCCTGCCGCCGCCACCTCCTCCCGCAAGCCCCGCCTCCTCCCCTGCCACCGCCGCCTCCTGGGCCTCGCCCTCACCCTCTCCCCGCGACCCCCGCCTCCAGGGCCTCGCCCCCCAGTCGTCCTTCTCCGTCATCACCGATTCGGCGGAGCTCGTGGTCGACCGGCGGTGAGCATGGCCTCGATCTGGAGAAGGAGAGGCCAGGAGTGTGGCCTCGATCTGGAGAAGGGGAGCAGCCTCACACATCTTCAGCCCTCACAGTCAGGTACGTGCCTCCTTTGCATTTCTTTGTTCTTAATTAGCCCATTTTTGCTCTGATTCTTGGACGTGCCGTCAAATATGAACATGAGCGTTTAATTATGCGCACGTTGTAAAATATACTCACGGCCCTTGAAACAACTATCTATTTCAGGAGGACATTCAGTTCATGGCAGATATGGGATTGGATGCCTACAGGTTCTCAATTGCATGGTCTCGGATTCTCCCAAGTATGCATTATCAGTACAAATTTTGTGCGCCCCTTAATAATTTGACTGATAGACAGGGCTGTCAAATTATGGAGAAATAAATCAACATATATATCAACACGCTAATAGTAATAGCCTTGTGTGTTTTGTTTGATGTCCAGATGGCACTGGTGAGGTCAACCAGGCAGGCATCGACCACTACAACAAGGTCATTGATGCACTCCTAGCAAAAGGTGAACTTTTGTACACTCTAAAGATCAAAATATTTTTGACCAGTGTTGAAGTTTTATCGAAAATAACTGTTGAATCCAAATTAGTTATGAGCTCACTGACAAGGTGAACTAGAATTATCATTTTCCAGGGATTGAGCCGTATGTTACCCTCTAGCACTGGGACCTTCCCCAGGCCCTGGAAGACAAGTACAGTGGGCTGCTTGACAAGCAGGTAATGTACGTACTGTAGGTACCTTGATTTGGAGCAACTTTTCTTGGGTCTAACTGCAATGGTGGTCAAAAAACCAAAACATGCAAATTGTCGATGCAGCAACGACCACACGGCGTATGCAGAGACGTGTTTCAAGGCGTTTGGGGACAGGGTGAAGCGTTGGATTACCTTCAACAAGCCACACACGGTGGCGGTGCAGGGCTACGACAGTGGGATCCACGTGCTGGGCCGCTGCTCTGTGCTCCGCCACCTCTACGGCAAACAAGGGAACTCCGGCACCGAGCCCTACATTGTCGCTCACAACATCATCCTCGCTCATGCCACGGTTTCAGACATCTACAGGAAGAAGTACAAGGTCGGTCGGAAGTCAGAACATCCTATATATTGGTTTAGTTGAGGTTTTGCTCTTTGAAAATTGATGTGGTTTCTCCTTGGGCCTGAAGTTGCAATATAGTTTGAAATGAACAATAAACGATTGAGTTTCTGTGCATTAATATTATGCAGGCAGGGCAGAATGGAGAGGTGGGGATGTCGCTGGATGTGATATGGTACGAGCCTGTCTCAAACTCCAAAGCTGATGTTGAGTCCGCTAAGAGAGCACAAGAGTTCCAGTTGGGATGGTCAATGAGTCTCACTCACTAACTCCATTGACTGTTTTCTACTAATTAATCTAATCATGGATGGATTGCCAACAACAGAAGTACATAATTAGCCTGGCAGTTTTGTATAATTATTTGATTACAGTGACAATAAAGAAGTTTGCTTTGTCTACCATCATGGAATAATAATTCATTCTTTAATCTTATATGTTCCTCGTGAATTAACTATTTGAGTTAGCGTTTATGCCATTTCTGATATGACATCATTTTCTTTAATTCTTAGAAGATGATGGTTCTTCTTCTCCTATTTGATGTTGCCGTCAGGGAGTCAGATTACCCAGATCATCCATTCGTGGCATCTTCTTGCGTTCATGGACGAGTTAGTACTTTTTTGCCCTTTTTTTGCAATACTTAGCTACTATCTGCAGTTTTTGTATCAACCAAGGGATTGAGTGAAACTCTCCTGTGTCATAGTCTGAGTGTTTTAGACTTTAGTGGTAACTGACTTTTGATGTTAATTGCTAATCAGATGGTAATATACTAATGTAAATAGTGACTGTTGATTTAAATAGTGACCACTGCTAATTAGTTTCAGAGTTGGTTGTTGATGTGAAGTGACTCATTTTTAATACTGTTGACTATTTTAGATTCAATAATGTTTCAGAGTTTTCACCGGCTGACTGTTTCAGAGTTGGTTCTTATCAAATTAGTTATAAGATAGCGAATGTTGATGTCAATAATGGCTGACTGAGTGTACCTCCTAATATGTTAATTGATAAAAAGTAATATAATAATGTTAATTCTATATATATTGTTTTTTGGCTTTCCGAATCTGAACAAATGTATATTCTTTATTGAACATGAAACTTTTGAACCATTGTTATGTACTAAAAAATGTCAGTTCTATGTAATGTAATGTAGTTTCTTTAGCTTCTGGGTTTGCACAGGGAAACATACTATTTAGGTGATGCTATTGACCGGAACAACACAACCATCATCATACTATGTTACCTATTCAGATCACCAAAGTTCTGCTCCCAAAGATTAGTTTTATTGCACGTTAACTCAATTATTGTCGATACTTGATACCCATCACCGAAATCAGTAGGTAGCATCTGATTCATTTTTATTCAAGTAATTAAATCCAATTGTTACGCAGCAATTTATTCCCAATGTTATGAATGCCTAGCTTTATAGATATCCTCCTGGCATGTTTCCTGATTTATTGAGTACTCATATGCCATTGGTTCATATCCATGTTTGTAAGGCGTTAGTGCTCCATTAACACGGCTTTCTTTAGTTAAATGTGGTTCTAATTCTGGATTCTGCTTGTTGAGTGCCATAATTTTTGTACGGCCTGGGCACAGGTAACTTTCAATTCAAGAGCACGGGCGTCGTGGTTTTACTGTGGGTGTTGAGGAGCGGGGGAGGGTGAGGAGGACGAAGGTGGGGGAAGGAGCAGCGAGTCTGCTCCTTGTCCTCCGCGACACAGCTCCGGCCACAGTAGCTTGTTGCCTCCCGCTTCCTTCCTAGCATGCTAGCCACCGCCTCACCAGATTGGTGTTGAACATAATAAGGTATAAGACCATCCATACTCATTTTCCTTCTCTGTATTTTTTCTTGTTCACTGGTCATGATTGGTTTGAGTATCATTATTTTGTAAATTAGATGCAAATGTTAGAACCAGTGCCGATTTTTTAGTCATATGGTAGTGTTGTGGTGAGCTGAGGATAGTATACATCTCATGCTGCACTCTCAAATTCGATCAGTAATTTAGTCAAAGTAATAAATAGAACATGAACTACCATAACATAGTTACATTGTTATGTTGAAAATAGCCAAGTTCTTGCTGGGTAGAACATGAACTACCAGGGGACGGTGCCAGTCGGGTGTTGCGGAGGGATTTCTTCTGGAGCTCTGCGTGGTGTCCTTTTGTGATTTGTTTTCTTTTGTGTTGCTTGAAGTGGTACTCTAACATTTAACTTTGTTATGAAATTACAAGTTAGTTACTTTTAAGTCAAGTATACATATTAACTGAAGCACATCTGAATGTTATTTTATCTTACTTGGCATAATAGAGGCGGTGGTTCTGAAGCCTACCCAAACTATGAATCAGTATGGTAATTCTAACAAGTGGTGCTCTAATATTCACTTATTCAGTTGTGTTCTGGAATGACCTTTCTCTGCTTCCTATTGTAAGCTTTCGTTTGTCTGTTGTTTTCTTCCTTCTGTATATTTTTCTTTCTTTGGTGCTGGCGGCCAAATCCAGAGGCTAATTTGTTTCCTTTTAAGGAGGAAGTAATATATGAGTTCTCTTTTCACTTCCTTGCTCTTGCTTAAATACAATATCTTGTTTATCGACAAAGGAATCAATCAACTGAGATTCGCTTTTGTTCTGCAAATGGGATTCCAATCAAATTTCAGTTTAACATTTTCTAGACCGACAATTTTCCTCAAAATATTCTTGGCTGCTTTGGTGGTAAGCATACTGAAGGTAGTATTCCATTGTCACTGACATTTTACAGTTAAATGTATTTCTAATTAAGTTTCTACAGAAATATGGTTGTCGAGTAGCATCATTGATTTATTATAAGGTACTTATTGCTGGTATTCCATTGGCACCGACCTTTTACAGTTAAATGTATTTCTAATTAAGTTTCTACAGAAATATGGTTGTCGAGTAGCATCATTGATTTATTATAAGGTACTTATTGCTGTTAGTGTCCCTTTCTGCATGCTGATGGGATAGTCAATTGGGTTCATCATGATGGATGTTTACAGTACCATAATTGTTGGATGACCCTTTTTTATCAAGTGGTTATAAATTCTATCAAACCCATGTCTTTACGTGATTTTCTAACATGGAAGTAGTCACTTCCTGGATATCGGAGTATGTACATAGGACTGAACCGCTTATTGCCTCATGTTTTGCTACAGAAAGATCAAGCACGAGACATTTGTTAGGATGATGGATTTCGTATTAAAAAGAAGGATGTAATATATGAGCACTTGGAATGCCGTAGACATATGTTTATAGTAGTGTAATTGTAGGATTCCTGATTTGTGGTGCATAGACCACCTGGATTAATTAGTTTTTGTAGTTCCTGTATTTTATTTCTTACTACATTTTTCTGGGTCGTTTCAATTTTTTTGCTCTACACAGAATCTTATGAAGTTTGGGTATGCACACATGTCCTAATAATATTAAGCTGTTTAGTGCAATGCATGTGGCATGATTACTTCTTTTCTTTTCTTTTTTTACGTGTACGTTCTTGGAGGTCTCCTTTTCTCTCTTCTGTTGATCAAGTTTTCTTCTTTTTTCTTCTGCTTATCAGGGTTTCTTCCTTTCCTTTTTTTTCCTGGAAATTGCATTTATTGTGTGACCTATGTATGGTCATTATTCTTGCTTCATTGGTCATGTTGATATTCTGGGTTTGGCCCGACATTGTGTTTTCTTTTGACTCATGCCATTCATATTTTGTGGTTGCGTGTGTATCATGGTGTGCTTTGCCTGCTTTTTCATGCTTGTGTGAATTGACCATGTTCTGTTCTTGTTGGGGTAAAGCCTGAACTACCGGGTACACTTTGCTTATTGTCCTTATTCTGGTTCTCCTTGGCATCTTTATATCAGTGGAGATCCTTGTTTTCAAATATCATGGATAGAGGGACATAAAAGATATATTTGTCGCGGCACTGCAACTGTTCCCCCCCCCCCTCCCCAAGGACAAGGTGAAGGAAGGTGCCTGTGTGTTTTTTCTGCAGCTCGCAGCGAGGATTGCTGTGTTCAACCTGCACAAGAATGCCAAGAAGTCCTTCTCGGAGACGTAAGCCATGGCGCATGTTTCTGCCATGATTTCCTTCGGTTGGATTTCGTGGATTTAGGTGTTGAAAAATTATGGGATGTGGATGCAGGATTAAGGACATGTACCTGCACTACAACGAGAGATCTGGGCTGCTTCTTTGTGGCTTCCAAACTTGAAATGTTTTTTTGGAAGTTAGTTTAGTTTTTTGTTGTGGATTCACAGCTTCTCACATGTACAATCCTCTTAGACCTTTAGATTTCCAAAGAAACTAAATGAAGATATGGTGGTATAGTCTCAATAGTACAATTTAAAGCCTTCCATGCTTTATATTTTCTCTGAAATTTGCTCTTGAAGAATCATGTATCTATGTTAGATCCGGTGAGAAAAGGCGGCTTCCAAGCAAAGGATGCGGGAGTGTTGGCCACATTTTTCTACCTGGGTGTCTAAATATTCACACAATACTTGGCTCTCTCTCGGCCTTTGCGCCATTGGCGCAACGAGTCATCTAGTGGTTCATCAAATGTCAACAGAGTTCAAATAGGCTCAAGCACCGCCGTCGCCGCCTGAACCATCGCCACCAAACACCTTAGCCATGATGTTGCCACAAGTAAGATCCCAAAATCTTCTCCAAGTCTCGTCCATCTTGCTAGGATCCATGAACATGACAACATGGTACTCGGCCACCCTCTTCTCCTTTCGCTCCTCGGTCGCTATTGCTAGCTTTGGCACCTGAATGTCAAGCAATTTATTCTTCTCCACCTCCTTCAATTCAAGCCTTTTCATCTCAATCTCAAGCCTTTTCTCCTCTGCAGGCACCTTTCTATCCTCAGTCGCGGCCTTTGACTTCCACTTCTCCTCCATGGCCTTCATTTAATAGAAACAATCCATCTTCTCGTCTTTGTGTTCGGCCGCCAAAGCCATTTTCACATCCCCCATTGCAATCAACTCTTCCTTGTAATCTCCAACACCACCGCTCCTCTTAACTTTCGTTGCATGCTTTCCTCCATCCGAACAGACATGAATACTTGGGTTCTCTACAAAGTCCTTTTATTCACCATTGTTGAGCCTTGCCTCTTTGATGTGGTTTCAAAGTTTCTTCCTATCCACTTATCATGCCCATCAAGCTCGTTGTAGCAATGATGCAAACCAAATGGTTTGCCGTCGTCTTCGTTGTTCCTTACTTTGTAAAGAGCTTGCATTGCTTACTCATATTGATGATTGGGCACTCCACTTGGCGGCTGCAAGTTTACTTCCCCCACTTGGCGGCTACAAGTTCAAGCGGAGGACGTGGATACGCGTGGCAGAGCGAGGGTTCAGCCGAGGGCCCGTCCTATGGGCCACCGGGAGGTTTTATTGAGGGGGCGTCTGGCCCGGACTACAGGCAGAGAGGCGGTTTCAGAGGTTATCGCATTGGACGAGGTGGAAAAAAACCGATATCGTCAGCCGCCACCACCCGCTGCAGCTACTACTTCCGACGTTGTTGAGCAGACGGTGTCCTTGGAAGTGGGGGTGGCAGAGACGCCCGCATTGTCTGGGCAGGTGTTGGCTGCGGTCTCGGCTTTGGCTACCGCTGCTGCGCCCACGCTGTCAGAAATGGATGCTACCGGAGGTTCTGACAAGCCGGCTGGTGAGAGAGCTAGCAAATGGGCCCGTAAGAAAGAGAAAATGATTTGTTTTAGATGTGGTGAACAGGGACACTTCATTGCTGAATGTACTGATGTGCTCTGCGACACTTGTTCCAAGCCGGCGCATGTGACAGGGGAGTGCCCGCTTTTGAGTGAGCAAATGCCGGGTGTGACCATTTATGGTGTCTACTACGCTGAATTGATGTTTTTTGAATCACCCAGTGCTAGGGAGATACCTGATGTGCATCAGAGTGCTACCACGAGGGTAGTGAAAGTGACTAAGGGTGCATTGACGGACGCACAGATAATGCACAAGCTGAACGAGCTAGCTCCAGGTAATCATCACTGGGAGCTCATTAGGCTCGAGGATAATATGTACAAGGTTGATTTTCCTACGCTAAGGACATGGAGAGGCTTCTAATCTTTGAGTTGTGCAAGGTTCTAGGCACTCAGTGTATCCTGGAGTTTCATGAGTGGAAGAAGGTCGAACCAAAGGGTAGACCACTCACTCAGATTTGGCTTCGATTTTTGGGGGCACCCTCTAAGACGCTGAATGATGTTCGAGTGGCGGCTAACCTGGAGACTCTAGTGGGAAAAACAGAGAAAGTTGATATGGCCTTTACCCATGCTAATGGGGTAGCCAGGCTGCTTGTCAGCATCATCGACATTGCGTTTGTGCCAGATATGGTTAAGTGGACTCATAGAGGTATGATTTATAATCTTGAGATCGAGTTCGAGGACACCGAGCTTTTTTCTGAGACTCTGTCGTCGGATGATGTCCACATGCTTGATAAGGATGATGACCCCGGTAATAAGGAGGGGCAAGAGGGTGACTATGGACACGATGTGTCTAACATCCCGGGCTCTGGTGTGCCGGAAACCGGGAAGGAGACGACTACCTCGACGACTGTACCGATGAACACGTTGTGATTTGGTTCGTTCGGACCTGCCTCTGCTCCTCGTTTATGGAGCGATCGAGTGGAGCGTGATGATTCGTTTGAGCATTCGCTTCCCTCATTGGATTTTGATGTCTCTGTGGATGATGAGGGTACTGTCATACCCCCGGTTGTGTTCTCACTGGCAAGGAGCCCGGTGAGGCCTGTTGAGGAGGTGACTGTACCGCGGGCTGGCGGTGCGGTCGATTCGGGAAGGGGGTGCGGGCAGGTGACCTTCACCCTTGGCCCTCCTCTGGTACCTTTGGCCTCTGTGGCCAATTGAGGTGGGGAATGCGGGCAGGAGGCCCCCGACCCTGCCTCCCCTGAGGCGTGCTTGGCGTCGGCGACCGAACTAGAAGGGGGACGAGGGCAGGTGGCCCATGTCCCTGCCTCTCCCTTGGAGCACTCGGTGTCGGCTACCGAACTGGGAGGGGGCGCGGGCAGGTGACCAGCGTCCCTTTTTCTTCTCCTCCTCAGGTGTCTTCGGTGGTGGCAGTGTTGGTGGCTGTGGCTTCACCTCAGGTGGCGAGCCCGATGATGGCCACGCATGGTTCTAGCGGTGGAGCCAGGTTGGGAGGGGGGCGTGGGCAGGTGGCCAACGCTCCTTCCTCCCCCTTTACTCCTGCGGCTGGTGGGGTTCCCGTGGGATCCCAGGGATCCGGGTATCATCCGTTCACGCAGGAGGTTTCATCGGCTCTCGGTGGCTTAGCGGCTGCCCCGATTTCTTCGTGCTCGGCTGGGGATTACGTGGGCGGTTTCATCCCAAGCGGGCCAGCAAGGGAGGAGATCATCGCTTTTGGCGGGATTTCGGATCCTATCTCTGAAGGGCGACGAATGAGCTGTCGACTTCAGGATCAGTCGAATGTTGATGACATGCCGCTACGGTGCGCTATGAGGGCGACCAAGCTTCGTGACGTTGAGGTCACCACTAGTATGTCGGTTAACACGTCAAATTCAATTCTTCAGTTTACCAATGATGAGATTGTTAACAATGCAAATCAGTTATGGGTTTCACTAGGTAGGAATCATAGTGAAATCACTAAATCAGTAGATGATATACTTGATCTCGAAGCGGAGCATGCTATAGAAATGATTCATAATTTAGCAGCTGTTAAACCCATGAACGATTCTGATATTGATGCGTTGGGAGTCAGGGTTCTCGACAGTCTCTGTGCGGATCTTGCTCCATCTCTTCCGGAGCCAGAGGAAGATGAGGGACTGACCTCCCCCAGGGACTTGATCCATGTAAACTCCCCTGTATTTAAGTGCTCAGAGTCTGGTTGTGAGGACCGGATGGAGGATAGGAAAAAGACTAAGCGGAAGTGGAATCGGAAGGTATATACAGCTTCGGCTGTTCGTAGAAGTGCTAGGATCCGTACAGCCAAAAAATTCCATGATGAAACATGAGAGGCATTTTTTGGAATATCAGAGGTCTTAATGACTTAGCTATAAGAAGGTTTCTTGCAGATGCGTCTATCGAACACCGATTGGATTTTATCGCACTTTCTGAAACTAGAAGAGACAATTTTACCCCAGTTCCTTAGCACTTTATTGGGGGGTGTCGATTTTGACTGGCATTGCTTACCTCCAAGAGGAAGGTCTGGTGGGATCTTACATGGGGTTAAACGCGAGTCGTTGGAAGTTCGGAGTGTGGTATTGGGAGATTTTGTGGTAAAATTCCGAGTCCGTTCAAAGGCCGATGGGTTTAACTAGGCATTGGTGGCGGTGTATGGTGCCGCACAGCCAGATCACAAGCCCGATTTTTTGGCAGATCTAGTCCGTATTTGCGGTAGCGAACAACTCCCAATACTCGTTGGGGGCGATTTTAACATTATTCGAAGGAAGGAGGAAAAGAATAATGATAATTTTGACGGCAGATGGTCGTCCATGTTCAACACCATAATCGAAAGCCTGGACCTTAGAGAGATAGAGATTTCTGGTAGGAAATTTACTTGGGCTAATACGCTGCCAAACCCGACGTTTGAGAAGCTGGACCGTGTACTATCGAGTGGGAGCAGAAGTTTCCTCTTGTTGCAGTCCAAGCGTTGTCGCACGCAATCTCTGATCATACTCCATTGCTAGTTGACTCTGGCGTGGTCACCCATGTGTGGAATAAAAACACTTTTTCCTTCGAATTAGTGTGGTTCGAAAGAGAAGGGTTCCTAGATATGGTAGCAAGAGAATGGGCTAAAGATTCAGGAGGGAGAACTCCAATTGATCGATGGCAGAATAAGATTAGACATCTACGAAGATTTCTTCGTGGATGGGCTAAGCATACGCATGGGATTTATAAGGTGGAAAAGGAAAGGCTCCTTGTCCTTATTCAATCCCTCGATTTAAAAGCATAGTCCACCATTTTAGATACCAGAGAGCTAGAGACTAAAGTGGAGGCAGAATTGAGACTGGAAGAACTCTTACGAGAGGAGGAATTGAAGTGGACTTTGCGAGCTAAGGTGCGCAAAATAGTTCAAGGGGATGATAATACTCAATTCTTTCTGAAGGAAATATGCCCTAGAGGCAATAATAAAGTTATTATTTATTTCCTTATATCATGATAAATGTTTATTATTCATGCTAGAATTGTATTAACCGGAAACTTAATACATGTGTGAATACATAGACAAAACAGAGTGTCCCTAGTATGCCTCTACTAGACTAGCTCATTGATCAAAGATGGTTATGTTTCCTAGCCATAGACATGAGTTGTCATTTGATCAATGGGATCACATCATTAGGAGAATGATCTGATGGACAAGACCCATCCGTTAGCTTAGCACTATGATCGTTTAAGTTTTACTGCTATTGCTTTCTTCATGACTTATACATGTTCCTATGACTATGAGATTATGCAACTCCCGAATACCGGAGGAACACTTTGTGTGCTACCAAACGTCACAACGTAACTGGGTGATTATAAAGGTACTCTACAGGTGTCTCCGAAGGTACTTGTTGGGTTGGCGTATTTCGAGATTAGGATTTGTCACTCCGATTGTCGGAGATGTATCTCTGGGCCCACTCGATAATGCACATCACTATAAGCCTTGCAAGCATTGCAGCTAATGAGTTAGTTGCGGGATGATGTATTACGGAACGAGTAAAGAGACTTGTTGGTAACGAGATTGAACTAGGTATTGAGATACCGACGATCGAATCTCGGGCATGTAACATACCGATGACAAAGGGAACAATGTATGTTGTTATGCGGTTTGACCGATAAAGATCTTCGTAGAATATGTGGGAGCCAATATGAGCATCCAGGTTCCGCTATTGGTTATTGACCGGAGACGTGTCTCGGTCATGTCTACATAGTTCTCGAACCCGTAGGGTCCGCACGCTTAAGGTTTCGATGATAGTTTTATTATGAGTTTATGAGTTTTGATGTACCGAAGGAGTTCGGAGTCCCGGATGAGATCGGGGACATGACGAGGAGTCTCAAAATGGCCGAGATGTAAAAATCGATATATTGGACGACTATATTCGGACATCGGAAAAGTTCCGAGTGATTCGGGTATTTTCGGAGTACCGGGGAGTTACGGGAATAGAGGAGAGAGGCCAAAAGGAAGGAGGCGTGCACCCCCACTTCTAGTCCGAATTGGACAAGGGGTGCAGCCCCCTTTTCCTTCTCCCTCTCCCCCTCTTTCCTTCTCTCCTACTCCGGAAAGGAAAGGGGAATCCTACTAGGACTTCGGAGTCCTAGTAGGACTCCCCACACTTGGTGCGCCCCCTCTAGGGCCGGTCTCTCCCTCCCTCCTTTATATACGGGGGCAGGGGGCACCTCTAGACACAACAATTGATCTCTTGATCTCTTAGCCGTGTGCGGTGCCCCCCTCCACCATAGTTCTCCTCGATAAATATTGTAGCGGTGCTTAGGCGAAGCCCTGCGACGGTAGAACATCAAGATCGTCACCACGCCGTCGTGCTGACGGAACTCTCCCTCGACACTCGGCTGGATCGGAGTTCGAGGGACGTCATCGAGCTGAATGTGTGCTAGAACTCGGAGGTGCCGTAGTTTCGGTGCTTGATCGGTCGGGCCGTGAAGATGTACGACTACATCAACCGCGTTGTTCTAACGCTTCCGCTTTCGGTCTACGAGGGTACGTAGACTCACTCTCCCCTCTCGTTGCTATGCATCTGGTAGATAGATCTTGCGTGATCGTAGGAAAATTTTAAAATACTACGTTCAACCAACAGTGGCATCATGAGCCAGGTCTATGCGTAGATGATATGCACGAGTAGAACACAAGTGAGTTGTGGACGATACTAGTCATACTGCTTACCAGCATGTCATACTTTGATTCGGCGATATTGTTGGATGAAGCGGCCCGGACCGACATTACGCGTACGCTTACGCGAGACTGGTTCTACCGACGTGCTTCGCACACAGGTGGCTGGCGGGTATCAGTTTCTCCAACTTTAGTTGAATCAAGTGTGGCTACGCCCGGTCCTTGTGAAGGTTAAAACAACACATACTTGACGAAATATCGTTGTGGTTTTGTATGCGTAGGTAAGAACGGTTCTTGCTAAGCCCATAGCAGCCACGTAAAACTTGCAACAACAAAGTAGAGGATGTCTAACTTGTTTTTGCAGGGCATGTTGTGATGTGATATGGTCAAGACATGATGAGTTATACGGTTTTGTCTGAAATGATCATGTTTTGTAAAGTTATCGGCAACTGGCAGGAGCCATATGGTTGTCGCTTTATTGTATGAAATGCAATCGCCATGTAATTGATTTACTTTATCACTAAGCGGTGGCGATAGTCGTAGAAGCAATAGTTGGCGAGACGACAACGATGCTACGATGGAGATCAAGGTGTCGCGCCGGTGACGAAGGTGATCATGACGGTGCTTTGGAGATGGAGATCAAAAGCACAAGATGATGATGGCCATATCATGTCACATATTTTGATTGCATGTGATGTTTATCTTATTATGCTTCTTATTTTGCTTAGTTCGGCGGTAGCATTATAAGATGATCCCTTACTAAATTTCAAGGTATAAGTGTTCTCCCCGAAAGTTCGTCGTGCCGAGACACCACGTGATGATCGGGTGTGATAAGCTCTACGTTCAAATACAACGGGTGTAAGCCAGTTTTGCACACGCAGAATACTCGGGTTAAACTTGACGAGCCTAGCATATGCAGATATGGCCTCGGAACACTGGAGACCGAAAGGTCGAGCGTGAATCGTATAGTAGATATGATCAACATAAGATGTTCATCATTGAAACTACTCCATCTCACGTGATGATCGGACATGGTTTAGTTGATTTGGATCACGTGATCATTTAGATGACTAGAGGGATGTCTATCTAAGTGGGAGTTCTTAAGTAATATGATTAAATTGAACTTTAATTTATCATGAACTTAGTCCTCGTAGTATTAGCATATCTATGTTGTAGATCAATAGCTCGCGATGTTGCTCCCCGTTTATTTTTTATATGTTCCTAGAGAAAACTAAGTTGAAAGATGTTAGTAGCAATGATGCGGAATTGTTCCGTGATCTGAGGATTATCCTCATTGCTGCATAGAGAATTATGTTCTTGATGCACCGCTAGGTGACATACCTATTACAGGAGCAGATGTAGACGTTATGAACGTTTTGACAAAAGCTCGGTATGATGACTACTTGATAGTTTAAGTGCACCATGCTTTATGGCTTAGAACCGGGACTTCAAAAACGTTTTGAACGCCACGGACCATATAAGATGTTCCAAGAGTTGAAATTAGTATTTCATACTCATGCCCGTGTCGAGAGGTATAAGACTTCTGACAGTACTTTGCCTACAAGATGGAGGAGAATAGCTCAACCAGTGAGCATGTGCTCATATTGTCTGGGTACTACAATTACTTGAATCAAGTGGGAGTTAATCTTCCAGATAAGATAGTAATTGACAAAGTTCTCTAGTCACTATCACCAAGTTAGTAGAACTTCGTGATGAACTATAATATGCAAGGGATGACGAAAGGAATTCCTGAGCTCTTCGCAATGCTGAAGTCGGCGAAGGTAGAAATCATGAAAAAGCATCAAGTGTTGATGGTTAACAAGACCACTTGTTTCAAGTAAAGGGCAAAGGGATAGAAGGGGAACTTCAAGAAGAATGACAAGCAAGTTGTCACTCCCGTGAAGAAACCCAAAGCTAAAACTCAAGCCTGAAACTAAGTGCTTCTTCTGCAAAGGAAATGGTCACTGGAAGTGGAACTGCCCTAGATACTTGGCGGATAAGAAGGATGGCAAAGTGAACAAAGGTATATTTTGATATACAGATTATTGATGTGTACTTTACTAGTGTTCATAGCAACCCCTGGGTATTTGATACCGGTTCAGTTGCTAAAATTAGTAACTCGAAACGAGAATTACAGAATGAACAGAGACTAGTTAAAGGTGAAGTGACGATGTGTGTTGGAAGTGGTTCCAAGATTGATATGATCATCATCGCACACTCCCTATACTTTCGGGATTAGTGTAAAACCTAAATAAATGTTATTTGGCATTTGCGTTGAGCATGAATATGATTTGATCATATTTGTTGCAATACGGTTATTCATTTAAAGTCATAGAATAATTGTTATTCTGTTTACATGAATAAAACCTTCGATGGTCATACACCCAATGAAAATAGTTTGTTGGATCTCGATCGTGGTGATACACATATTCATAATATTGAAGCCAAAAGATGCAAGGTTAATAATGATAGTGCAACTTATTTGTGGCACTGCTGTTTAGGTCATAATGGTGTAAAGCGCATGAAGAAACTCCATAGTGATGGACCCTTGGAATCACTTGATTATGAATCACTTGGTGCTTGCGAACCATGCCTCATGGGCAAGATGACTAAAACTCCGTTCTCCGGAACAATGGAGCGAGCAACAGATTTGTTGGAGATCATACATACAGATGTATGTGGACCAATGAGTGTTGAAGCTCGCGGCGGGTATCGTTATTTTCTGACCTTCACTAATGATTTGAGCAGATATGGGTATATCTACTTAATGAAGCACAAGTCTAAAACATTTGAAAAGTTCAAAGAATTTCAGAGTGAAGTGGAGAATCATCGTAACAAGAAAATAAGAGTTTCTACGATATGATCGTAGAGGTAAAATATTTGAGTTAGCGAGTTTGGCCTTCAGTAAAAACAATGTGAAATAGTTTTACTACTCACGCCACCTGGAACACCATAGTGTAATGGTGTGTCCGAACGTCATAACCGTACTTTATTAGATATGGTGCGATCGATGATGTCTCTTACCGATCTACCACTATCGCTTTTGGGGTTATGCATTAGAGACAGATACATTCACGTTAAATAGGGCACCATCTAAATCCATGGAGATGACACCGTATGAACTGTGGTTTGACGAGAAACCTAAGCTGTGATTTCTTTAAGTTTGGGACTGCGATGCTTATGTGAAAAAGTTTCAACATGATAAGCTCGAACCCAAATCGGAGAAGTAAATCTTCATAGGATACCCAAAAGAAGCTGTTGGGTACACCTTCTATCACAGATCCGAAGGCAAGGTCTTTGTTGCTAAGAGTGGATCCTTTCTAGAGAAGGAGTTTCTCTCGAAAGAAGTGAGTGGGAGGAAAGTGGAACTTGATGAGGTAATTGTACCTTCTCCCGAATTGGATAGTAGTACATCACAGAAACTGGTTCCAGTGATTCCTACACCAATTAGTGAGGAAGCTAATGATGATGATCATGAAACTTCGGATCAAGTTACTGCTGAACTTCGTAGATCAACCAGAGTACGTTCCGCACCACAGTGGTACGGCAACCCGGTTCTGGAAGTCATGTTACTGGACCATGATGAACCTTCGAACTATGAGGAAGCGATGATGAGCCCAGATTCCACAAAATGGCTTGAGACCATGAAATCTGAGATGGGATCCATGTATGAGAACAAAGTGTGGACTTTGGTTGACTTGCCCGATGGTCGGCAAGCCATCGAAAATAAATGGATCTTCAAGAGGAAGACTGACGCTGACAGTAATGTTACTGTTTACAAAGCTCGACTTGTTGCGAAAGTTTTTCAACAAGTTCAAGGAGTTGACTACGATGAGACTTTCTCACCCGTAGCGATGCTTAAGTCTGTCCGAATCATGTTAGCAATTGCCGCATTTTATGAAATCTGGCAAATGGATAACAAAACTGCATTCTTTAATGGATTTATTAAAGAAGACTTGTATATGATGCAACCAGAAGGTTTTGTCAATCCTAAAGGTGCTAACAAAATGTGCAAGCTCCAGCGATCCATCTATGGACTGGTGCAAGCATCTCGGAGTTGGAATATACGCTTTGATAAGTTGATCAAAGCATATAGATTTATACAGACTTGCGGTGAAGCATGTATTTACAAGAAGTGAGTGGGAGCACTACAACCTTTCTGATAAGTATATGTGAATGACATATTGTAGATCAAAAATGATGTAGAATTTTCTGGAAAGCATAAAGGAGTGTTTGAAAGGAGTTTTTCAAAGAAAGACCTTGGTGAAGCTGCTTACATATTGGGCATCAAGATCTATATAGATAGATCAAGACGCTTGATAAGACTTTCGATGAGTACATACCTTGATATGATTTTGAAGTAGTTCAAAATGGATCAGTCAAAGAAGGAGTTCTTACCTGACTTGTAAGGTGTGAAGTTGAGTAAGACTCAAAGCCAGACCACGACAGAAAAATATAGAGAGAATGAAAGTCATTCCCTATGCCTCAGCCATAGGTTCTATAAAGTATGCCATGCTGTGTACCAAACATGTTGTGTACCTTGCCATGAGTTTGTCAAGAGGGTACAATAGTGATCCAGGAGTAGATCACTGTACATCGGTCAAAATTATCCTTAGTAACTGGATGACTAAGGAAATGTTTCTCGATTATGGAGGTGATAAAGAGTTCGTCGTAAAGGGTTACGCCGATGCAAGCTTTGACACTAAATCCAGCTGACTCTAAGTATCAATCTGGATGCGTATTGAAAGTGGGAGCAATTAGCTAGAGTAGCTCCATGCAGAGCATTGTAGACACATAGACATTTGCGAAATACATACGGATCTGAATGTGACAGACCCGTTGACTAAACTTCTCTCACGAAGCAAAACATGACCACACCTTAGTACTCTTTGGGTGTTAATCACATAGCGATGTGAACTAGATTATTGACTCTAGTAAACCCTTTGGGTGTTAATCACATGACGATGTGAACTATCGGTGTTAAATCACATGGCGATGTGAACTAGATTATTGACTCTAGTGCAAGTGGGAGACTGAAGGAAATATGCCCTAGAGGCAATAATAAAGTTATTATTTATTTCCTTATATCATGATAAATGTTTATTATTCATGCTAGAATTGTATTAACCGGAAACTTAATACATGTGTGAATACATAGACAAAACAGAGTGTCCCTAGTATGCCTCTACTAGACTAGCTCATTGATCAAAGATGGTTATGTTTCCTAGCCATAGACATGAGTTGTCATTTGATCAATGGGATCACATCATTAGGAGAATGATCTGATGGACAAGACCCATCCGTTAGCTTAGCACTATGATCGTTTAAGTTTTACTGATATTGCTTTCTTCATGACTTATACATGTTCCTATGACTATGAGATTATGCAACTCCCGAATACCGGAGGAACACTTTGTGTGCTACCAAACGTCACAACGTAACTGGGTGATTATAAAGGTACTCTACAGGTGTCTCCGAAGGTACTTGTTGGGTTGGCGTATTTCGAGATTAGGATTTGTCACTCCGATTGTCGGAGAGGTATCTCTGGGCCCACTCGGTAATGCACATCACTATAAGCCTTGCAAGCATTGCAGCTAATGAGTTAGTTGCGGGATGATGTATTATGGAACGAGTAAAGAGACTTGTTGGTAACGAGATTGAACTAGGTATTGAGATACCGACGATCGAATCTCGGGCATGTAACATACCGATGACAAAGGGAACAATGTATGTTGTTATGCGGTTTGACCGATAAAGATCTTCGTAGAATATGTGGGAGCCAATATGAGCATCCAGGTTCCGCTATTGGTTATTGACCGGAGACGTGTCTCGGTCATGTCTACATAGTTCTCGAACCCGTAGGGTCCGCACGCTTAAGGTTTCGATGATAGTTTTATTATGAGTTTATGAGTTTTGATGTACCGAAGGAGTTCGGAGTCCCGGATGAGATCGGGGACATGACGAGGAGTCTCAAAATGTTCGAGACGTAAAAATCAATATATTGGACGACTATATTCGGACATCGGAAAGGTTCCGAGTGATTCGGGTATTTTTGGAGTACCGGGGAGTTACGGGAATAGAGGAGAGAGGCCAAAAGGAAGGAGGCGTGCACCCCCCCCCCCCTTCTAGTACGAATTGGACAAGGGGTGCAGCCCCCTTTTCCTTCTCCCTCTCCCCCTCTTTCCTTCTCTCCTACTCCGGAAAGGAAAGGGGAATCCTACTAGGACTTGGGAGTCCTAGTAGGACTCCCCACACTTGGTGCGCCCCCTCTAGGGCCAGTCTCTCCCTCCCTCCTTTATATACGGGGGCAGGGGGGCACCTCTAGACACAACAATTGATCTCTTGATCTCTTAGCCGTGTGCGGTGCCCCCCTCCACCATAGTTCTCCTCGATAAATATTGTAGCGGTGCTTAGGCGAAGCCCTGCGACGGTAGAACATCAAGATCGTCACCACGCCGTCGTGCTGACGGAACTCTCCCTCGACACTCGGCTGGATCGGAGTTCGAGGGACATCATCAAGCTGAATGTGTGCTAGAACTCGGAGGTGTCGTAGTTTCGGTGCTTGATCGGTCGGGCCGTGAAGATGTACGACTACATCAACCGCGTTGTTCTAACGCTTCCGCTTTCGGTCTACGAGGGTACGTAGACTCACTCTCCCCTCTCGTTGCTATGCATCTGGTAGATAGATTTTGCGTGATCGTAGGAAAATTTTAAAATACTACGTTCCACCAACACTTTCATATGATTGCAAATGGCAAACATCGAAAGAAACGAATATTTCAGCTTGAACAGGACGAGGGGACAATCTTAGGGCAGGAGAACCTAAAAGCTTATATAACAGAATACTATAAGCAGTTGTTTGGGCCCCCAGAGGATAATTTCATCTCCTTAGATGAGTCCATGGTTGAGGATGTCCCTCAACTTGCTGCGGATGAGAATGATTTCTTGACAGCCCCATTTATGGAGAAAGAGGTGTTTGAGGCAATATGACAAATGAAAAACAATAAGGCTCCAGGACCGGATGGTTTTCCGGTGGAGTTTTATAAAAAAATGTTGGCACATTATCAAAGGGGACTTGCTTCCGATGTTCCATGGTTTTTTTCTGGACAGCTTCAGTTGTTTCAATTAAAATTTGGAACGATAACGTTACTGCCGAAGAAGACCGAGGCCGTCCGTATTGAGCAGTTCAGGCCTATCTGTCTTCTAAATGTAAGTTTCAAAAATTTCACAAAGGTCGGGACTAATAGACTAACGCAAATTTCACATTCTGTGGTGCAACTGTCCCAAACTGCTTTCATGCTGGACAGAAACATGCTAGAAGGGGTTGTAGTCTTACATGAAACGCTCCATAAATTCACACGAAAAAACTAGACGGAGTTGTTTTCAAAGTGGATTTTGAGAAGGCGTATGATAAGGTCAAATGGCCTTTCCTTCAACAGGCTTTGCGTGTGAAAGGTTTTGATCAGACCTGGAGACACCAGGTAGAATCTTTTACGCAAAAAGGGAGTGTTGGGATCAAAGTGAACGATGACATAGGTCACTACTTCCAAACGCACAAGGGTCTGAGGTAGGGAGACCCAATGTCTCCCATTCTTTTCAACATAGTGGTTGATATGTTGACTATTCTAATAGGAAGGGCTAAGGATGTGGGTCAGGTAGGTGGCCTCGTCCCGCACTTAGTTCAAGGCGGTGTATCCATTTTACAGTACACAGATGATACTATCATCTTCATGGAGCATGACCTGGCGAAAGCACGAAACATGAAGCTGGTTTTATGCCTTTTCGAACAATTGACTGGACTAAAGATAAACTTCCACAAAAGCAAATTGTTTTGCTTTGGAAAAGCTAAGGATGACCAAGAGGCATACAAACAATTGTTTGGGTGTGAGTTGGGGAGTTTACCCTTCACATACTTAGGTATACCAATCCATCACCGTAAGCTGACTAACAGCGAATGGAAGAGCATTGAGGATCGTTTTGAAAAGAAACTTAGCTGTTGGAAGGGCGAGCTGATGTCATATGGAGACCAATTAATTCTCATCAATTCAGTACTCACAAGTATGCCTATATTTCTTCTCTCCTTTTTCGAGGTGCCGTTTGGAGTCCGGAAAAGATTAGATTTCTATCGATCACGGTTCTTCTGGCAGAGTGATGAGCTTAAGCAAAAATACAGACTTGCTAAATGGGATATCATTTGTAGGCCCAAAGACCAAGGGGGTCTAGGTATTGAAAACCTGGAGGTGAAAAATAGATGTCTGCTTAGCAAGTGGTTGTTTAAGCTTTCGTTTGAGACGGAGGCCACTTGGGCTCAGATACTGCATAACAAATACCTCCATTCTAAAACCTTATCACAGGTGACAGTGAGACCGACTGACTCGCCTTTCTGGAAAGGATTGATGAAGGTTAAATCACTCTTTTTCAACAAGACTAGGTTTATTGTAGGAACAGGCACCACTACGAGGTTCTGGGAGGATACATGGTTAGGGAAGACGCCCCTTGCTCTCCAATATCCCTCATTGTATAGCATTGTCCAACGTAGAGATGCGTACGTTGCAACAGTGTTGCAGCCCACTCCGCTCAATATTCAATTTCGGAGGACGCTAGTGGGAAACCGTTGGAAAGCGTGGCTTCATCTAGTGAGTAGATTGATAAATGTCCAACTATCTCAACAGCCCGATCGTATTTGCTGGAAGCTGACTAAGAATGGACAGTTTTCGGTAAAGTCCATGTATTTGGACGTTATCAATTCTAGCGCGATTCCTCGTTCGAAACATGTGTGGAAAGTCAAAGTACCTTTGAAAATCAAAGTGTTTATGTGGTTTGTTCATAAACAAGTTATTTTAACCAAGGATAATTTGGCGAAACGTAATTGAACATGATCTATGAGATGTAGCTTTTGTGACCAACATGAAACTATCAAACACCTCTTTCTGGATTGCCCTCTAGCAAAAAAAAATGTGGCGGTCGATCCACATAGCATTTAGCATTGCTCCTCTGAATTCCATCAACGCGTTATTTGGGACGTGGTTAGATGTGATTGAGGACAACACAGCGAGACACATTCGTGTAGGAGTATATGCTTTATTTTGGGCAGTATGGAACTGCAGAAATGATTTGGTCTTTAACAGAACAACAAATATTCACTTTTTGCAGGTTATTTTCCGGGCCACTGCTTTGATACGTATGTGGTCGCTACTCACTCAGACGGAGGCCAGGGAGCGTTTGGTTACTGGGTCTACCCGATGGGAGATGGTAGCTCGAGGTATTTTCAACCGATTTGGATGACGATCATGTAATAGGATAGGCAATTAGTGCTCCTATCTTTGTATGCCGGTCGGTTGTGGCTGTTCTTTTTCTTTGGCTTTCATGAGCTTTTATTTGATTCCCTGATCGAAACAGGAAGTCTTGTATTGGACCTTATTTTTGCCTTTATTTAATAATACTGACCGTATGCATTGTTCTGATGCAGAGCCTCGGGTTAACCCCCTTTTCGAAAAGAGGTTGTAGCATTCGATCCATCCCGACCTCGGCCGCCCGCGGTGGAGGGGTTGCCCGTGTGGCATCAAGAGGCAGGGTAGCAGCCGCCGGAGCCGTGACATGTCGAGGGGGACGCAATCAGGCGATCACATTCTTCTTTCTCTTCGTCAGCGTTGCCATATTGACCACCACCTTTTTCGTTGGCCGACGGAGGGACATCCAACGACTGTAGTCGACGCTTTGTTGCCAATGAGATTCCACTCCTGGTGCGCCGCTGAATTTGTGGCAACCGACGGGTCTTCGACTCCGACGCTAGTGTCCAGGGGTGCGGCGGGGAATGGTCTACTCATTCCGCTGGTCATCGAGGAAGGGGATGACCAATGGCGGCGGCGGGGTGGGCGGGAGTTTTAGTCAGCGAGCTGACGCAGACTAAATTTGAGAGAGTGGAGGCAAGTTTTGGGGGTCAAAAACTCAAATTTAGTAAAGTTTTGGATTTAGGGGATCTACTAGTTGACTCTTTTTGGCCCAAATATCACTTTTGCTCCTCAATTTTGAGTTTTAGGAGGTTTAGCGCGAACAATGAAATTGAAGCCAGCAACTTCCTCAAAGAGAGAAAAGGAAGAATCCAACAACAGCAACAAACGAACAAGCAAACCAAAAGGTGACGATGGTAGAGACATCAAAATGGTTGGTGTTGGCCTGTTGGGGTGGTTGGATTGTAATGAAACCCCGATGGGCGACTGGATTAAATCGATCGAACTGGAAGCCTTTCTTTTCCATGCGGACAGGCAGTTAAAGCACGCACTGCGCGTTGCGCAATGAAATGGAGACAGCCAACTCTCGTGCTAATCCGCAGACCGGTCATACGTTTGCCATTCCCGTTCCTTTCTTAAACCGCGCGATGGTACGATGCCACCAATAAAGCATTTTTACAAGGACAAAGGTCATGCTCATGCACATGGCAGAAGATCAATCATGTGCAGTTAACTGCCAATCTGCCACCTTCCTGAACTAAATTTGGGTCTCATTTTGAAATCTATGCGACGGCTTGACAGACGATCAACCGACACAGGTCTACGGTATACGAGAACTGGAACCACGAGTCATGGCACAGATCAACATCGCCTTAACTAAAGTTGCCATGAAAAGAGTTTGGATTAGCATGCTTAAAAATCGAACGTTCGGGATTTATCTTTTCCGTAAGAATAGCATGAGGCCCAGAAGAATTTTCCAGAAACATACTACTAGATCGCTGAGACAGGAGTAAATCGAACAGAATAGAGAAAACTAGGATGGGGATACTGTTCCAGCGTTCCTTCAAGCGACTGTAGGACTAGTTGGGCTGCTTATAATTTGAGATCTGTCTCCTTTGTCACCACTCACCAGACATGTGGTGTTCAGTTGTACTATTATATGAAAGCTGCAAAACAGGCTGTACGAAGAAATTCTCGAGGCCCCCGGCTTGAGAGAGAGAGAGAGAGAGAGAGAGAGAGAGAGAGAGAGAGAGAGAGAGAGAGACGGTCGCCATGCATTCTGAAGCAGCTCCTGAAGAAAAATCCACTGTCAGACATAAATGTGTGAAATGTTGGTATCATCAGTAAAAAAGCATGTTACAAGCACACACACACTGGGGAGACTTGCATAGGCTTAATCAGCTATTCTGCGTGTCTGTTGGGCGTCGATGGCGAACCTGGAGACCAGACTCCATACACGGTTCACAACACCATGCGACATGATGGAAAATGCATCTTTTGCTGCTCCTTGGCGTGCTTCTAGAGCTTTGGAATCGCCAAGCAGTTCTTTTAGCACCTCCAGCAGTTCAGCTTCTCCCGTCAACTGGCAAGAACATTGGCATCAGTATTCTAGAATGGGAGGAAGAGTAATAGACCAGCCCTCCACCATAGGCCCGATCACAAGATCTTGTGTGTAAAGAGCAATCTGTGGGGCCTTCACCATGTTAGACATTAATACTACTTCCTAACAAATTTCCGAAGTAGAAACAAAGCCAAATCTGGAACCAAGAAAGTACCACTATTCATGATCCAACTACCCTAACATTGGCATTGGTTAGTTGTGCGCAGGAGCAGGTAATTCAACAAACAATGCAAATGATGCGCCATAGTTATGTTCAAATAACAGAATCCCTTAAATAAATGGGAAGTTACAGAACAACTTGTCACCTGCTTGACAGCTAGAAGATTTATTTGCCACAATTCAACCAGCATATGATAGAAATGTCCAACATGGGGACCTGAAAGCCAGAGCAAATCATCAAATTCTATACGCTCTGATTTGGCCAAAGAAACGTTGCAAGCTCAAATAGGTAGATACCTTTGCCTTACCAGTTAGAACAGCACAACCAGCTGCAGCAGCCTCGGAAAAATTATGGCCAGACAAGCTAGGTAAAAATGAGCCTCCCACAACTGCTATTGGAGTGACCCTATAGAGCATTCTTAATTCCCCTGTTTTCCAACATATTTTCTGCCATTAACTAATAGTTCAAATAGATATATACATAATCTGTACAGAAATAATGCACAAACTTTCTGATGGAGGGATCACACAAACCTAAAGTATCAACCACGTATACCCTAGTGTTTATAGACACCAATTCCATTGTTGACCTCAGCACAAAATTGACCTTTTGTTTTTTAAGTGCCTGCAAGAAATTGGATACAAGATATGGGTTCAGGCCTATTGTAGTACCAAGTTTAAATTAAAATGTATCATATGCTCTTCATGCTTAAAAAATAATGAAAGAAAAACACTAGAGCTACAGGGACAAGCCTTTGTTTTTTTTTTTTCATAAAAGACGAGAGGGGACCCTGAGTTCCCTGTGGAGTTCATGATATGAAAGCAAGTGGGTTGGCATGCACTCACACACCCAATTAACTTGGCAACGCCCAGTTATCTGCTCATCATGCTTTATAAAACTGTCAAACTTCAAGTCGTGTACATTTCTGTTATTCACAGTACTCGAACCTTATACAGTAACTCCCATAACACTTGCTCCTCATCTTAAGTATTTACAATCATTTGATTTTTCAAGTAAACAACAAGATTGATACTTCCTTCGCTCCCAAATGTAAGCAGTTTTAGCCTTTGTCCAAGTCTAACTTTTTTAAGTTGGACCATATTTATAGAAAAGAAGTGGTAACATTTACAAAACCTAATTAGTATGATTAGATCCATTGTGAAATATGTTTCCATATTGCATATGAATTTTTACTTTACACAACATACTTATTATAAAAAATACTGTTCAAAGTATCAACTTGGAGAGTCAATGTCCAAAACTACTTACAGTTTGGAACGGAGAAAGTATTAGAAAGCTGGTAAGTAGCCAAATAATTAACAGTGTACTCAGGAACTGACTCATACACCAAACAGCGTAAAATTAAAAGGGTAAGAAAAGGCACCATTAACATACTAAAGAAACATTCTTGATGTCCTGAGGATGTCTTGGCACGAGAATCAGTAGTAGCGAAGGATACACCTTGATTAACTCGTCATGAACACGGAGAATGACTGAAAAACAAAAGTGAAGTTATGGTAGCCTCTGGGACTCGTTTTATGTTGAGAACACTGCTATAATGACCTAGGAAATGAATTGTTTGAAGTCGCTTCACAAAACCACTGTGCAAGGTCCTTTACCATAATTGGTGTACTAGTAGGAAAATTGAAGGATATGGCAGAAGATCAATCAAAAGGATATGAAATGACAGGCGACTCCTAGAAGAGAGACAGCTATAATTATAAATTCTGGCAACCTGGAGAGTACAGAAGCCTCTGTTGACTAAGCAACCTTAATTATATTGAAGACATATTCCATGAGCATAACAGCTCACAAAGGCAATCTTCTTATCTACTCCCATTCCTAATACAAGTCCCCATCAAAAACAGCTGTCAAATATTTAAAACTTCCAATTCTGACCCCTTGATTGGCGATGTGAAGATTGCATGAATATTTTTATCATGTGAGGTATTTTACTAATCTTAATGTCGTGATTTGAACAACACTTTAGCAATTGATAAACTTGTACTTGGAGACTGTAAAGAAGTCAACAAAGAGGTTAGGCTAGCAGGGGACAACCACATAGTTCGTTGTGCGTACAGTTCACTGGAAGGGCAGATATACAACGAATTATATTGGTTCACTTAATAATAAAAAGGTGTGCTTCCGGTGTTCTTACCTTCTTCTTCACCTCTGTGAATCGAAGCTGCCATCCAGATGGGCCTATCGTTGAACTGCCGCTGCAGATCTTTGATTGTACTCAGATCTTTCTCCCCAACCTCAACATCACCAACAGCTAGGTAAATCACGTGAGTCACAATAAATCATTTCACATGTGAAGGTTATCTTTTCAAGCTTCTGAGATTACCCTTTGGAACTGTGCCACTCAGAGGTCCGCTACCAAATGTATTCTGAAAACAATGAATGACTGAAAGAAAAAGGTAAATAGGGCATACCATATTTTAAATCGCCAGCGAAATGGATTTTGTGTGGTGGTGTATGGAGCAACTGAAAACGAACAGCCTGGACAGTGCTCTGCACCAGATAAAATGAACGCTGATGGATAACAGTTGTACACATAAAAATAGGACTTAAACTTCTACAGTTACTTACCAGTGGGATAATAAGTGATAGTTTAGAGAGCATCAGAGAGATTAATGGCAACCCTAGAGGCACAGACCAACGGTTGAACGACTTCAGTGACATGCGGGCATTTAAAAGAGCCACTACAATCTGAAAATATGCAGGCCAGTAACAATTAGCTAGGGAATGATGCAGACACTAATGAACAACAAATGCAATAAAATCTGCTCATGTACATCACGCAGGAAGTTTTGAGAAGGCTGCCCAGACTCTAGAAATTGGAATACGGGAAAGATCATTAACAGAGAGCAGGTGATGCACAAGATCGTGAACGAATTGCTCACCCCTTTCTCTGCTGCAGACATGATGAGGTTTGGCCACAATTCACTTTCCATGAGAAGTATCAAACTTGGCTTCCAGTATCCAATGAAACTTTCTATTGCGTCAGGACAGTCAAGAGGTGCAAACTACAGACACTCAACAAATGCATCATTAGAATTTAGAAGGACAAATAGGTATAATCACACAATTCGCTATCAACGCTCTTATATTTCTTTACACAGGCAACCTAACAATCAAAAGTAAGTGGCCATAACAGAATCTTATGAAGTTTAAGTGGTACAGCCGAACAAAGTAGTATCATTACCAAACAAATTCCATTAGCCATATGTTGAGGTAGAAACAGTTTTCTTGCGAGAGGTGAACAAAGCGATTACAATTACCTCTTCTAGGTGTCGAGATGGTTGTATTCTCTCTTTACTACAGATAGTTATATGCATAAGTACCAGATAATGTTAAGCACTGGTGCCTAATCAAGCATGCTACAAAATTAGCACCTTAATTATTCGAACCTTTTTTTTAATGATATGACCTACGCGGTCGTTCAGCACCTGCACTTTACAGAGATGGTTGCATTTTCTCTTAGTTATAAATTTATTGTACAGCTTGTTGAATTATTTTGATGGATTCCCTCATTTCACCAACTCGTGCTAAATAGCGAGCTAACGAACCCATTCTTTTAGCCATTGAACAAGTGTAGTTGAATTGCATAAGCACTTGGAGTGCTACAAGGCTACAAGACGAGCGCATTATCTAGCATATGTGGCAAGATCAAATGATTTCCTGTTACCAAACGCCTCTCCAATCATCTAAATTAGATATGGCATCACTAAATTAACTCTAGCATACGTTTCAAAATAAATAAATTAACTCTAGCATAACACGAGAGCTCTGAAGGTGTGGAGCAATCTCCAAACTGACCTGATATATGACAACATCCGGTAGCAAATCCTTTATCACTTCGCTACATCAAAACAAAGAAGGGAGCTTAAAGCTTGACCACATTATGTTAATCTAAAATGGCCCTTGTTGGCTTGCTCCACGGTGGTGGTGATGGGACTTACAAGGCAGAGAGAGTGGTGGTGGTGAGTAGGATGGGGAGGCCGGGGTGGAGGCGAGCGCAGTGACGTACGACCGGAAGCGCGGCCATGCCCTCGCCGAGGGAGACGGCGTGGAACCACACGAGCGGCGAGCCTGGCCGAGGCCGCGCGACCGACGGCCGGCCCAGCCGCTCTGGCCAGCGCGACCGGTGCTCCAGCCCTCGCATCCGCCGCCAGAGGAGCACCGCCGGCGCCGCCGCGCGGCTCACTCCCCTGTACAGCTCGTACAGCGCCCGGCCTCCGCGCGCCGCCGATGCCGGCGCATGGGCCGGCCGCATGGTTGGAACCTGTCCGATCCAACGAAAGAGGCAGTGACTAGTTTTTTTTTTCGGAGGGGTAAGAGGCAGTGACTAGTGAGCGGGCCGTTACACGTGTCAATATACAAGCCCAACCTACACGAAAATGACGCGTTCGAAACTTGGGCCCTTCCCGGGCCTCCGTAAACTTGTCGTGCTCACGAACAAGAGGTTTTTTTGAAATGATTTTTTAAAATGAACAAGAGGTTTACGCTTTCAATTTTTTTTTAAACTACTTGGCGCACTTTATTAAACTCATACCAAAGTTACATCATCCACAGTGTCCGAAAGTAAAAAGCTGGGAGGATCACCATCCCAAACAAAAGTAAAATTTAAATTGAACTATGTCTAGCAAGATTGTGCGCAGGGCCGGCCCTGGAGGGGGGGCGAACGGGGCGGCCGCCCCGGGCCCCCAAAAGTCAGGGGCCCCGCCCCAGGTATGCATACGTAGTGCTAGGGCCCAGATTTAGAACGAAAAACATAAAGCCCATGTATATGCAGGCCACAGGCAGAGACGAACGTAGAAAGGAATAGTCGTTTCTATAGATCGTTCGGATCACGAGATCAGAGGACCCTGATTGCGATCGTTCCCGTGATTCCTTCTTTTGCGGTTTTGCTGTTCGTCTTCGAGTTCAACAGTTCGACGACTCTTTAGGACAAACGAGAACGACTACGCCAGGTACGACAACATCTCTTCGCGCTCTCTGACCTCGCCTGTACTGTTCTAGTGTTCTTCCTATTTCTTTTCTAATCCCGAATTCTCGAATCTCGGTCGATTGAAGAGGGAATTGACAAATTGTCGCATTGTCCGGCGCTCGAATAATTGTTGGAAATATGCCCTAGAGGCAATAATAAAAGAGTTATTATTATATTTCCTTGTTCATGATAATCGTTTATTATCCATGCTACAATTGTATTGATTGGAAACTTAAATACATGTGTGGATAAATAGACAAACTTTGTGTCCCTAGTAAGCCTCTTAAGGACTAGCTCGTTGATCAAAGATGACCGCGGTTTCCAGGTCATAGACATGAGTTGTCATTTGATAACGGGATCACATCATTAGGAGAATGATGTGATGGACGAGACCCAAACGTTAAACATAGCTTTTGATCGTATCAGTTATCGCTATAGTTTTCTGCATGTCAAGTATAAGTTTCTATGACCATGAGATCATGTAACTCACTGACACCGTAGGAGTGCCTTGTGTGTGCCAAACGTCGCAACGTAACTGGGTGACTATAAAGGTACTCTACAGGTATCTCCGAAGGTGTCTGTTGAGTTGACATGGATCGAGACTGTGTTTTGTCACTCCGTGTGACGGAGAGGTATCTCCGGGCCCACTCGGTAATACGTCATCTCAATGAGCTCAAAGTGACTAAGTAGTTGGTCACGGGATTATGTATTACGGAACAAGTAAAGAGACTTGCCGGTAACGAGATTGAACTAGGTATAGAGATACCGACGATCGAATCTCGGGCAAGTAACATACCGACGAGACAAAGGGAACTGTATACGGGATTGCCTGAATCCTTGACATCGTGGTTCATCCGATGAGATCATCGTGGAACGTGTGGGAACCAATATGGGTATCCAGATCCCGCTATTGGTTATTGACCTGGGAGTGTCTCGGTCATGTCTGCATAGTTTCCGAACCCGCAGGGTCTACACACTTAAGGTTCGGTGACGCTAGGGTTGTTAGTGAGAACAGTGCATGGTTACCGAAGGTTGTTCGGAGTCCCGGATGAGATCCCGGACGTGACGAGGGTCTCCGGAATGGTCCGGAGACGAAGATTGGTATATAGGATGAGAGTGATCGGAGTCCGGAAGTGTTCCGGGGAGCATCGGGGAGTCGTCGGATGACCGAAAGGGGTTTCGGGGGGTCCCGGTAATTGTTATGGGCCCTATGGGCCACAAGTGGGAGACGCAACAGCCCTCATGGGGCTGTGCGCCCCCCCTTGGGCCCTCTCCACCTGCGCATGGGGGGTGGCCCCCCCCTAGGGCAGCCGCACCCTTTGGAGTGGGGGGCAAGGCACTTCGGGGGGGAAACCCTAGCCCCTGGGCCGCCGCCCCCTCCCATCTCCCCTTGGCCGCCGCCCCTAGGGGTAAACCCTAGGGCGCCCCCTCCCCTCTCTCCCCCCTATATAAAGAGAGGCAGAGGGAGGGCAGCCACACACGTTCGTGCCTCGGCGCTGCCCTCCCTCCACCGTAGAGATCTTCGTCTTTTCCGCAGTGCTTGGCGAAGCCCTGCTGGAATCCTCCACCACCATCTCCACCACGCCGTCGTGCTGCTGGTTTCTCCATCAACCTCTCCTTCCCCCTTGCTGGATCAAGAAGGAGGAGACGTCCCCGAGCTGTACGTGTGAAGAACGCGGAGGCACCGTCCGTTCGGTGCTAGGATCTTCGGCGATCTGAATCGCGGCGAGTACGACTCCATCAACCGCATTCTTGAACGCTTCCGTTTAGCGATCTACAAGGGTATGTGGATCCAACTCTCCCCTCGTAGATGCATCTCCTAGATTGATCTTGGTGAGCGTAGGAAAAATTTTTGTTTCCCATGCAACGTTCCCCAACAGTGGTATCAGAGCTAGGTTCTTGCGTAGATGCTTTCACGAGTAGAACACAAAGGGGTTTTGTGGGCGTTGATGTTTAGATTGCTTCCCTCCTTGGTCTTTCTTGATTCAGCGGTATTATGGGATGAAGCGGCCCGGACCAACTTTACATGTCCACGTACATGAGACCGGTTCCATCGACAGACATGTGACTTTTGTTGCATAAGATGGCTGGCGGGTGTCTGTCTCTCCTATCTTAGTTGAATCGGAATAGACAAAGGCGGTCCTTGTAGAAGGTTAAATAGCAACTTAAATATCACCGTTGTGGCTTTGCGTAGGTAAGAAGCGTTCTTGCTAGATACCCATAGCAGCCACGTAAAACATGCAACAACAAATTAGAGGACGTCTAACTTGTTTTTGCAGGGTATGTATGTGATATGATATGGCCAATGACATGATGAGATATATTTGATGTATGAGATGATCATGTTGTAATAGTTAATATCGACTTGCATGTCAATGTATACGACAACCGGCAGGAGCCATAGGGTTGTCTTTAATTTTTGTATGACCTGCGTGTCAATCATTAAGCGCTATGTAATGCTTTACTTTATCGCTAAATGGTAGCAATAGTAGTAAGAGCATGGTGGGCGCGCGACAACCCCGATGGCGACACGATGATGGAGATCATGATGATGGAGATCATGGTGTTACGCCGGTGACGATGGAGATCATGTCGGTGCTTTGGAGATGGAGATCAAAAGCACGAGTTGATGGCCATATCATGTCACTTATGATTTGCATGTGATGTTAATCCTTTTATGCATCTTATTTTGCTTAGGACGACGGTAGCATTATAAGATGATCCCTCACTAAAATTTCAAGATAAAATTGTGTTCCCCCCGAGTGTGCGCCGTTGCGAAGGTTCGTCGTTTCGAAGCACCACGTGATGATCGGGTGTGATAGACTCTACGTTCGCATACAACGGGTGCAAGCCAGTTTTGCACATGCAGAACACTCGGGTTAGACTTGACGAGCCTAGCATGTACAGACATGGCCTCGGAACACGGAAGACCGAAAGGTCGAGCATGAGTCATATAGTAGATATGATCAACATGAAGATGTTCACCATTGACACCACCTCATCTCACGTGATGATCGGACTTGGGTTGGTGGATTTGGATCATGCCACGCTCGAATGAACAGAGGGATGTCAATTTGAGTGGGAGTTATAAGTAATTTGATTAGTTAAAAACTCACTTATCATGAACAATAGTCTAAGATGTCTTTGCAAATCTTTTGTTGTAGATGGCTCGCGCAGTAGCTCCCCTGAATTTTAATGCGTTCCTAGAGAAAACTAAGCTGAAAGATGATGGGAGCAACTTTGTGGACTGGCTCCGCAATCTGAGGATCATCCTCACAGCTGCCCAAAAGGTTTATGTCCTAAATGCACCGCTAGGTGAACCCCCCGCTCCGGCCTCTGTGGACGTTATGAACGCCTGGCAGTCGCGTTCGGATGACTACTCAGTAGTGCAGTGTGCCATGTTGTATAGCTTGGAAGGAGGACTTCAAAGGCGTTTTGAACGTCATGGGGCATATGAGATGTTCCAGGAGTTGAAGTTCATCTTTGAAAAGAATGCCAAGATCGAGAGGTATGAGACCACCGATAAATTCTTTGCTTGCAAGATGGAGGAGAATTCGTCTGTCAGTGAGCACTTGCTGAAGATGTCTGGGTACTATACCCGCATAGCTGATCTGGGACTTGTGTTCCCGGAGGAGGCTATCATTGACAGAATTCTCCAGTCACTCCCACCTAGCTACAAGAGCTTCGTGCAGCAGTATAACATGCAAGGGATGAACAAATCCATCGCCGAGCTGTTTTCAATGCTGAAAGTCGCTGAGGCAGACATCCAGAAGGAGTATCAAGTGTTGATGGTCAATAAAACTACCAGTTTCAAGAAAAATGGCAAGGGCAAGAAGGGTAACTCTAAGAAGGGTGGCAAGGCAGTTGCTCATCCAGTGAAGAAACCCAAGGCTGGGCCCAAGCCAGAGACTGAGTGTTTCTATTGCAAGGGGAACGGCCACTGGAAGCGGAACTGCCCCAAGTATCTGGCAGACAAGAAGGGGGCCAACAACAACAAGCAAGGTATATGTGATATACATGTTATTGATGTGTACCTTACCAACTCTCGTTGTAGTGCCTGGGTATTTGATACCGGTTCGGTTGCTCACATTTGCAACTCTAAACAGGAACTACAGAATAAACGGAGGCTGGCGAAGGACGAAGTGACGATGCGCGTGGGGAATGGTTCCAAGGTTGATGTGATCGCCGTCGGCACGCTCGCTCTTCGATTACCATCGGGATTAGTTATGAACCTGAATAATTGTTATTTAGTGCCTGCGTTGAGCATGAACATTATATCTGGATCTTGTTTAATGCGAGACGGTTACTCATTTAAATCAGAGAATAAAGGTTGTTCTATTTATATGGGTAATATCTTTTATGGTCATGCACCCGAAGTAGGGGGTTTATTCTTATTGAATCTCGATAATGATGATACACATGTTCATAACATTGATGCCAAAAGATGTAGAGTTGATAACAATAGTACCACTTTCTTGTGGCACTGCCGTCTGGGTCATATCGGCGTGAAACGCATGAGGAAGCTCCATGCTGATGGACTTTTGGAGTCTCTTGATTTTGAATCACTTGACACATGCGAGCCGTGCCTCATGGGCAAGATGACAAGGACCCCGTTTTCAGGGACAATGGAACGGGCAAGTGACTTATTGGAAATCATACATACTGATGTGTGTGGTCCGATGAGTGTCACAGCGCGCGGTGGATATCGTTATTTTCTCACCTTCACTGACGACTTAAGTAGATATGGGTATATTTACTTGATGAAGCATAAGTCTGAAACTTTTGAAAAGTTCAAGCAATTTCAGAGTGAAGTTGAGAATCATCGTAACAAGAAGATCAAGTTCCTACGATCTGATCGAGGGGGAGAGTATCTGAGTTATGAGTTTGGCAATCACTTAAGAAAATGTGGAATTGTTTCACAGTTGACGCCACCTGGAACACCACAGCGTAATGGTGTGTCCGAACGTCGTAATCGAACCCTATTAGATATGGTGTGTTCTATGATGTCTCTTGCCGATTTGCCACTATCGTTCTGGGGATATGCGTTAGAGACAGCTGCATTCACTTTAAATAGGGCTCCATCTAAGTCCGTTGAGACAACACCGTATGAACTATGGTTTGGTAAGAAACCTAAGTTGTCTTTTCTCAAAGTTTGGGGTTGCGATGCTTATGTCAAAAGGCTTCAGCCAGAAAAGCTCGAACCCAAAGCGGACAAGTGTGTCTTCATAGGATACCCAAAAGAGACGGTTGGGTACACCTTCTATCTCAGATCCGAGGGCAAAGTGTTTGTCGCTAAGAACGGGTCCTTTCTCGAGAAAGAGTTTCTCTCGAAAGAATTGAGTGGGAGGAAGGTAGAACTTGATGAGGTTATTGAACCTCTACTTCAACCAGAGAGTAGCGCAGCACAGAAAGATGTTTTTGTGGAGCCTGCAACGGTTGAAGAGGAAGCCAATGATGATGATCAAGAAGCTTCTGATCAAGTTACTACCGAACCTCGTAGGTCGACAAGGGTACGCACTGCACCTGAGTGGTTTGGTAACCCTGTCTTGGAGGTCATGTTGTTGGACAACAGTGAACCTACGAGCTATGGAGAAGCGATGGTAGGCCCGGATTCCGACAAATGGTTAGAGGCCATGAAATCCGAGATGGGATCCATGTATGAAAACAAAGTATGGACTTTGGAAGTATTACCTGAAGGGCGGAAGGCCATTCAGAATAAATGGATTTTTAAGAGGAAGACGGACGCTGACGGTAATGTCACCGTGTATAAAGCTCGACTTGTGGCAAAGGGTTTTTCACAAGTTCAAGGAATTGACTACGATGAGACTTTCTCACCCGTAGCGATGCTTAAATCCGTCCGAATCATGTTAGCAATAGCTGCGTATTTCGATTATGAAATTTGGCAGATGGATGTCAAAACGGCGTTCCTTAACGGTTTTCTTAAGGAAGAGTTGTATATGATACAACCGGAAGGTTTTGTCGATCCAGAGAATGCTGACAAAGTTTGCAAACTCCAGCGTTCCATTTATGGACTGGTGCAAGCGTCTCGGAGTTGGAATCTTCGCTTTGATGAGGTGATCAAAGCGTTTGGGTTTGTACAAGTTTACGGAGAAGCTTGTATTTACAAGAAAGTGAGTGGGAGCTCTATAGCGTTTCTAATATTATATGTGGATGACATATTGCTAATTGGAAACAATATAGAATTTTTGGATAGCGTGAAGGGGTATTTGAACAAGAGTTTTTCGATGAAGGACCTCGGTGAAGCTGCTTTCATATTGGGCATCAAGATCTATAGAGATAGATCGAGACGCTTGATAGGACTTTCACAAAGTACATACCTTGATAAAGTTTTGAAGAAGTTCAAAATGGATCAATCCAAGAAGGGGTTCTTGCCGGTATTGCAAGGTACAAAGTTGAGTGAGACTCAATGCCCAGTGACTGCGGAAGATAGAGAAAAGATGAGTGTCGTCCCCTATGCTTCAGCCATAGGCTCTATCATGTATGCAATGTTGTGCACAAGACCAGATGTCAGCCTTGCCATAAGTATGGCCGGAAGGTTTCAAAGTAATCCTGGTATGGATCACTGGACAGCGGTCAAGAATATCCTAAAGTACCTGAAAAGGACTAAGGAGATGTTTCTCGTTTATGGAGGTGATCAAGAGCTCGTCGTAAAGGGTTACGTCGATGCAAGCTTTGACACTGATCCGGATGACTCTAAGTCTCAAACCGGATACGTATATATTCTCAACGAGGGAGCGGTAAGCTGGTGCAGTTCCAAGCAAAGCGTGGTAGCCGATTCTACATGCGAAGCGGAGTACATAGCTGCCTCGGAGGCGGCAAAGGAAGGTGTCTGGATGAAGGAGTTCATGACAGATCTTGGAGTTGTGCCTAGTGCATTGAATCCAATGACTCTGTTTTGTGACAACACTGGTGCCATTGCTCTAGCCAAGGAACCAAGGTTTCACAAGAGGACCAGACACATAAAGCGACGCTTCAATTCCATCCGCGATTCAGTCAAGGAGGAGGACATAAGCATTTGCAAAGTACACACGGATTTGAATGTTGCAGATCCGTTGACTAAACCTCTTCCACGGGCTAAGCATGATCAACACCAAGACTCTATGGGTGTTAGATTCATTACCTTGTAATGCTAGATTATTGACTCTAGTGCAAGTGGGAGACTGTTGGAAATATGCCCTAGAGGCAATAATAAAAGAGTTATTATTATATTTCCTTGTTCATGATAATCGTTTATTATCCATGCTACAATTGTATTGATTGGAAACTTAAATACATGTGTGGATAAATAGACAAACTTTGTGTCCCTAGTAAGCCTCTTAAGGACTAGCTCGTTGATCAAAGATGACCGCGGTTTCCAGGTCATAGACATGAGTTGTCATTTGATAACGGGATCACATCATTAGGAGAATGATGTGATGGACGAGACCCAAATGTTAAACATAGCTTTTGATCGTATCAGTTATCGCTATAGTTTTCTGCATGTCAAGTATAAGTTTCTATGACCATGAGATCATGTAACTCACTGACACCGTAGGAGTGCCTTGTGTGTGCCAAACGTTGCAACGTAACTGGGTGACTATAAAGGTACTCTACAGGTATCTCCGAAGGTGTCTGTTGAGTTGACATGGATCGAGACTGGGTTTTGTCACTCCGTGTGACGGAGAGGTATCTCCGGGCCCACTCGGTAATACGTCATCTCAATGAGCTCAAAGTGACTAAGTAGTTGGTCACGGGATTATGTATTACGGAACGAGTAAAGAGACTTGCCGGTAACGAGATTGAACTAGGTATAGAGATACCGACGATCGAATCTCGGGCAAGTAACATACCGACGAGACAAAGGGAACTGTATACGGGATTGCCTGAATCCTTGACATCGTGGTTCATCCGATGAGATCATCGTGGAACGTGTGGGAACCAATATGGGTATCCAGATCCCGCTATTGGTTATTGACCTGGGAGTGTCTCGGTCATGTCTGCATAGTTTCCGAACCCGCAGGGTCTACACACTTAAGGTTCGGTGACGCTAGGGTTGTTAGTGAGAACAGTGCATGGTTACCGAAGGTTGTTCGGAGTCCCGGATGAGATCCCGGACGTGACGAGGGTCTCCGGAATGGTCCGGAGACGAAGATTGGTATATAGGATGAGAGTGATCGGAGTCCGGAAGTGTTCCGGGGAGCATCGGGGAGTCGTCGGATGACCGAAAGGGGTTTCGGGGGGTCCCGGTAATTGTTATGGGCCCTATGGGCCACAAGTGGGAGACGCAACAGCCCTCATGGGGCTGTGCGCCCCCCTTGGGCCCTCTCCACCTGCGCATGGGGGGGTGGCCCCCCCCTAGGGCAGCCGCACCCTTTGGAGTGGGGGGCAAGGCACTTGGGGGGGGGAAACCCTACCCCCTGGGCCGCCGCCCCCTCCCATCTCCCCTTGGCCGCCGCCCCTAGGGGTAAACCCTAGGGCGCCCCCTCCCCTCTCTCCCCCCTATATAAAGAGAGGCAGAGGGAGGGCAGCCACACACGTTCGTGCCTCGGCGCTGCCCTCCCTCTCCCACAAACATCTTCGTCCTTCCCGCAGTGCTTGGCGAAGCCCTGCTGGAACTCCTCCACCACCATCTCCACCACGCCGTCGTGCTGCTGGGATTCTCCGTCAACTTCTCCTTCCCTCTTGCTGGATCAAGAAGGAGGAGACGTCCCCGAGCTGTACGTGTGAAGAACGCGGAGGCACCGTCCTTTCGGTGCTAGGATCTTCGGCGATCTGAATCGCGGCGAGTACGACTCCATCAACCGCGTTCTTGAACGCTTCCGCTTAGCGATCTACAAGGGTATGTGGATCCAACTCTCCCCTCGTAGATGCATCTCCTAGATTGATCTTGGTGAGCGTAGGAAAATTTTTTGTTTCCCATGCAACGTTCCCCAACAGTTCTTCCTATTTCTTTTCTAATCCCGAATTCTCGAATCTCGGTCGATTGAAGAGGGAATTGTCAAATTTTCGCATTGTCCGGCGCTCGAATAATTTGGCATAGAATAAAATTGTAGCCAGATTAGATTAGAGAGAAGGTACTATACTATGCCCTAGATTTTCTGTAATTGATCTTATATCTACATAGCTTTGTCCTAATTATAAAAGCTAATTGTTCCTTTTAATGTCAGCACCATCAAGTCAGGCTCAAGTATCCGGTAGTGATAAAATAAAAAGGAAGAAGGAGGTAGAGAAGATGAAACAAAAGGGCCATTGAGAGGATCCCTTCGTAAATATTGTATAAGAGTGATACAAGCACTTCAAGAAATCCAAACGAGTTGGCGATAGTTCTTGCCGATGACCAAACTAATGCTAATGAGGGAGATAATGGTCCTACTCCTACAGAAGATGATGTTGACATCAACATAGATGATACCAATGTGAGTGATCCTGAGCACATATTTAATTCATCTGCGCCAGAATCTTCTAGTGTTGATGAGGAACTACTTATTACTATGGACATTTATGATCCAAGCAATTGGGGTAATCTTGATAATAAAGTGAGGATCATATTGGTGGAGAGGGGGCTTAAAAGGGAAGAAGAAACTACAAAATATCATTTGGAGGAAAAGTTGATGAAAATTTTCATATAGCCGTTGCTCAAGAAAAATGAGCAATGGAGAGGCCCGTGATAGAAAATGGTTAGTTTTTTCTGAACACATGAATAAGGTGCTTTTGGATGAACTTGATTGTTTTCGTGATAGAAAATGGTTAATTTTTTAAGGTATTATATACTATTTGATATGCTCACCGATTTTGGATGCACTTCATTGTTTACGTAGATACAAATTTATATCAACTTATGTTGATTACTATTTAAACATTTATACTTAAGGCCCCGAAGGGCCCCGGATTATAATTTCGCCCTGGGCCCCTGAAATCTGAGGACCGGCCGCCAATCTATTAGCCTCCCTAGGGCAATGAGCGAAGGATACCGCACCAATACGGTATGCTTTTTGAAAACAATCTGCCAAAATAGCAGTATAGGGGCTCCAAATCTCGATCACACCATTGCATGCTTGAATAACTTCCATTGAGTCAGATTCAACAATGACTTGATGACAACCGAGTCCTTCAACCAACTCTAGTCCTCGTTGAATAGCTACTGCTTCCGCCGTCGTTGCATCAAGGAGGTGATGCAGCAACCAGGATGCTCCCGCAAGAGCCTCTCCTCGGTTGTTTCGAAGAATTGCCGCAGCTGCACCCGTTCCATCTTCAAAAAAAGCGGCGTCAACATTTAATTTATAAGAATTGACTGGAGGTTTCACCCACATAACTTTATCCGGTTTCTTCTGATCTGCAGCTCGAGAGAAGTTACTTGTGATCGCTTGGATAGCGAACACAGTACTTGAAGGATTTTGGACATTTTTGCCCTTAACAAATTCTCGTCGCTGCCACCATATATACCAAGTCCCAACCACCAAAGACTCCCGGAATCCCAACCTACCAATAACAGGTGAATGTCTTGCCGGCTGCGTGAGTAATTCTTCAAGGATCACACTACCAGACCGGTCAATTTGAATGACTTCGCCTATTATTTCATGTAACCCCAGTTTCTTCCATACTTCTTTTGCTCTTTCACATGTAAACATCAGATGCCGCATATCTTCCGCCCCTTGCTTGCATACTGGGCATTGAGGTTGTACCTTGATGTGTCTGTTTGCCAAGATCGACATCCCCGGGATAATACCATGTAAAGCACGCCAGGCGAAATTTTTCACCTTGCTTGGAATTTGTAACTTCCACAAAATATCCCATACCGGGTTTGCATTCAAAACTCCTTGGCCATCCCCCCGCCTAGTTAGAGGACCAAATTGATGTTCCCATTCCACATAATAAGCTGATCGAACCGAGAACGAGAACGATTTCGTATACTGCCATGCCACAAAATCTTCAGTCATATTCGAGCTCAAAGGGATTTTTTTTTCCACATCCACCCAAATAAAATTATCTCTGATCAAAGCCTCATCCCACTGTCATCTACATTTTGCAGAAGTCTCTGTCCTTTCACGGTTATTACTTTCTTGTTGGGACTGCTGGGCACCCAATGGTCCTCCCATATGTTGATATTTGCTCCAGTACCATCTCTCCATATGTGTCCTCTCATAAACGTGCGTAGCCCAACAATAATGCTCTGCCAAGTAAAAGAGGATCTCTTCTTCGGACCCGCTTTCAGTAAATTGCCATCGGGGTAATACTTAGCTCTGAGAACAGTCGCACACAAAGAATTTGGTTTTGTGATCAACCTCCAACTTTGCTTTGCTAACATAGCGAGATTAAAAGCATGCAAGTCCCTAAACCCCATACCTCCATTCTTTTTTGGTACACACATCTTCCACCACGCACACCAATGCATTTTCTTTTGTTCTTCAGTATCTCCCCACCAAAAGCTAGACATTTCATCTGTTATGAGCTTACAAATCTTTTTGGGAATATTAAAAACTGCCATAGCAAAAACAGGTAGAGACTGAATAACAGCCTTCAATAAAATTTCTTTGCCACCCACCGAAAGAAACTTTTTCCGCCATACCTTTAGTCGCTTTATTACGCTTTCAAAGTTTTTGTCTCGAAAAACAAAACACTTTTGAAGTTCAGAAGATGACATTCTCTCCGGGTTCCAACATGCAGAGAGTTTTTTTTCTGCGGGAGGGAGTTCTTGTTTGCTCCCGTCCTTGGACTCAGAATTCATACACCGTGGATCATTAGGAAAGACCTGAGATGAAAACCCATCAAAATTGATATCGATATGTACAATTTCAGCGCAGTTTTGCTAAATCTCAGTTGATTGGGATTTAATTATGTCTCAGTCGATACTATATTCATAAGATGTTACATTGAGATTTGTGCAAAATTTTCTTTTTAGTTTCCTTTTTTTCTTACTGTTAGAGCAACTCTATCCGATCTCTTAAAAATAGAGGAGTATTTGGCTGAGTAAAACTCAGTGGAGCATTTTTATTCCACTAATTTTGACCAGACCTAGCCGATATTCTAAATAAATATAACGGGTAAAAAGCAAATTTGGATGTGATGAACAAAGATTTGATTTAAACAAACTTCTAACCAAAATTCGACAAATAATTCATATTATCATCCACCGAAACATAGTCTAGTTTAATCAGAAACTTAAACTTTACTAATCAAACTTTGCGAGGGCCGGCCACCCTGACATCCCACCACCCATGGGGTCAGCCCTGTGCCATCGTAACCAGAGTCAGAGAAGATTCTTCGCCATTCTTCAACGTCGAAGTCGTCGTCGATACCATTGTCGTTGCCTCATTTGTTGTCCTCCTCGTCGCTTGAGAGGATGATGACCTCCGCCCCGCCACCCTCTCACTCCTCGTACAAGCTGTGGTACGTCTCCACAAGCTCGGGGTACTGGCGCGCGGAGGTCCGCCATGTACGCCTAGTCGACAGCCTACGCTACAAGCCATTCCCTCGCCTTCCAGTCCTATCTTGCCACCCGCGGATTCACCACCCGGCTCAACCGATTCGAGCAGCGAAATCCCACCCCACTCGAAATTCCGGCGGCCCATGGCGCCGTGCAGCCGAACCAACCATTTGTCATACTCGCGGGCCGCGAGCTTGGCGGTGTGGAAGGATACGTGCCACATTTTCTTGTGGGTCTCACGATCTGTAATCTCCACAACCCACGCACCCTGTCCCCGAGGCCGCACACCATAGTACCGCCTCTGTGGCGGTTCCAGCGCAGGGAGGTCGGGGAAACCGGAGAGCCTGCCGGATGGGGCGGAAGCGTGGGAAGGATGCGCTTGCGCTGCGCTCGTGGCGGCACGGATCCGCGCTGCGGATGGGCGGTGGGGGCATCGGGCATGAGATCCGACCATGGCAGCAACAGTGGGGGAGTCGCCGACGATGGGGATTTGGGGGTGGAGAGGAGAGGCAGGCGAGGCGTCGGGAATTTTACTCTAAGCCTGAACGGTGGAGTATTTTTTTTTCTCGTTGGCTAGGCGGTGGAGTAAAATATATACGCGACTATTGCTCTTAGGTGATTGACTAAGTCCGGGTTAGAGGAGTAAAACCGGATTTTTACGCGTCTGACCGGTTGTAAGGATCAACTGCAGTTGCTCTTATGTCACTTGATTGAGACTTCGTTGAGTATTAATTGACGGATATCTAAGAACACCTATTTCGGCTATTTCGGCTATTTCGGTGCACGTGGTTTTGTAGCATTAACATATACTCCCTCCATTCCATAATGTACTTTTTTTAACATTAAAGTATGGTTAGAAAACGACTTACATTATATACAAGAAAAAAAACGAGACCAACCCGGGCTAGACTAGCCTGTTGACAATATTTTTATTAAAGAAAACTCCGTGAGCATCAAATGCTCAAGTCCAGACTTGAACCCTGGTGAGCTGGCTCCGCCCAACGACTTACTTTATGAAACAGGGGAAATGAAATTATATATAAGAGCACACTTCAACTCTTCCCCTCGAGTATAAGAGTACAGAATTGACGGGCGGAACACTTGTCGGGTCACATTCATCTGCCTACACAACTTATCCGGAACCAAAACTCGATATGTACTCAGCCGAGCAACAATCTTCGAGGGTTCGTCGGCAAAGTCGAAGCTCGATGCCAGGCCACAAACGTCGCGTTTACGTACCACGTCAAGCCTCACACGTTAGCGAAGAGCTTGTACGTGCCGGCGTCGAGCACGATCTGCCTGACGGCGGCCACAGACGCGACGACGGCGACCGCGGAGAAGACGACGGCGATGGCCGTGTTGAGCCAGAAGACGAACCCCTTCTTGGAGGGCTTGAACGTGAGGTTGTAGAAGAGCGCCGGCACGGCGAAGTCGAGCGGCATGAAGCCGAAGGCCCCGATGAGCGCGTTCATGTCGCCGAAGAAGGGGATCATGGCGGCGACGGTGGTGCCGAAGGCGACGGCCAAGGTGCGGGACACGAGCCGCGGCACCACGTTCCGCGCCGCGTACTGCCCGGCCTTGGGGTCCGACAGGAGGCCCTCCAGGACCTCGTTGGTCGGCTGCAGGTACACCGTGGCCGTGGCCGACAGCTGCACCAGCGTGAAGAGCTCCGCCATGAGCAGCAGCCACACCGGGATGACGGGCTTGCCGTCCACCATGAAGTTGTTGAGCAGCAGGCCCTGCGCCGCGTTGCCGAACACCCAGTACCCGGCCGTGGCCACGCTGAAGAAGGTGGTCACCACCACCGCGTAGCACAGGCACAGGCCCTTGAACATCTTCCCCGTCACCGGCGCTGCCACCGTCGCCTGGAATCACCATGCACAGGCACAAGCTACGGATCAACAAAGCTCTCTTTGAGATTCATCAGAGGGTTCATTCAGTTACCTGTATCTCGGGGATGATGCCGTTGCCGTAGGTGGTGGCGATGACGGCGAGGGCGTTGAACACGCCGTAGACACGGGTATGGGTCTCGCCGACGATGGAGTAGTCCTTGGGGGGCGCCCGGTCGGAGGTGCCGAGGTAGATGCAGCCGGCGACGGCGCAGAGGCTGTAGGAGAGGCAGAGCAGCAGGGAGACGAGGTTGACGTGGCGGAGGGAGTGGAAGGACGGCAGCTGCGCCAGGACGACGAGGAAGACGCCGAAGATGGCCACGAACACGTAGAGCTTGATGGCGCCGCCGGGGTTGGCGATGAGGTAGACGGCCTTCATGCTCTGGCCGGCGAGCAGGGTGGACGCGACCACGGCGCCGAAGCACACCATGAACTGGATCGGCCCGATGTAGTAGCGCGCCCATCCGGGCCCTGCGTGCGTCACAGAAGGAGTGTCAGTAACATGCTCGCTAACATTTGTTCTCGAGTGTTCTTTGACAACTTGCTCGCTAGAACGCCATTCGATCGTAGTCTGCTCTCTGCTGCACATCTGTAAAACTTGGATGTCTGAACGTTTTTCACCTTCGGAAATTGCTCTCCTGCCATGTCATGCCATGCCGGGTGCCTGCGACGAGCCCACGGTACGGTAGTACGTGCGTAGCCCCGCCCACACCGTCACGACCAGATCTGTCGCCTGTGGGCGACGCAAGGAGTCGCAATTATTGAAAGAAAGATGCTCACGTGATGGCATCTCATGATCCTCGAGTCCGAAAGGCTGGAGCTAAACTGCTGGATGTTGGCTAGTGCTCGCAGTCCTTGACCACGTGCTTTGACCTCACATGCATGAGATGAGGCATCGGGACACTGCCGTGGACTAGCCCAACAGGCCAACACGCCCATCATTTGCCCATATGTGCTATGCACGTACAGATGGCCGGCATGCTGGTTTTCACGCTCGAAACATATGGCGGCCGTAGACGGCGCCACGTACGGCGGTGTATGTAGTTGAACGGTTTGCATCCGTATAGTCGCTTGATGATGACGTGTTAATTCTTCTGTTATCAGTGTATATACTGACCTAGTATGTCGGCGGCCATGTCCCGGAAGCGGAGCTGGCGGCGGCCCTGCTGCGCGTGGTGCTCCAGGACGCGGGAGAGGAGGTTGTAGGAGTAGAAGGTGACGGCGGCGCCGACGACGAGGCACACCATCCCCGCCGACCACCCCAGCGCCGCGAACGCGAACGGCAGGCTCAGCAGCGGCGGCGCCACGATCGACGTCGTCAGGTGGTACCCGCAGTGCAGCCATGACCCTGCAAACATGCACACGTAAACACGTCAGCTCCCGCTCCACCAAACACTGTCTGATCATTATCAACAAGCCATGATATTTTTGTTAACATAATGATGGCATAATGCCACGTGCATGCTGTCGCACTGCAAGACGATCGCTGCCCGGTCAAAAGTTGGCGGATATCAGAAGCCCCACCGTGCACCATATCGAAGAAATCATGTGCCGATGATTAACTTGTTTATTATTGCGTGTGCTGAATTTCTTGGGTGTGCGTCAGCGCACTGAACGCTTCTCCTCGGGACCAAAACTCGTCAGAGAATCGGAGCGCTGAGTATGTGGTTCAGGGGTCAACATACAAGACGTACTGGGAGGCTTGGACTGATACTGACAGAAACCTACAGCCGCACTTGTTTTTCGCCTTCTCTAGCTCGAGTGGATGACCGTGTAGTATGCTTGTCAGCGTGGAATTTCAAGCGGTGCCGGCCGACCGCTCTGTAGTCTACTTCTGCAAAGAGAAATACTACCCAAATGTTGTCCAGCGTATGCAATATGGATGCGTGATGTGTATCCGCGAGATGGTGATTGTGTACCAGTCCGGCGTCCGGCCACGGTGCACAGACCACTACTCCTCGTTTAGCACAAGGGCATGCCGGAGGTGCAAGATTCAGTGGAAATCCTACGTTAACATTAGTTTATTTTGGCAGTTCCCTAGTAATATACTCCCTCCGTCCCAAAATTCTTGTCTTACATTTGTCCAAATACGAATGTATCTAGTTACAATTTAGTGTTAGATACATCCGTATCTAGAAAAATCTAAGACAAGAATTTTGAGACGGAGGTAGTATTTACTTAATGCAAGTTGGAAACAGATGGTACTAGTATTACTTACTGGAGCATCATAGTTATACCAGTTGACTGGCTGCTAGGCAGACTAATAATATGTTGTGGTGATCTAGCTGCAAAGGAGACGCTAAATAATATTTGTTGCACATGTTTTTCTAGGAATAAGATGCAATGCACTGTGCACATTTTACGGGAATGCACATGGAGGAGTATGGCCGTCTATTGACAGCCAGGAATCCCAGCAGCCGCGAGCACTATTGTGTTTTGTCTCTTGTTTTTTTGCTGCCAAAGAACATTTGGGCACGCAGGGTGGAGAGGGGAGGGAAAGTGAAAAAGGGCGGCATTTGCAGTGGAAAAGGCACAGGTCTCATAAAGTAGACGGTGAAAAAAGGATGAAAGAAGAGGAGAGACTCTCTTGAAAGGATAGATATGGGCAAGGGGCCAATTCAACACATGCATCCACTACCCTGCAAGAGCTTTTGATCAGGAGATCCCGCAGGTGGAATTTCAATGGCATGACCAAGAAAATCATTGCCTTGTAAACCGGATCTTGTTAGCAGCTGGCCAGCGATTATTTATATATAATGCGATTACTACTAGGACATGAACCATTTTCAGGCGGACCAATCAAGCATCACATCGATTTTATCTTTGCTAGCATAGCCCAAGTCGCCTTGGTGCTGTGGTACGTGTGTGCAGCTAGTAATCAGAGCTACTGCTATAGCTGGGACAACCTATCAACAGCTTCATGCAGCATGATCCCGACGCCGCGCCGGACGAGCACAGGCGGGCATGTGCTTCTCTGACGTGCTGCTACGGAGAAGGACGAAAGAGAGGGTGGGTTTAGCAGGCACCTTTGGACTGGAGGACGAAGAGCGCGCCGGCGTCGAGCTTCTGGCCGACGGTGTCGCCGCCGGCCTCCATCTTCTTCGCCTCCTCCTCCTCCCTGCTCGGAGCCCCCATGCCGTCTAGCTAGCTTAGCTTAGCTAGCTCCTGAGAGGCGGGGGCAGGACTGACCCGGAAAGAAAGGTGGCTAGCCAAGCTACCAGTGCCAGACTCCCACGTCGTAGAGAAGAGAAGCTTCTCTTCTCTCCCCCTTGACCCCTTTGCTTTGCTCGATCGATATATGCACGGAGCGGAGAGCTGAGCTACTCCCTATATAGGCGCCGCGTGCCCGGTGCCGGGCCGCGCCCGCCGTGCTGAAAGGCCGACGCACGCCAAGAGCGCGCGCACGTATCAGGCTCCTGATTCTCTTTGCCCGCTCCACCGGCAAATCAACTGAACCCGCAGCGAAATGGAGTAGTCAACACTTTCAGACATGTGATTATTTAGTGATTATTGCACTCGGATTTCGCTGCCTGGACGGGTGGAACGACCGGGACGTGCCGATGGGGTGCATCTAGCTGACGGGACAGTGGAGAGGCGTACGTGCATCGATACAAATTCAAGTCCATTACTGCGTAAATGTGCGTGACAACTGACAAGACAAGTTGGCCACCGATCGATGAGCAGAGGTGCAGGTGTAGGAGTAGGAGTTTTCGTTGCCGGCCGTAGCGCCAGGCTTGGCCACTAGCTGGGTTCGTTGGCAGTGCGTATCGGCGGGATGTTGGGGGCACGACGGGGACGTGCCGGAGGAGGAGGAGGATCTCAACATGCTTCAGTGGGTAAGCAAGCGTTTGCTGTCATGGCAACTGCAACAGTGCGATCCACAGCCACGGGTAGCGCCTTCTGGCTTAAATAAACCGGTGATCTTCGAATCTTTGGGTCGATTTAAACAATTAAATCTGCCAGGTTATCGGCGCCTTCTGGCCTGTCAACTTGATTGTTCTTTAGGTCGGGGTTATCGATCAGCTTCAGAGCTTAATAATGTTCTTTTCGAAGCAAGTATGCTGTCACAGCTGAGATACTCCTACTGACAAGCTCTCTCGGTCTCGGGCTCAACGACTTCAATTACTCATGGACTGAAATGTGTAAGGTTCGTAATCACAACCACTTGCTAATTTGTATATTTTTCTGAGGAAAAGAATATTGACGATCAAATCCCGTGGGAGGCCTTGTGTGGCGGCATGGTGAACTCCCATACGATCACGTCGCAGGTGTTGACTTTCACAAGCTAAATGCGCTCGCAGCTCGCTCATCTTCAACGGTTGGTTAACTGGTGTGATGTTCTTTGACTGCTCGCACAACTAGGTGCACGTGCTTTCTATAATAAGCAAACACCTTGCATACACCGGAGGAGTAAAACTTTTCCTAATTTGCAGGCTTGCAGCCTGTATTTTATTTCCTTGACAATGTACTGGATTCTCGGCGCCTGCGGGTGCACGCCGCTCTCCTCTCCGTTATCACTACGCACTCTGTCATCCCCGTCAAAATAAAACAGAATTAAGTGCTCTGTCAGTGCGTATTTATCGATCAGTTGATGCGACACCGCAACAGAAAACGAAAGAGAGGGGGGGGGGGG
>LR738711.1:843334165-843422193 GCA_902687465.1 Secale cereale
AGGTGCCGGGGAAGAGGGCCTCACCACGTGGGCGAGGTCGAGGCGACGGCGAGGTCGAGGCGACGGCGATGGGGGCGGCGACGGCGACGGCGACGGGGGCAACGCGACAGGGGCGGCGACGACGACAGGGCAGCACGCGACGGGGGCGGCGACAACATCGACGAAGAGAAACATAATAAGAACAGAGGGAAACTGATTTTTTTTGAAACGCTGTATATGTAGAAGGCACCTTTAGTACCAGTTGGAGCCACCAACTGGTACTAAAGGCCTGTTTTGGCCAGGCCAAGCGGTGGAAGGGCAGGCCTTTAGTACCGGGTGGTGGCTCCAACCAGTACTAAAGGTCCCCCCTTTAGTACCGGTTGGAGCCACGACCCGGTAATAAAGGGTGTGCGCTGCCACCCGCGGTGCGCAAAGTTTAGTCCTACCTCGCTAGTCGAGGAGCCCCAGGACTAGTTTATAAGCCCCGGCGCGGGCACTGCATTGAGCTCCTCTCTAATGCAGGCTTTCTGGGCCTAAAATTTCTACTCTGCCCTGTTGGGCCTACTGGTCTAGCGGGCCTGCATCCTGGCCCAACTACACGTTGGATTTCTAGTCGTATGCAGGTTGTTGTGGCCTAGTAGGTGGGTTCTTTTAGTTTTTTCTATTTTCTGCTTTATTTGAATTATTTTATTTATTTCTAAGTTGTTTTTTGCTGTATTTAGAGTTCCTTTGTGAATATTTTTGCTATAGGTACAAAAAATTACAAACTTTCTATTAGTGCCGGTAGTTTTTAAATTTGAATAGTTCAAATTTGAATTATTTCAAATTTGTGTGAATCACTAGTTTTTGAATAACTTAACTTTAAAAATAGATTTTCCAGTTATTCTTTTTTCTTATGTTTTAATATTAGTGTGGTTTAACATTATATTCAACTTGGTAATACTTAGGTTATATAAAAAATGAAATGCCTTTATAACAGATGACTTATCGTGTGAAACCCCGATATTTTGAAAAAGATTGTCCATTTTATACACAAATTGCATCCAGTTTTTGTCGTAACCCTCTCTACTTTTTTGCACATGCTATGTGGGTGAAATTATGATACTATGCCAACTTTCAACCTTTTCAGAGTTCGTTTGAAGTGTTTTTATATTTCAAGGTCATTTAGCTGAAAAATTCAGTAAATGCATGAAAGAATTTGTTTGCACATAAAATTTCTTCGCGTTTCAAATGCCAAAACACATAAGTACCCTAACTATTACAAAGATTCCCTCCAATTTGTTCGAAGCGAGACTTTCCAGATATATAAGTCCGGAAACTCACTAGAGAAGAAAGTGATGACAGTGAAGCTGATCACATCCCAGAGTGGGATCTTTGGGTGTGAAACTTTTTCTTTGCGTGTGTCCCTTTGCGCCGTAACCATGGACAATCTTCGTCATTTAACTGGATGCTCGGGTCAATATTCATTGCGAATGTAGCAATTTCATCAAACTTTTCATAATCTTCTGACATGTCTGTCTTGTCATCCACTCCCACGATGTTTCTTTTCCCAGAAAGAACTATGTGGCGCTTTGGCTCATCGTATGATGCATTCGCTTCCTTATATTTTCTTTTTCTCGGCTTGGTAGACATGTCATTCACATAGAAAATCTGTGCCACATCATTGGCTAGGACGAATGGTTCGTCTGCATACGCAAGATTGTTGAGATCCACTGTTGTCATTCCGTACTGCGGGTCTTCAGTTACCCCGCCTCATTTCATATTGACCCATTTGCACCGAAACAAAGGGGCCTTCAAACCACGTCCATAGTCAAGTTCCCATATGTCCTCTATGTAACCATAATATGTTTCCTTTCCCGTCTTGGTTGCTGCATCAAAGTGGACACCACTGTTTTGGTTGGTGCTCTTCTTATCTTGAGCGATCGTGTAAAATGTATTCCCATTTATCTTGTACCCTTTGAAAGTCATTATATTCGAAGATGGTAACTGGGACAACAAGTACATGTCATCTTCAATAGCGGCGTCATGCATGGCACGTGTCAACCAGCCGGTGAAAGTCGTCGTTTGTTCACGTGTAATCCAGTCGTCAGACTACTCCGGGTATTTGGAGCGTAGAAAATTCTTTTGTTCGTCCATATACGGAGCCACCAAGGCGGAGCTCTGTAGAACTGTGTAGTGTGCTTGAGTGAGAGAATGCCCATCCATACATATTATTTGATCCCCTCTTAGCGTGCCTTTTCCATCCAGTCTGCCCTTATGTCGTGATTCAGGAACACCAATCGGCTTAAGGTCAGGAATAAAGTCAATACAAAACTCAATGACCTCCTCATTTTCATGGCCTTTGGAGATGCTTCCTTCTGGCCTAGCACGGTTATGAACATATTTCTTTAAGACTCCCATGAACCTCTCAGAGAGGAACATATTGTGTAGAAATACAGGACCCAAAACGTTAATCTCTTCGCATAGGTGAACTAGGACGTGCGCCATGATGTTGAAGAAGGATGGTGGGAACACCAACTCGAAACTGACAAGACATTGCACCAAATCATTCTATAACATTTGTATGATTTCTGGATCGATTACCTTCTGAGAGATTGCATTGAGGAATGCACATAGCTTCACAATGGCTAATCGAACGTTTTCCGGTAGAAGCCCCCTCAATGCAATCAGAAGCAGTTGCGTCATAATCACGTGGCAGTCATGAGATTTTAAGTTCTGGAAATTTTTCTCTGCCGTATTTATTATTCCCTTTATATTTGGCGAGAAGCCAGATGGTACCTTAATACTGAGCAGGCATTCAAAGAAGATTTCCTTCTCTTCTTTGGTAAGAGTGTAGCTGGCATGACCCTGATGCATGCCGTCTTTTCCGTGCATACGTTGCTTGTCCTCCCATGCCTCCGGTGTATATTTTGTCTTCCCATTGAAGCAAATATGCCCTAGAGGCAATAATAAAGTTGTTATTTTATATTTCCTTACATCATGATAAATGTTTATTATTCATGCTAGAATTGTATTAACCGGAAACTTAATACATGTGTGAATACATAGACAAAACAGAGTGTCCCTAGTATGCCTCTACTAGACTGGCTCATTGATCAAAGATGGTTATGTTTCCTAACCATAGACATGAGTTGTCATTTGATCAATGGGGTCACATCATTAGGAGAATGATGTGATGGACAAGACCCATCCGTTAGCTTAGCAACTTGATCGTTTAGTATGTTGCTATTGCTTTCTTCATGACTTATACATGTTCCTATGACTATGAGATTATGCAACTCCCGTTTACCGGAGGAACACTTTGTGTGCTACCAAACGTCACAACGTAACTGGGTGATTATAAAGGTGCTCTACAGGTGTCTCCGAAGGTACTTGTTGGGTTGGCGTATTTCGAGATTAGGATTTGTCACTCCGATTGTCGGAGAGGTATCTCTGGGCCCTCTCGGTAATGCACATCATAATAAGCCTTGCAAGCAAATGACTAATGAGTTAGTCACGAGATGATGTATTACGGAACGAGTAAAGAGACTTGCCGGTAACGAGATTGAACTAGGTATGATGATACCGACGATCGAATCTCGGGCAAGTAACATACCGATGACAAAGGGAATAACGTATGTTGTTATGCGGTTCGACCGATAAAGATCTTCGTAGAATATGTAGGAGCCAATATGGGCATCCAGGTTCCGCTATTGGTTATTGACCAGAGAAGTGTCTCGGTCATGTCTACATAGTTCTCGAACCCGTAGGGTCCGCACGCTTAACGTTTCGTTGACGATATAGTATTGAATGAGTTATGTATGTTGGTGACCGAATGTTGTTCGGAGTCCCAGATGAGATCACGGACATGACGAGGAACTCCGGAATGGTCCGGAGATAAAGATTAATATATGGGATAATAGTGTTTGACCTCCGGAAGGGTTCCGGAATTCACCGGAAGGGGTTCCGGATGTTTCCCGAAATGTTTGGGTATGAGAACACTTTATTTGGGCCAAAGGGGAATGCCCACGAGGCTTTAGGAAAGTGCAAAAGGAAGTTTTGCGGAGACCAGAGGCTAGACGCCAGGAACCCTGGCGTCTAGGGGATAGACGCCGGGAACCCTGGCGTCTAGCCCTGGAGTCCGAGTGGGACTCTTTCCTTCCGGGCAAAACCGACTTTGAGGAGGCTTTTGCTCCAAGTTTCGACCCCAGGGCTCAACATATAAATAGAGGGGTAGGGCTAGCACCCATGACACATCAAGATACACCAAGCCGTGTGCCGGCCACCCCGACCCTCTAGTTTATCCTCTGTCTAGTTTCTGTAGTGCTTGGCGAAGCCCTGCAGAGATTGTTCTTCATCAACAACCGTCACCACGCCGTCGTGCTGCCGGAACTCATCTACTACTTCGGCTGTCTTGCTGGATCAAGAAGGCGAGGACGTCATCGAGCTAAACGTGTGCTGAACGCGGAGGTGTCGCACGTTCGGTACTAGATTGGGACGGATCGTGAAGGTGTATGACTACATCAACCGCGTTGATAAACGCTTCCGCTTTCGGTCTACGAGGGTACATAGACACACTCTCCCCACTCGTTGCTATGCATCTGGTAGATAGATCTTGTGTGATCGTAGGAAAATTTTAAAATACTACGTTCCCCAATAGTGGCATCATGAGCCAGGTCTATGCGTAGATGATTTGCACGAGTAGAACACAAGTGAGTTGTGGACGATACTAGTCATACTGCTTACCAGCATGTCATACTTTGCTTCGGCGGTATTGTGAGATGAAGCGGCCCGGACCGACATTACGCGTACGCTTACGCGAGACTAGTTTCACCGTTATGAGCACTCGTTGCTTAAAGGTGACTGGCGGGTGTCTGTCTCTCTCACTTTGGCTGGATCGAGTGTGCCTACGCCCGGTCCTTGTGAAGGTTAAAACAACACATACTTGACGAAACATCGTTGTGGTTTTGTATGCGCAGGTAAGAACGGTTCTTGCTAAGCCCGTAGAAGCCATGTAAAACTTGCAACAACAAAGTAGAGGACGTCTAACTTGTTTCTGCAGGGCATATTGTGATGTGATATGGTCAAGACATGATGAGTTATACGTTATTGTATGAGATGATCATGTTTTGTAAAGTTATCGGCAACTGGCAGGAGCCATATGGTTGTCGCTTTATTGTATGAAATGCAATCACCATGTAATTGCTTTACTTTATCACTAAGCGGCAGCGATAGTCGTAGAAGCAATAGTTGGTGAGACGACAACGATGCTACGATGGAGATCAAGGTGTCGCGCCGGTGACGAAGGTGATCATGACGGTGCTTTGGAGATGGAGATCAAAAGCACAAGATGATGATGGCCATATCATGTCACATATTTTGATTTGCATATGATGTTTATCTTATTATGCTTCTTATTTTGCTTAGAACGACTATAGCATTATAAGATGATCCCTTACAAAATTTCAAGGTATAAGTGTTCTCCCTGAGTATGCACCGTTGCGAAAGTTTTTCGTGCTGAGACATCACGTGATGATCTGGTGTGATAGGCTCTACGTTCAAATACAACGGGTGTAAGACAATTTTGCACACGCAGAATACTCGGGTTAAACTTGACGAGCCTAGCATATACAGATATGGCCTCGGAACACTGGAGACCGAAAGGTCGCGCGTGAATCATATAGTAGATATGATCAACATAAGATGTTCACCATTGAAACTACTCCATCTCACGTGATGATCGGACATGGTTTAGTTGATTTGGATCACGTGATCATTTAGATGACTAGAGGGATGTCTATCTAAGTGGGAGTTATTAAGTAATATGATTAAATTGAACTTTAATTTATCATGAACTTAGTCCTGGTAGTATTAGCATATCTATGTTGTAGATCAATAGCTCGCGATGTTGCTCCACGTTTATTTTTTATATGTTCCTAGAGAAAACTAAGTTGAAAGATGTTAGTAGTAATGATGCGGAATTGTTCCGTGATCTAAGGATTATCCTCATTGCTGCACAGAAGAATTATGTCCTTGATGCACCGCTAGGTGACAGACCTATTGCAGGAGCAGATACAGACGTTATGAACGTTTTGACAAAAGCTCGGTATGATGACTACTTGATAGTTTAAGTGCACCATGCTTTACGGCTTAGAACCGGGACTTCAAAAACGTTTTGAACGCCACGGAGCATATGAGATGTTCCAAGAGTTGAAATTAGTATTTCATACTCATGCCCGTGTCGAGAGGTATAAGACCTCTGACAGTACTTTGCCTACAAGATGGAGGAGAATAGCTCAACTTGTGAGCATGTGCTCAGATTGTCTGGGTACTACAATTACTTGAATCAAGTGGGACTTATTCTTCCAGATAAGATAGTAATTGACAAAGTTCTCTAATCACTATCACCAAGTTAGTAGAACTTCGTGATGAACTATAATATGCAAGGGATGACGAAGGTAATTCCCGAGCTCTTCGCGATCCTGTAATCGGCGAAGGTAGAAATCAAGAAAGAGCATCAAGTGTTGATGGTTAATAAGACCACTTGTTTCAAGTAAAGGGCAAAGGGATAGAAGGGGAACTTCAAGAAGAATGACAAGCAAGTTGTCACTCCCATGAAGAAACCCAAAGCTAAACTCAAGCCTAAAACTAAGTGCTTCTACTGCAAAGGAAATGGTCACTGGAAGTGGAACTGCCCTAGATACTTGGCGGATAAGAAGGATGGCAAAGTGAACAAAGGTATATTTGATATACAGATTATTGATGTGTATTTTACTAGTGTTCATAGCAACCCCTCGGTATTTGATACTGGTTTAGTTGCTAAAGAGTAGTAACTCGAAATGGGAGTTGCATAATGAACAGAAACTAGTTAAAAGATGAAGTGACGATGTGTATTGGAAGTAGTTCCAAGATTGATATGATCATCATCGCACACTCCCTATACTTTCGGGATTAGCGTTGAACCTAAATAAGTGTTATTTGGTGTTTGTGTTGAACATGAATATGATTTGATCATGTTTATTGCAATACGGTTATTCATGTAAGTTAGAGAATAATTGTTGTTCTGTTTACATGAATAAAACCTTCTATGGTCATACACCCAATGAAAATGGTTTGTTGGATCTCGATCGTGTGATACACATATTCATAATATTGAAGCCAAAAGATGCAAGGTTAATAATGATAGTGCAACTTATTTGTGGCATTGCCGTTTAGGTCATATTGGTGTAAAGCGCATGAAGAAACTCCATAGTGATGGACTTTTGGAATGACTTGATTATGAATCACTTGGTGCTTGCGAACCATGCCTCATGGGCAAGATGACTAAAACTCCGTTCTCCGGAACTGTGGAGCGAGCAACAGAGTTGTTGGAAATCATACATACTGATGTATGCGGACCAATAAGTGTTGAAGCTCGCGGCGGGTATCGTTATTTTCTAACCTTCACTGATGATTTGAGCAGATATGGGTATATCTACTTAATGAAGCACAAGTCTGAAACATTTGAAAAGTTCAAAGAATTTCAGAGTGAAGTGGAGAATCATCGTAACAGAAAATAAGAGTTTCTACGATATGATCGTAGAGGTAAAATATTTGAGTTAGCGAGTTTGGCCTTCAGTAAAAACAATGTGAAATAGTTTCACTACTCACGCCACCTGGAACACCATAGTGTAATGGTGTGTCCGAACGTCATAACCGTACTTTATTAGATATGGTGCGATCGATGATGTCTCTTACCGATCTACCACTATCGCTTTTGGGGTTATGCATTAGAGACAGCTACATTCACGTTAAATAGGGCACCATCTAAATCCTTGGAGATGACACCGTATGAACTGTGGTTTGATGAGAAACCTAAGCTGTCATTTCTTTAAGTTTGGGACTGTGATGCTTATGTGAAAAAGTTTCAACATGATAAGCTCGAACCCAAATTGGAGAAGTAAATCTTCATAGGATACCCAAAAGAAACTATTGGGTACACCTTCTATCACATATCCGAAGGCAAGGTCTTTGTTGCTAAGAGTGGATCCTTTCTAGAGAAGGAGTTTCTCTCGAAAGAAGTGAGTGGGAGGAAAGTAGAACTTGATGAGGTAATTGTACCTTCTCCCGAATTGGAAAGTGGAACATCACAGAAACTAGTTCCAGTAATTCCTACACCAATTAGTGAGGAAGCTAATGATGATGATCATGAAACTTCAGATCAAGTTTCTGCTGAACTTCATAGATCAACCAGAGTTCGTTCCACACTAGAGTGGTACGACAACCCGGTTCTGGAAGTCATGTTATTGGAACATGATGAACCTACGAACTATGAGGAAGCGATGATGAGCCCAGATTCCGCAAAATGGCTTGAGGCCATGAAATCTGAGATGGGATCCATGTATGAGAACAAAGTGTGGACTTTGGTTGACTTGCCCGATGATCGGCAAGCCATCGAAAATAAATGGATCTTCAAGAGGAAGACTGACGCTGACGGTAATGTTACTGTTTACAAAGCTCGACTTGTTGCGAAAGGTTTTCGACAAGTTCAAGGAGTTGACTACGATGAGACTTTCTCACCCGTAGCGATGCTTAAGTTTGTCCAAATCATGTTAGCAATTGCCGCATTTTATGAAATCTGGCAAATGGATAACAAAACTGCATTCTTTAATGGATTTATTAAAGAAGAATTGTATATGATGCAACCAGAAGGTTTTGTCAAAAAGGTGCTAACAAAATGTGCAAGCTCGAGCGATCCATCTATGGACTGGTGCAAGCATCTCGGAGTTGGAATATACTCTTTGATAAGTTGATCAAAGCATATAGATTTATACAGACTTGCGGTGAAGCCTGTATTTACAAGAAAGTGAGTGGGAGCACTACAACCTTTCTGATAAGTATATGTGAATAACATATTGTCGATCGGAAATGATGTAGAATTTTTATGGAAAGCATAAAGGAGTGTTTGAAAGGAGTTTTTTTTCAAAGAAAGACCTTGGTGAAGCTGCTTACATATTGGGCATCAAGATCTATAGAGATAGATCAAGACGCTTGATAAGACTTTCGATGAGTACATACCTTGATAAAATTTTGAAGTAGTTCAAAATGGATCAGTCAAAGAAGGAGTTCTTGCCTGACTTGTAAGGTGTGAAGTTGAGTAAGACTCAAAGCCAGACCACGGCAGAAAAATATAGAGAGAATGAAAGTCATTCCCTATGCCTCAGCCATAGGTTCTATAAAGTATGCCATGCTGTGTACCAAACATGTTGTGTACCTTGCCATGAGTTTGACAGGGAGGTACAATAGTGATCCAGGAGTAGATCACTGAACAGTGGTCAAAATTATCCTTAGTAACTGGATGACTAAGGAAATGTTTCTCGATTATGGAGGTGATAAAGAGTTCGTCGTAAAGGGTTACACCGATGCAAGCTTTGACACTAAATCCAGATGACTCTAAGTATCAATCTGGATGCGTATTGAAAGTGGGAGCAATTAGCTAGAGTAGCTCCATGCAGAGCATTGTAGACATAGAAATTTGCGAAATACATACGGATCTGAATGTGACAGACCCGTTGACTAAACTTCTCTCACAAGCAAAACATGATCACACCTTAGTACTCTTTGGGTGTTAATCACATAGCGATGTGAACTAGATTATTGACTCTAGTAAACCCTTTGGGTGTTGTTCACATGGCGATGTGAACTATGGGTGTTAATCACATGACGATGTGAACTATCGGTGTTAAATCACATGGCGATGTGAACTAGATTATTGACTCTAGTGCAAGTGGGAGACTGAAAGAAATATGCCCTAGAGGCAATAATAAAGTTGTTATTTTATATTTCCTTACATCATGATAAATGTTTATTATTCATGCTAGAATTGTATTAACCGGAAACTTAATACATGTGTGAATACATAGATAAAACAGAGTGTCCCTAGGATGCCTCTACTAGACTGGCTCATTGATCAAAGATGGTTATGTTTCCTAACCATAGACATGAGTTGTCATTTGATCAATGGGGTCACATCATTAGGAGAATGATGTGATGGACAAGACCCATCCGTTAGCTTAGCAACTTGATCGTTTAGTATGTTGCTATTGCTTTCTTTATGACTTATACATGTTCCTATGACTATGAGATTATGCAACTCCCGTTTACCGGAGGAACACTTTGTGTGCTACCAAACGTCACAACATAACTGGGTGATTATAAAGGTACTCTACAGGTGTCTCCGAAGGTACTTGTTGGGTTGGCGTATTTTGAGATTAGGATTTGTCACTTCGATTGTCGGAGAGGTATCTCTGGGCCCTCTCGGTAATGCACATCATAATAAGCCTTGCAAGCAAATGACTAATGAGTTAGTCACGAGATGATGTATTACGGAACGAGTAAAGAGACTTGCCGGTAACGAGATTGAACTAGGTATGATGATACCGATGATCAAATCTCGGGCAAGTAACATACCGATGACAAAGGGAATAACGTATGTTGTTATGCGGTTCGACCGATAAAGATCTTCGTAGAATATGTAGGAGCCAATATGGGCATCCAGGTTCCGCTATTGGTTATTGACCAAAGAAGTGTCTCGGTCATGTCTACATAGTTCTCGAACCCGTAGGGTCTGCACGCTTAACGTTTCGTTGACGATATAGTATTGAATGAGTTATGTATGTTGGTGACCGAATGTTGTTCGAAGTCCTGGATGAGATCACGGACATGACGAGGAACTCCGGAATGGTCTGGAGAGAAAGATTAATATATGGGATAATAGTGTTTGACCTCCGGAAGGGTTCCGGAATTCACCGGAAGGGGTTCCGGATGTTTCCCGAAATGTTTGGGTACGAGAACACTTTATTTGGGCCAAAGGGGAAAGCCCACGAGGCTTTAGGAAAGTGCAAAAGGAAGTTTTGCCGAGACCAGAGGCTAGACGCCAGGAACCCTGGCGTCTAGGGGGTAGACACCGGGAACCCTGGCGTCTAGCCCTGGAGTCCGAGTGGGACTCTTTCCTTTCGGGCAAAACCGACTTTGAGGAGGCTTTTGGTCCAAGTTTCGACCCCAGGGCTCAACATATAAATAGAGGGGTAGGGCTAGCACCCAGGACACATCAAGATACACCAAGCCGTGTGCCGGCCACCCCGACCCTCTAGTTTATCCTCCGTCTAGTTTCTGTAGTGCTTGGCGAAGCCCTGCAGAGATTGTTCTTCATCAACAACCGTCACCACGCCATCGTGCTGCCGGAACTCATCTACTACTTCGCCTGTCTTGCTGGATCAAGAAGGCGAGGACGTCATCGAGCTGAACGTGTGCTGAACGCGGAGGTGCCGTACGTTCGGTACTAGATTGGGACGGATCGTGAAGATGTACGACTACATCAACCGCGTTGATAAACGCTTCCGCTTTCGGTCTACGAGGATACGTAGACACACTCTCCCCACTCGTTGCTATGCATCTGGTAGATAGATCTTGCGTGATCGTAGGAAAATTTTAAAATACTACATTCCCCAACACCCATACACACCTAAGAAGCCAAGCAGGGTCACGCAAAGATTCTTCATCACATGCATCACGTCGATTGCGGAGCGGACCTCTAGGTATTTCCAATAGGGCAGGTCCCAAAATATAGGTTTCTTCTTCCACATGGGTGCGCGTCCGTCAGCGTCATTCGGAACAGGTTGTCCGCCAGGACCCTTTCCAAAGACTACCTTCAAATCCTTGACCATATCATGTACATCAGCACCAGTTCGGTGGCGAGGCTTCGTCCGATGATCCGCCTTACCTTTGAAATGCTTGCCTTTCTTTCTTACGGGATGCCTGCTCAGAAGAAATCGACGATGTCCGAGGTACACATTCTTCCTACAATTATCTAAATATATACTATCGGTATCATCCAAACAATGCGTGCATGCGCGGTATCACTTGTTTGTTTGTCCTGAAAGGTTACTGAGAGCAGGCCAATCATTGATGGTAACGAACAGCAACACCTTTAGATCAAATTCTTCCTGTCTGTTCTCATCCCACGCACGTACACCTTTTCCATTCCACAGTTGTAAGAGTTCTTCAACTAATGGACTTAGGTACACATCAATGTCGTTGCCGGGTTGCTTAGGGCCTTGGATGAGCACTGGCATCATAATGAACTTCGGCTTCATGCACAACCAAGGAGGAAGGTTATACAAACAATGAGTCATAGGCCATGTGCTATGGTTGCTGCTCTGCTCCCCAAAAGGATTAATGCCATCTGCGCTTAGACCAAACCATACGTCCCTTGGTCACCTCCAAACTCCTCCCCGCTATACTTTCTCTCGATTTTTCTCCACTGCGACCCGTCAGTGGGTACTCTCAAATATCCGTCTTTCTTACGGTCTTCTCTGTGCCATCGCATTGCCTTGGCATGCTCTTTGTTTTGGAAGAAACGTTTCAACCGTGGTATTATAGGAGCATACCACATCACCTTGGCAGGAAACTTTTTCCTGGGGCGCTCGCCCTCGACATCACCATGGTCATCGCGGCTGATCTTACAGCGCAATGCACCGCATACCGGACACGCGTTCAAATCATCGTACTCACCCCGGTAGAGGATGCAGTCATTAGGGCATGCACGTATCTTATGCACCTCTAACCCTAGAGGGCAGACAACCTTCTTTGCTTCGTACGTACTCTTGGGCAATTCGTTGTCTTTTGGAAGCATCTTCTTTAACATTACCAACAATTTTCCAAATCCCTTGTCAGATACACCATTCTCTGCCTTCCATTGCAGCAATTCCAGTGTGGTGCCCAGCTTTTTCTTGTCAGCTTCGCAATTTGGGTACAACAATTTCTTGTGATCCTCTAACATTCGCTGCAACTTTAGCCTCTCCTTTTCAATTGTGCAGTTTCTCTTTGCATCGGCAATGGCTCGACCTAGATCATCAGCGGGCTCATCTGATGCCTCTTCTTCAGCTTCTTGCCGCATTGCCGGCTCAGCTTCTTCCCCCATTGTTGTACCATCGTATTCAGGGAACCCATGGCCAGGATAGATGTCGTTGTCCTCTTCTTCTTCATTGTCTTCCATCATAACCCCTCTTTCTCCGTGCTTGGTCCAAACATTATAGTGGGGCATGAAACCGGACTCAAACAGGTGGACGTGAATGGTTCTTGAGTTAGAGTAATTGTGATCATTCTTACAGCTAGCACATGGACAAGGCATAAAACCATCCGCTCGCTTGTTTACCTCAGCCGCGTTCAGAAAAGTATGCACGCCATTAATGAACTAGGGAGAGCATCGGTCATCGTACATCTATTGCGGGCTCATCTTCATTACACAACACTGAAAATACCAAATTAATACAAGTTCATACATAAAGTTCATACAACACTTAAATGCAACATACAAATAACTCTCTAGCTAAAGCATTTAAATGCAACAACAAATGCGATCAAGATCGCAACTAAGGTAACAATTGATCCAACAGCATAATGATACCAAGCCTCATTATCAATGGCATATTTTCTTATCTTTCTAATCTTCAAGCACATTTTGTCCATCTCGATCTTGTGATCATCGACGACATCGGCAACATGCAACTCCAATTCCATCTTCTCCCCCTCAATCCTTTTCAATTTTTCTTTCAAATACTCGTTTTCTCTTTCAACTAAATTTAACCTCTCGACGGATATCAAAACCATGGCACTATGTATAACAAACAACATACGGGTAAGATAATTATACTAGTAACTATATATCTAAATTACACAAACATGATTTTTTAATATAAAAAAGATAAGAACAAGAGGCTCACCACAAGGTGGTGCCGACGACAGGACGGTGCAGACGATCGACGGTGGTTAGGACGGAGACGGGAAGGCACTAAGTAAACAACACTTACAATTGCAAACTAAGTGTTATTTTGAGCTCAAATAGCATATAAATCAAATAAAATACCACATATAATTCCTCCCAAATTACTAAAACCCACAAATTAATGACTATATAAAGCATTGCAAGAGCTAATCTAGCAATGAGAGATGAAAGGACAAAGTTGCTTACCTTTGTGATCACTTGGATGGATGGGGTGCCTTCAAGTCTTCACAAATTTTGGGAAAAATGGAGTGTGAGCTCGAGGGTAGTGGGGAAGAACAAATAGGAGAGGGGAAAGTGGTAAACCGAGCGAGCTCGGGTGGACGAAGGGTTTATGTAGGACGACCTTTAATACCGGTTCGAGGCAAGAACCGGTACTAAAGGTGCTGGAAGGGCCCCGGTCTGACAACATTCTGCCACCACTCTCTTTAGTACCGGTTCGTGGCACGAACTAGTGCTAAAAGTTCGACACAAACCGGTACTAACGAGAGCGGCCCGCCTAGCCGTTGGAACCGGTACTAATGATCACATTAGTGCCGGCTCATATCAAAACCGGGACTAATGAGCTGAACATCTGACCCTTTTTATACTAGTGTCAGCCTCATCATGTTCACCACTGCGCTCAACCTACTCTCCTGCACCATATTCTTAGCCGACATCGCCGGCCTCGATGACAGCGGAGGATCGAGACAGTTCATGGCCGTGATCTCAGAGTCCCTGCAAGTCGCTGGCCAACCCAACTTGTCGTATTCTTCCCTGTGGTCGCGCCTCTCGACCCGCAACGACCGAGGAAGCGCCTCGCCATGTGCTTCATGCGGCTGCATGCCATATTAGACGAGCAGATCTGTAGAGAGACAAGTTGGCAATACAATGATCGATGTATTGATGGGGTGCCGTTGCACGTATATATAAGTACATGGTAGGCCTCAACCTCAACTATACACAACTAGGAGGTGGGCCACAATACAAAATACATGCAACCCAAATATATACTCAACATACCCCCACGGTCGAAGCGTTGCCGAAGACTCAAAGACTGGACCGAAACTCCTCGAAGACGGGAGTAGGCAATCCCTTAGTCATCACATCAGCAAACTGTTGCGTCGTCAGTACGTGGAGAACTCGAATACGACCAAGGGCAACCTGCTCTTGCAGGAAGTGAATATCAAGCTCAATATGCTTCGTACATTGATGGTGCACCAGGTTGACGGAGAGGTAGACCGCGCTGACGTTATCGCAGTAGACAAGAGTGGCTTTATGAACGCCACAAAGCAACTCTTGAAGTAGCTGATGGATCCAAGAGCATTCAGCCACGGTGTTAGCCACGACCCGATACTTTGCCTCGGCGCTGGAGTGGGAGACCGTGGGCTGCCGCTTCAGTGACCAAGAGATCAACGAGGACCCAAGGTAGATGTAATAGCCGGACGTAGAGCGTCGAGTGTCGGGGCAGCCTGCCCAGTCGGCGTCCGAATAGGCGATGAGGTCGGTGGAGGCGGAGGCCGTCAGGGTGAGTCCCAAGGACATGGTGCTGCATATGTAACGGAGAATACGCTTCACCAAGGTCCAATGAGAGTCATGCGGGGCATGCATGTGGAGGCACACCTGCTGAACAACGTACTGCAGGTCGGGTCGGGTCAGCGTCAGGTACTGTAAAGCACCAACGATGGAGCGATAGAACGTTGCATCGGACGCGAGAGACCCCTCCAGAGTAGAGACCTTCGCCTTCGTGTCGACGGGGGTGGGAGCCGTCTTGCAGTTAAGCATACCGGCACACTCCAGAAGCTCGTGGGCATACTTTTGCTGATGCGGAAAGAAGCCGTCAACCCGATGAACCACCTCGATGCCGAGGAAGTAGTGCAGAGGCCCCAAGTCCTTGAGGGCGAACTCATCACGAAGACGAGCTGTCAACCGCTGAAGGAGCTTGGGGGCGGATGCCGTGAGGATGATATCATCGACGTAGAGCAAGAGATATGCAGTGTCAGCTCCCCGATGATACACAAAGAGTGAGGCATCGGAGCGAGTGGACCGACAGACTGCCAACTGAAGCACGACATGGATCATGTCTGGTTTAACAACCGTAGCGAAGGTGTCGATGAAGTCCACGCCCGCGCGCTGTCGAAATCCACGAACCACCCACCGAGCCTTGTAGCGCTCGAGAGAACCGTCTGGGCGGGTCTTGTGGCGGAACACTAATAACCCACAAGTATAGGGGATCATTTGTAGCCTTCTTTGATAAATAAGAGTGTCGAACCCAACGAGGAGCTAAAGGCAGAACAAAAATTTCTCAAATTCTATCGACCACCGATACAACTCTACACACACTTGACGTTTGCTTTATCGAAATCAAGTATGAAACTATTTTGTAGTTGTGATGCTGGAACTACTTTGCAAGAATAAAATTAGAAGTACTTTGCAAGATAATAAAAGTGGATAGCTTTTGTCAACAAGAAAGTTATTTTTCCCTAGGCAACCGATAACCAGTACCGGTAATCATTCTTGTAATTTTATATGAGGGAGAGGCATGAGCTAACATACTTTCTCTACTTGGATCATATGCACTTATGATTGGATCCCTAGCAAGCATCCGCAACTAATAAAGATCATTAAGGTCGTGAAACCCAACCATAGCATTAAGTATCAAGTCCTCTTTACTACCATATGTCATACCCCACTTACTCGGGTTTAAGTTTCTGTCACTCTCGCACCCCACCATAAGTGAATCATGAACATATTGCAACACCCTACAGTGGGGGCCCCTCACGTTTGCGCGAGAATGGAGGGCACCATAGGACAACACCATAAATAAAACATACAATCATACCAACCAAGATCACGATTAACCCACAGGACAAAACGGATCTACTCAAACATCATAGGATAACCATAGATCAATTGGAAATAATATATGGAGTTGAACACCATGTTTAAGTAGAGATTACAGTGGGGGGAAAGAGGTGTTACACCGCTGCAATGAGGGGGAGAGAGTTGGTGTTGACGGTAGCAAGATTGTTGATGTAGATTATCGTCTCGATCGTTGCCCCGGTGCCACTCCGACGCCACGGGAAGCGAGGGGAAGAGAGCCCCCCTCCTTCTTCTTCTTCCTTGGCCTCCCCCCTAGATGGGAGGAGGGTTCCCCCTCAGATCCATGGCCTCCATGGCGGCGGAGGGGCGGGAGCCCCTCCGAGATTGGATATGTCTCTCTGTCCTCTTCTGTTTCACGTCCCCTAGATCTGGCCCTTCACCGTTAATTAAATTCCCCGAGTTCCGTAACTCCGATTGCGCTGAAATTTTGACATGATTTTTATCCATAAATTAGCTTTCTTGCACCAGAAGAAGGGCCCCAACCGGCGTTCGAGGTGAGCATAAGACACCAGGGCGCGCTTGGGCCTGGTGGCGTGCCCTGGTGGGTTGTGAGCACTGTGGGCCCCTGTTTGCGTTGCTTCCACCTCCTAAAAATCACATATATTCCAAAATAATTCTCTGCCAATTTTTATCACGTTTGGACTTCGTTTGATATGGATTTTATGTGATACAAAAAACATGCAAAAACAGGAAGTGGAATTGGGCACTGGATCAGTAGGTTAGTCCAAATAAATCATATAAATTGTTGCCAAAAGTATGTAAAAGTTGAATAATATTGGCATGAAACAATAAAAAATTATAGATACAACAGAGACGTATCAGCATCCCCAAGCTTAATTCCTGCTCATCCTCGAGTAGGTAAATGAGAAAAAAGATAATTTTTGATGTGGAATGCTACCTAGCATAAACTTGATCATATATCTAGTCATGGCATGAATATTAAGACATGAGTGATGCAAAGCAATAGTATATAATTTGACATAAAGACATCAATACTCGGGCATCCCAACAAACAATCATGTCTTTCAGAATATGAAAAGCTAAAGAACATTATCCCTACACAATCATATAGTCTTGTCATGCTCTGTCTTCCTAGCTCAAAGTATAAATCATGTACTACGCCGGTGTCAGCCAAGCAATTGGTTCATACTTTTTAACGCGCTTCAGCATTTTCAACTTTCACGCAATACATGAGCGCAAGCCATGGATATAGCAATATAGGTGTAATAGAATGCGGTGGTAGTAGACAACAAGAAGGGAAGAAAGTCTCACATTGATACGTCTCCAACGTATCTATAATATTTGATTGTTCCATGCTATTATATTATCCATCTTGGATGTTTTATATGCATTTATATGCTATTTTATATGATTTTTGGGACTAACCTATTAACCTAGAGCCCAGTGCCAGTTTCAGTTTTTTCCGTGTTTCAGAGTTTTACAGAAAAGGAATACCGAACGGAGTCCAATTGACGTGCTAAATTTTGATGATTTTTTATGGACCAAAAGAAGCCCCTGGAGTAAAAGAGTTGGGCCAGAAGAGTCTCGAGCCATCCACGAGGGTGGAGGGTGCGCCCCTCCTATCTCGTGGACGACTCGGAGACCCCCCTGACGTAAGACCAACGCCAAAAATTCCTATAAATACAGAAACCCCCGAAAATAAACCTAGATCGAGAGTTCCGCCACCGCAAGCCTCTGTAGCCACCAAAAACAAATCAGGACCCTGTTCCGGCACCTTGCCGGAGGGGGGATCCATCATCGGTGGCCATCTTCATCATCCCGACACTCTCCATGATGAGGAAGGAGTAGTTCACCCTTCGGGATGAGGGTATGTACCAGTAGCTATGTGTTTGATCTCCCTCTCTCTCTCGTGTTCTTGATATGGCACGATATTGATGTATCGCGAGCTTTGCTATTATAGTTGGATCTTATGATGTTTCTCCCCCTCTATCTTCTTGTAATGGATTGAGTTTTCCCTTTGAAGTTATCTTATCGAATTGAGTCTTTAAGGATTTAAGAACACTTGATGTATTTCTTGCATGGGATACTCGTGGTGACTATGGGGTATTCTATTGATTCACTTGATGTATGTTTTGGTGATCAACTTGCGGGTTCCATGACCTTGGGAATCTATGCATAGGGGTTGGCACACGTTTTCGTCTTGACTCTCCGGTAGAAACTTTGGGGCACTCTTTGAAGTTCTATGTGTTGGTTGAATAGATGTATCTGAGATTGTGTGATGCATATCGTACAATCATGCCAACGGATACTTGAAGTGACAATGGAGTATCTAGCTGACATTAGGGTTTTGGTTGATGTGTGTCTTAAGGTGTTATTCTAGTATGAACTCTCGGATAAATTGAACGGAAAGAATAGCTTCGTGTTATTTTACTACAGAGTCTTGAATAGATCAATCAGAAAGAATAACTTTGAGGTGGTTTCGTACCCTACAATAATCATTTCATTTATTCTCCGCTATTAGTGACTTTGGAGTGACTCTTTGTTGCATGTTGAGGGATTGTTATATGATCTAATTATGTTATCCTTTTTGAGAGAACTTGCACTAGTGAAAGTATGAACCCCATGCCTTGTTTCGAAGCATTGCAATACCGTTTGTGCTCACTTTATCATTAGTTACCTTGCTGTTTTTATATTTTCAGATTACAAAAACCTGTATCTACCATCCATATTGCACTTGTATCACCATCTCTTCGCCGAACTAATGCACCTATACAATTTACCATTTTATTGGGTGTGTTGGGGACACAAGAGACTCTTTGTTATTTGGTTGCAGGGTTGTTTGAGAGAGACCGATGGAGTCCTGGATCGAGGGGTCCTCGGGTGGCCAGATAAATCTTGGTGGGCCGGACTGGTGGGCCGTGAAGATCATAGTCGAAGATCATCTCTTGTATCCGGATAGGACTCCTGTATTCGTATAATGGCAAGTTTTATGTTAGGGTGTAATCTTTCCTTCCTCTGCAAGATGGTATGTACAAACCCTAGGCCCCTCCGGTGTGTATATAAACTGGAGGGTTTAGTCCGTAGAGGCTAATGGAGAATCTCAAATCCTCATAGGCTAGACTTTAGGGTTTAGCCCATACGATCTCGAGGTAGATCAACTCTTGTATTCATATTCATCCATATTAATATAGCAGGAAGTAGGGTTTTACCTCGATCGAGAGGGCCTGAACCTGGGTAAACATCGTGTCCCCAGCCTCCCATTACCATCAATCCTTAGACGCATAGTTCGGGACCCCCTACCCAAGATCCGCCGGTTTTGACACCGACAATGGTGCTTTCATTGAGAGTTTCACTATGTCGTCGACAAAAGGACTAATGGATCATGTCATCAACCACAACGGCGATACCGAGGGAATCTTCCCTCCCGGATAGCTCTTCGTGTTCGGCGGCTTCGCGCTCCGTGCCAACACTGAAGGCCACCTTGAGCAGTTCGAGAGCTACGCCCCTGGCCATCAAGTCAGATTCGGAAGCTTAAACTATGTTGCTGTTATCCACGGAGACTTGATCTTCACCGGATTCAAGTCAGCGGCAACCTCTCTCTGCCATCACGATGAACATGACCTAACTTTATCATCGGATCAGGAAATAGCACCTGCAACAGTTCTAGCCCTAGATCCAGAACACATCGCGTCAACCGAGGACGGGAAGCTCAACCCTGCCACGGAAGCCGCAGATTCAACGGCGTTGGAGCCACACACGGACCCAACCATGAGCAGGGCTGGTGTTACCGGAACCCCGGACTCAACTCCGGCCTCAGATTCCGAATCACGCGCATCTGCGCCCTTCAAGCTCGACCAGGCGTCCATCGCCGAATTCAGTGTTGCAGATATATTCCAGCACTCACGCTTCGGCGACATGTTAAAATCATTAAAATCCCTCTCCTTAGTTGGGGACACATAGCCGAATTATATCCAGTTTGAACTGGAGGCTGATGGAAAATTTTACCCCACCCACCACCCACTTGGTAGCCATGGTCGAAGATCTAACCGCTCTACTTGACTATGCTTCGAAGACTTCGAAGGGATGGACCTCGAAACCGAAGCAGATACAGACCAAGGCCGGCCCATAACCGGGCGGTGGGCAGCTACGTCTTCATACGATGTATACATGGTTGACGACCTAAGGAGAAGGAGGGCGACGGTGAAAACAATCCCTTAGAAGACTAGCTTGTCGAAGAACCTCCCAAACGTCGGCGTCCCAAGCGCTGAACTAAATCCCGTAAAGAAAAGGATAGCAATACTGTCACCAACGACGATGATATTCCGGAACAAGCCGAAGACCCCGCAGACCCAGCGATGGAGCAGGAGGAGCGAGAGGACTGAGAACAAAGTCCGAAGCTGCTGTTCGACAATAGCGATGCCGAAGATAGTAATTACGAACCTGTTTCCGAAGAAAAAGTTAGCCTCGGCGACGACAAATACATCATCCCAGAAGAACTATCAAAACAAAAGCGCTTCCATCAGCGGCTTATTACCACCGCAAGGAGCCTGAAAAGGCAGCAGAGACGGCTTCGAGCTGCACAGGACACGCTCAATGATAGATGGAACGAAGCGCTCGACGCTGAACAGAAACATGGGTACAATGGCCAAACCAAAGGCTATCATAAGCGTAAACTGCTGCCCGAATTCGACGATGAGGCCACTGCACCTATACTGCCGAATAATAACACCGCCAATAAGCCAGACCGACCACCTCATGGACGGGAGAGAGTTGCTAGCAACGACGTACACAAGCCCGCGCCCCCACCCCATAAAGGAAAGGAGGATGCGGCTCAAGTCCGAAAACACGATATGTGTGAGGACCTGAACAAAAAAGCTAGCAAGACCAGGTCTATCTACAGACCTAGGGACGGAGCTCCCGCACGGGACGATGGCTATCAAGCCAATCGCACCGGTCATATACCAGTTCGGGGTCAATACCGAACATCACCACCATCACACATACGCCATGATATAGCAAAATACAGAGGCGCCGCACACCCTCTGTGCTTCACCGATGAGGTGCTGGACCATGATTTTCTAGAAGGGTTTAAGCCCGTGAACATCGAGGTGTACGATGGAACGATGGATCCTGCCGTCTGGATAAAGGACTTCATCCTCCACATACACATGGCTCACGGAGATGATCTCCACGCCATTAAATACCTACCCCTCAAGCTGAAAGGACCAGCTCGGCACTGGCTAAACAACCTCCCAGAAAACTCCATTGGGAGTTGGGAAGAACTTGAGGATGCTTTTTGGGCCAATTTTCAGGGGACCTATGTCCGGCCCCCGGACGCTGACGATCTAAGTCACATCATTCAACAACCCGGGGAGTCAGCCCGCAAGCTTTGGAATCGGTTTCTCTCTAAGAAGAACCAAATTGTCGACTGTCCGGACGCCGAAGCCTTAGTGGCCTTCAAGGACAGTATACGGGACGAATGGCTAGCTAGACACCTCGGACAGGAAAAGCCAAGGATAATGGCTCCCTTAACTACATTCATGACCCGCTTTTGCGCGGGTGAGGATAGCTGGTTAGCTCGTAGCTGCACCAACGACCTGGGGACATACGAAGTCAGGGACGACAATGGAAAGCCACGGCGTAACAAAAACAAACATCGAAACAATGCTGGAAGCCCAGATGATACAGTGGTAAACGCCGGATTCAGCGGCTCCAAGCCCGCTCAATGGAAGAAGCCATTTAAAGGCAACAAAGATGGTCCATCCAGCTTGGATAAAATATTAGATAGGCCCTGCCAAATCCATGGCACCCCAGAAAAACTTGCAAATCATACCAACCGAAATTGTTGGGTCTTCAAGCAGGCCGGTGATACGTCCATTTTGCATCATGCTTATAGGTTGATATTTATTGCATTATGGGTTGTTCATACATGTTTTGTCACAATACTTATGCCTTTTCCCTCTTATTTTGCAAGGTTTACACGAAGAAGGGGGAATGCCGGCAGCTGGAATTCTGGGCTGGAAAAGGAGCAAACTCTGGAAACCTATTATGCACATCACCAAAAGCCCCGAAACTCCACAGAACATTTTTTCAGAAAATATAAAAAATATCTGGCGGAAGAAATCCACGAGAGGGGCCACTGGCTAGCCTCGAGGGTGGGGGGCGCGCCCCCCTTCCCAGGGCGCGCCCCCTGCCTCGAGGGCCAGCCGATGGGCCCCAGGTGCCCATCTTCTCCTATATGAAGCGTTTTGACCTGGAAAAATCGGAAGGAGGCTTTCGGGACTATACGCCGCCGTCTCAAGGCGGAAACCAATCTAGGGCTCCGGCAGAGCTGTTCTGCCAGGGTTACTTCCCTCCGGGAGGGGGAAATCGTCACCGCCGTCATCACCAATAACTCTCCCATCTTGGGGAGAGCTATCTTCATCAACATCTTCACCAGCACCATCTCCTCTTAGACCCTAGTTCATCTCTTGTATCCAATCTTTGTACCCAAACCTCAGATTGGTAATTGTGGGTTGCTAGTAGTGTTGATTACTCCTTGTAGTTGATGCTAGTTGGTTTATTTGGTGGAAGATAATATGTTCAGATCCATTATGCACATTAATACCCCTCTGGTCATGAACAATATTATGTCTTGTGAGTAGTTACTTTTGTTCCTGAGGACATGGGAGAAGTCTTGCTATCAGTAGTCATGTGAATTTGGTCTTCGTTCGATATTTTGATGAGATGTATGTTGTCTCTCCTCTAGTGGTGTCATGTGAACGTCGACTACATGACACTTCACCATTATTTGGGCCTAGAGGAAGGCATTGGGAAGTAATAAGTAGATGATGGGTTGCTAGAGTGACAGAAGCTTAAACCCTAGTTTATGCATTGCTTCGTAAGGGGCTGATTTGGATCCATATGTTTCAGGCTATGGTTAGGTTTACCTTAATACTTCTTTTGTAGTTTCGGATGCTTGCATTAGAGGTTAATCATAAGTGGGAGGCTTGTCCAAGTAAGGGCAGCACCCAAGCACCGGTCCACCCACATACCAAATTATCAAAGTACCGAACGCGAATCAGACGATCGTGATGAAAACTAGCTTGACGATAATTCCCATATGTCCTCGGGGGCACTTTACTTTGCATAAGAGTTTGCCCAGGCTTGTCCTTTGCTACAAAAAGGATTGGGACACCTTGCTGCACCTTATTTATTTTTACCTTTTGTCACTTGCTACCAATTATCTTATCACAAAAGTATCTGTTACCTATAATTTCAGTGCTTGCAGAAAATACCTTACTGAAAACTGCGTGTCATTTCCTTCTGCTCCTCGTTGGGTTCGACACTCTTACTTATCGAAAGGACTACGATAGATCCCCTACACTTGTGGGCCATCAAGACTCTTTTCTGGCGCCGTTGCCGGGGAGTGAAGCGCCTTTGGTAAGGAAAAATTATATAGTGTGCTGAAATTTATTGTCACTTGTTACTATGGCTCAAAATCCTTTGAGGGGCTTGTTTGGGGTATCTTCACCCCGAGCAGAGGAGCAAAGAGTTGCTCCTCAACCTACTGCACCTATTGAAAATGTTTTCTTTGAGATTCCTTTGGGTATGATTGAGAAACTGCTTGAAAATCCCTATACAGGAGACGGAACACTTCACCCAGATTTACACCTGATCTATGTGGATGAAGTTTGTGGATTGTTTAAGCTTGTAGGTATGCCTGAGGATGTTATCAAGAAGAAGGTCTTCCCTTTATCTTTGAAGGGATATGCATTGACATGGTTTAGGCTATGCGATGATATGGGATCTTGGAACTATAATGGTTCTGCCTTGCGAAGGAGAAAGCATCGCTCAAGCTTGGGGGAGGCTTAAGTCAATGTTATATTCATGCCCCAATCATGAGCTTTCAAGAAAGATGATCATCCAAAAAAAATATGCACGGCTTTCTCTCAATAATCGCACCATGCTCGATAATTCTTGTTCTGGCTCTTTTATGATGAAGACTATTGAATTCAAATGGGATCTATTGGAAAGAATTAAATGCAACTCCGAAGATTGGGATCTCGACGAAGGTAAGGAGTCAGGTATGACCCCTAAGGTTGATTATGTTAAAGCTTTTATGGATACCAATGTTTTCCGTGAGTTTAGCACTAAATATGGACTTGACTCTGAGATAGTAGCTTCTTTCTATGAATCTTTTGCTACTCATGTTGATCTCCCCAAGGAGAAGTGGTTTAAATACCACCCCCCTATTGAAGTAAAAGTAGTTGAACCTATTAAAGTTGAAGAAAAGACTATCACTTATAATGTTGATCCCGTTATTCCTACCGCTTATATCGAGAAACCACCTTTCCCTGTTCGGATAAAGGATCATGCTCAAGCTTCAACTGTAGTTCGTAAGAGTAATACTAGAACACTACACCCTCTGAGCAAATTAAAGTTAAACCTAGTGTTGCCATGGTTAAAGATCTCTTGATAGAAGATTTAGATGGACATGTTATTTATCTCCAAGAAGAGTCTGCTAGGATAGCCAAACCTAATGCTAGGAATAAACATAAACCTATCGTAGGCTTGCTCGTTATCTCTGTTAAGATAGGAGATCATTGCTATCATGGTTTGTGCGACGTAGGTGCTAGTGCGAGCATTATCCCTTTTGATTTGTATAATGAAATTATGCATGATATTGCACCTGTTTAGTTAGAAGGGATTGATGTTACTATTAAGCTTGCTAATAGAGAAACTATTTCACCAGTTGGGATTGTTAGAGATATTGAAGTCTTGTGTGGGAGATTAAATACCCTGCTGATTTTCTTGTTCTTAGTTCCCCACAAGATGCTTTATGTCCCATTATATTTGGTAGACCCTTCTTGAATACTGTTAATGCCAAGATAGACTGCGTAAAGGACATTATCACTGTTGGATTAGGGGATATGTCTCATGATTTTAACTTTGTTAAATTCCGTAGACAACCCCTTGAAAAGGTACCACCCAGTAAAGATGAACTTATTGGTCTTGCTTCTATTGCCGTGCCGCCTAATGATCCTTTAGAACAATACTTGCTAGACCATCAAAATGATATGCATATGAATGAAAGAAGGGAGATAGATGAAATATTCCTTACACAGGGACCCGTATTGAAAAACAACTTGCCTGTTGAAATCCTAGGGGATCCCCCTCCACCCAAGGGTGATTCCGTGTTTGAACTTAAACCTTTGCCTGATAATCTTAAGTATGTTTATCTTGATGAAAATAAGATATATCCTGTTATTATTAGTGCTAACCTTTTAGAGCATGAAGAAGAAAGATTATTGAAAACTCTGAAGAAGCACCAAGCTGCTATTGGATATACTCTGGATGATCTTAAGGGCATTAGTCCCACTATATGTCAACACAAGATAAAATTGGAAGAAAATGCTAAACCAGTTATTGATCATCAGCGACGGTTAAATCCTAAGATGAAAGAAGTGGTAAGGAAGGAAATTCTAAAGCTCCTAGAGGCAGGTATTATCTATCCCATTGCCGATAGCCAGTGGGTAAGTCCTGTCCATTGTGTTCCCAAGAAAGGAGGTATGACTGTCGTCCCTAATAATAAAGATGAATTGATCCCGCAAAGAATAGTTACAGGTTATAGGATGGTAATTGATTTCCGTAAGTTAAATATTGCTTCTAAGAAAGATCATTACCCCTTGCCATTTATTGATAAAATGCTATAAAGGTTATCCAAACATACTCATTTCTGCTTTCTAGATGGTTATTTTGGTTACTCTCAAATACCTGTGTCAAAAGGGGATCAAGAAAAGACCACCTTCACTTGTCCTTTCGGTACCTTTGCTTATAGACGTATTCCTTTTGGTTTATGTAATGCACCTGCTACCTTTCAAAGATGCATGATGTCTATATTCTCTGACTTTTGTGAAAAGATTGTCGAGGTTTTCATGGATGATTTCTCCGTTTACGGAACTTCTTTTGATGATTGCTTAAGCAACCTTGATCGAGTTTTGCAGAGATGCGAAGACACTAATCTTGTCTTGAATTGGGAGAAGTGCCACTTTATGGTTAATGAAGGCATTGTCTTGGGACATAAAATTTCTGAAAGAGGTATTGAAGTTGACAAAGCTAAGGTTGATGCTATTGAAAAGATGCCATGCCCTAAGGATATCAAAGGTATACGAAATTTCCTTGGTCATGCCGGGTTTTATAGGAGGTTCAATAAGGACTTCTCCAAAATCTCCAGGCCTCTGACTAATCTTTTACAGAAATATATTCCTTTTGTCTTTGATGATGATTGTCTAGAAGCATTTGAAATACTTAAGAAAGCATTGATCTCTGCACCTATTGTCCAGCCTCCTGACTGGAATTTACCCTTTGAGATTATGTGCGATGCTAGTGATTATGTTGTAGGAGCTGTTCCAGGGCAAAGAGTTGATAAGAAATTGAATGTTATCCAGTATGCTAGCAAAACTCTAGATAGTGCCCAAAGGAATTATGCTACCACTGAAAAAGAATTTTTAGCAGTTGTGTTTGCTTGTGATAAGTTTAGACCGTACATGGTTGATTCTAAAGTAACTATTCACATTGATCATGCTGCTATCAAATACCTTATGGAAAAGAAAGATGCTAAACCTAGACTTATTAGATGGGTCCTCTTGCTGCAAGAATTTGACTTGCATATTATTGATAGAAAGGGAGCTGAGAACCCCATAGCAGATAATTTGTCTAGGTTAGAGAATATACTTGATGACCCACAACCTATTGATGATAGCTTTCTTGATGAACAACTAGCTGTCATAAGTACTTCTCGTACTGTCCCCTGGTATGCTGATTATGCTAATTATATTGTTGCTAATTTCATACCACCTAGCTTTACATACCACCAAAAGAAAAAGTTCTTCTATGATTTGAGACATTAGTTTTGGGATGACCCACATCTTTATAAAGAAGGAGTAGATGGTATTATTAGATGTTGTGTACCTGAGCATGAACATGAACAGATCTTGCGCAAGTGCCACTCCGAAGCTTATGGAGGACACCATGCGGGAGACAGGACTGCACACAAGGTATTGCAATCCGGTTTTTATTGGCCTACTCTCTTCAAGGATGCCCGTAAGTTTGTCCTATCATGTGATGAATGTCAAAGAATCGGTAATATTAGTAGACGTCAAGAAATGCCTATGAATTATTCACTTGTTATTGAACCATTTGATGTTTGGGGCTTTGATTATATGGGACCTTTTCCCTCCTCTAATGGGTACACACATATTTTAGTTGCTGTTGATTACGTTACTAAGTGGGTAGAAGCTATTCCAACTAGTAGTGCTGATCATAACACCTCTATTAAGATGCTTAAAGAAGTTATATTTCCGAGGTTTGGAGTCCCTAGATATCTAATGACTGATGGTGGTTCACACTTTATTCATGGTACTTTTCGTAAGATGCTTGCTAAGTATGATGTCAACCATAGAATTGCATCACCTTATCATCCACAGACTAGTGGTCAAGTTGAATTAAGTAATAGGGAGTTGAAATTAATCTTGCAAAAGACAGTTAATAGGTCTAGAAAGAATTGGTCTAAGAAACTAGATGATGCATTATGGGCCTATAGAACTGCATACAAAAACCCTATGGGTATGTCTCCATATAAGATGGTATATGGAAAAGCTTGTCACTTACCTCTTGAGCTAGAACATAAGGCATATTGGGCTATCAAAGAGCTCAATTATGATTTCAAACTTGCTGGTGAAAAGAGGCTATTTGATATTAGCTGTCTCGATGAATGGAGAACCCAAGCCTACGAGAATGCCAAGTTATTTAAAGAAAAGTTTAAAAGATGGCATGATAAAAGGATACAAAAGCGTGAGTTCAACGTAGGTGATTATGTTTTTCTATTCAACTATCGTTTAAGATTTTTTGCAGGAAAACTTCTCTCCAAATGGGAAGGACCTTACGTTATCGAGGAGGTCTATCGTTCCGGTGCCATAAAGATCAACAACTTCGAAGGCACAAATCCGAAGGTGGTCAATGGTCAAAGGATCAAACATTATATCTCAGGTAATCCTATAAATGTTGAAACTAATATTATTGAAACCATAACCCCGGAGGAATACATAACAGACACTTTTCAGAACGATTCAGCCTCCGAAAAGGAAGAGGTACGTGATACGGTAAGTAAACCGACTCCAAAACAGTTCTAAAGGCAATTTTTCTCCGTTTTGGAATATTTAGAAAATTAGAAAAATAAACCGCAGTCCGGAGGAGACACGGGGCCTCCTCGAGGGTAGGGGGCGCGCCCCCCTTCCCAGGGCGCGCCCCCTGCCTCGAGGGCACCCCGTGTGTCCCCTGGACTCCTTTTTCTTGTGGGTTACTCCTTATGTTTGGGAAAAATTCATTATATATACTCCTGAAGGTTTTGACCTCTGTATCACGCAGAATTCCTCTGTTTTCCTTTCGAGCTGTTTTCTGCTAGGGTTTGCGAAGCTAGGCATCATGTCGTCTCCCTCCTCCAACAACGAAGGCGATGATGCCTGGCTAGTGAAGATAGATCTAAAGACAGAAGGACCTGAGGAGATCCACAAGGAGAAGAAGATCAAGATGGAGGTGGAGGATCTGGCTCCGACAGCGGGAGAAGAAGACACCTCTAAATCCCTTCCTAATCTCTTTACCTCAACTGAGCTAGAAGCTTTCAGGATGATTGAGTTAGCTCAGATCCGCAACAAGCATCTCACAAGTGAAAATCTTTTGTTGAAGGATTACATAGCTGCTCTCAAAGGTATTATCCGCAAGCTGGAAGATCTCCTACTCTTGATATATGAGGATCCCCCGTCACTACTTGCAACTCCATCATCACCAACCCCGAAGAATGAGACATAATCATATGCGTATGGGCACTCCCCTTGGCAATTGCCAAGCTTGGGGGAGTGACCCTGGTATCGTATCACCATCACCCCTATCTTTACCGTTTTACTTAGTTCGATCCTTTTGGTAATAGCTTGATCTATTAGAATAAAGTTAGCATGATCTAGTTGTGAGCTTTTGCTTTGTGAGCTTTATCCTTTGTAATCGAGTCCGTGAGCTATATAATAAAGATTAGTGTTGAGTCAAGGGCTTGATTTCCTCACTTGGGTCACGATAAAAAGAAAGAAAACAAAATGAGTATCAAAGAGATCATATCGATCTTATGGGAAGTAATGACTTCACATACAAGAGTACGATAAATAAAAGTTGTTGGGAGGTGACAAACATAGTTTTGGTCATCGTTGCAATTAATAAGAAGTAATAAAAGAAGAGAGGCTTCACATACAAATATACTATCTTGGACATCTTTTATGATTGTGAGCACTCATTAAAGTATGACATGCTAAAGAGTTGATGTTGGACAAGGAAGACAACATAATGGGTTATATCTTCTTATATCCGAAATAAAGTATATTGTCATGGATCTTCCAACATGTTGAGCTTGCCTATCTCCCTCATGCTAGCCAAAACTCCTCGCACTAAGTAGAGATACTACTTGTGCTTCCATATATCCTTAAACCCAGTTTTGCCATGAGAGTCCACCATACCTACCTATGGATTGAGAAAATCCTTCCAAGTAAGTTGTAATGTTGCAAACCCGCTAAATATGTATGATTTATTAGTGTGGGCGAAATTAGCTTTATACGAGCTTGTGATATGGAAGTAATAAAAGCGACGGACTGCATAATAAAGGTCCTTATCACAAGTGGCAATATAAAGCGAAGTTCTTCTATGCTAAGACTTTGTGCATCCAACCATAAAAACACATGACAACCTCTGCTTCCCTCTGCGAAGGGCCTATCTTTTATTCTTGTCTTATAAGTGTCAAGGTGAGATCAACCTTTCCTTTTTCATTTTATCCTTTGGCAAGCACATTGTGTTGGAAAGATCCTGACATATATACCCACTTGGATGTAAGTTTTCATGATCTATTACTGTTGACATTACCCTTGAGGTAAAAGGTTGGGAGGCAACACCATAAGCCCCTATCTTCCTCTGTGTCCGATTAAAGCTCCATAAACATAAGTATTGCATGAGTGTGAGCAATTGTGAATAACTATATGACAGTTGAGTATGTAGGCTTACTGAAAAGCTCTTATATTGACTCTTTTCGATGTTACGATGAATTGCAATTGCTTCAATGACCGAGACCAAAGTTTGTTAGTTTCTAATGAAGTTTATGATGCATACTTGATATTGTGGATGAATTGTTACTTTAACATAATGATCATATGACTATATTTATATAAGTTGCTGTTATGAGAATGATCACGATGCCCTCATGTCCGTATTTTGTTTTTATCGACACCTCTATCTATAAACTTGTGGACATATTTTTTGATATCGGCTTTCGCTTGAGGACAAGAGAGGTCTAAGCTTGGGGGAGTTGATACGTCCATTTTGCATCATGCTTATAAGTTGATATTTATTGCATTATAGGCTGTTCACACATGTTTTGTCACAATACTTATGCCTTTTCCCTCTTATTTTGCAAGGTTTACATGAAGAAGGGGGGATGCCGGCAGCTGGATGTCGGGGAAACTGATCGCCCACGAACACCTATGGGACCGGAGCCCCTTTTACGGTACGGCAAGGGGGCGGAGGATGCACAAAGAGCGGATCGAGGCGAGCACACGAGCAGTTTACCCAGGTTCGGGCCGCACGGATGCGTAAACCCTACTCCTGCTTTAGTTTGTTATTGAGTTCTTGGCTCGGGAGCGAGGAGAGCGACCGGGTGCCCTAACCGCTAGCCAGACCGAGCGTGGAGAGTGATCGATCATCCGACCCTCCCCTACGTTGTGCATGGGCCTCCTTTTATAGGTCAAAGGGGTCACCGACAGGTGGCAACGCGGATGGGGGTAAAAATGTAAAAATGGTGGTAGTTGGAACAGTGTTTGCATAGTGCTCTATACCTAACTCTGACGGCAGGGGACAAGGGCATTAAATGCCCGTCGCTGTCGCCCCAAACAGTGCAAAAAGCGTTCGTCAGGGCGCCACCGTCCGCCACGACGGTGGCCTTGTCATCGTACCTTGCCACCGTGTCCCCCAGGCTGCACAGCCTTCCGCCACGTGTGCCTGGAAGGGTCCCAGGGCGACGCGTGGACGGATGAGCTGGAGCGCGGGCACTTAGTGGAAGTTTTCCGCGGCAAGTACCTTGCCGCGGTCGCTATCTTGTCGCGCCTGGGAGCTTGTCGCTCTCCGGGCCTTGCCGGGACGCGTGGCGCGTCGCGGCAAGTCTCTTGAAATGCCATGTTTGGCCTTCCCGGCAAGCTCCTCTTGCCAGGGTCTTGTGCCAAAGAAGTGGTCTTGAGCCTTGAGTGGCCTTCCCGGCAAGCTCCTCTTGCCGGGGCCTTGTCTCTTTAATCTTGAATACTTTGTTCTTGAATGGCTCCAAAAGAACCACGGAGGACCTTGGCGGTCGCACGGCAAGCCCTGCCACGGGGCGCTGCAACTGCCCGTGCACAAGTTCGGGATACTAAGGTACCCCTACTTTAGTACACCGATAGGAGCCCCCGGGCCTAGGCCATACACGGTGCCGAGCGCTGTTGGGCCAGGCCCAAGACAGTGCACGGGCACGTGCGGCCCGCGGCACGCCGTATCCTACTCCGTATCCACCGCGCCCCTCCCTAACGGCACGCGTCAATCGCGGCGTCGTGGGAGAGATCGTGGCCTGTTTCTTTAATGGGGAAATGCGGAACGTCCCCCTCTCCCCCCTTAAAAGCAGGGGGAACAGGGGCAGTTCCTTCCATTCGCCCGTTGCTTCCTCAATCTTCAGAAACCCCCGCCGCTCCCCTCCTTCCCGAAGGTCGAAAGAGAGCAGCGCTCCGCTCCCTCCGCCGCCACCAGCATCACCAGCGCCGACGACCTCCCCTGCCGTCCCCGCCATGGCTCCGAAGGGCGAGAAGGCGAAGGCCGCGAAGTCCGCCGAGGCGCTGCGGCTAACAGCAATGCGGAAGAAGATGGCGGTCTTCCCGCCAAAGCTTGACGCGGAGGAGCTGAAGGAAACCTTCTACCTTTTCTGGGCGAGGGAGACAAAGGCGCATCCGCGCACCAAGGTACTCCCCGCCGTAGCCTGCGAGATGTTCTCAAACGGCTACGCCTTTTTTGCTCTGTTCTTCTACTGCGGGCTCTGCCCGCCCTTTTCGGAGTTCTTCTGCGACATCATGAATACCTACGGGTTTCATCTTCTTGACTTCACCCCAAATGCCGTCTTGACCATGGCCATTTTCGCACATCTTTGCGAAAACTTCGTCGGAGTTTACCCCAACGTAGCTGTTTTCCGCCATTACTTCATACCTCGAGTCAAAGCGGGGTCACCTCTGTCTGGCGGGATCTCTTGGATCTCTAGGACCCCATAAGAAAGAGGCTTACTTGACGGGGGAGCTCCGCGGCAAGTGGGATGAGTGGAGGGCCAACTGGTGTTGGATCATAGAGGATGACCCGCAGCCATTTACTTCCCAGCGCCAAGTCGTAGTAGTACGCGACGACGACTGGAGTGACCTGGCCCCTGAGGACGACAGGCTGAAGATAGCCACTACCCGAATCCTTCGCCTCCGACAAGCCAAGCTCACTGTTGGCGCCGTAGGAGCAGACTTTCTCCGCCGCCGCATCGCCCCCTTGCAGGAGAGGAAGAGGGCTGCCTAGGAGTTTGAGAACGCGGCAGACATCATGAGGCTGCGCCCGGGCCTCAATTACAATTTTACTGTCCTGGAGCTCAACGCGATGCTTCAGGCACTGTTCAAGTACGACTCTGCCCATCCTGAGTGGTTCGCGTTGCCGCCAGGCGTAGTTCCGCTGTGCAACAGCTCGTCGCTCAGCGCCATCCGTGCAGTGATGCCGCTGTGCGATTCCCACGGGATCGACCCCACTTGGCGGGAACCTTCCGACGAAGCTGTGCAGACATTCTTCGACAACTTGGTGGAACTGCCAGTCGACGCCGACGAGAAGAAGGGCCTCACCCGCGACACCACCGACCAGGAGATGGCATATATTGCCACTAGGTTGGAAGAGGCAGCGGCAGCCAGGGCCGCGGGCGAGTTTGGGTACACAGTGGAGGAAGCGGAGGCCGCGGAGGCGACAAGTCTTGCCGAGGAGGAAGAGCTTCGCAAAGCGGGGAAGCTTGCAGGGCGACTCGCCGGGACAAGCGAACCCACCGAGCAAGGCGCCAAGTCGAGCGGGCCCGCCGAGCAGGGCGTCGGGTCAAGCGATCCTGCCGAGGACTCAGGCGGTTCGCTGGACCTCGGCTCCTCATCTTCGTCCTCGGGTAGCTCACCGCCACCATCAAGTCCTCCAGCTCCGACAAGGAGGCGCCTCCGCAAGGCCGCAGACGTGACGGGGTGGCAGGCGGGCCAGCAGCCGCAGCGCCGCCCGACACGTACCACCGTGACGAGCAAGGCCGCCAAGGGAGCGCCTCGTGCTTCAACGGTAGCAGGAGGGGGATCTTCCCGGACTGGCGCCTCTGCTCCTGCCGCCCCTCGTGCTTCGGCGGCAACCGGAGCGCGGTCTTCTTAGACCACCGTCCCTGCTCCCGCCAAGCGGCCGAGGGAGCCCACTCCCCCGCCTCCTTGCACCGGGGTGCGCGAGCCGGATTTTGACTTCTCCGCGCTCAGCTCCGACGAGGAGGAAGAAGAGTAAGTCTTCGCGATTCTTGTTTCTCTTTGACTTTCTGTTGTTTCTTATCTTGTATCTCTTTTGCCTGACTCTAAACCTGTCTTTCTTCCAGAACTCTGGCCCAGAGGGCGGCGAAGAGGGCCAAGGTCCCGGTGATCGTCATCGAGGACGAGCCCGCCGCAGCAGCAGGGGGTGCGCCTGCGACAAGCTTGTCGGACCCGACAGCCGTTCTCCAAAGCAGCCCCCAGCGCAACCCCCAGCGTAAGTCCTTTGTCCACTTTCCGCTTGTCGGGCGCGCGTGGGTCTTCTATCCTTGTTGATGTTTTGTTTGTTGACTTGTGCAGAAGTAGAGCAGCAGCATCAGGAGCGCCAGGAGACCGCCCCTGACGCGCTGCACGTCTCGACCGCACCGCCAAGGGGGAGCTCCCCGGCAAGGGAGGACACCCCGCCAAGGGCGAGCACCCCTCCAAGGGCGAGCACCCCGCCAAGGGCGAGTACCCCGCCAAGGGATGGCGCTAGCGGCCCTCCGCCGGCGGGAACTGCCACAACGCCGCCGAGGGAGAGCTCTCCGGCGAGGAACCCCACCGAGGAGGAGGCCCGCGCAGGTAAACCCTTGAACTTTTCTCCTTTTGATCTTCTTTTTTGGATATTTGCTTGACTATTTTTCTTTCTTCTTCTTTCTTCTGACAGACCCGTCCGCCGCAGAGCCGATGGAGACGGAGGCCACCGCCGAGGAGGACGCGCGCGGCAACACTGGCGACACTGCCACTGCCGAAGAGGCGGCCGGTGCTGACGAGCCCACCACCGACGAGGCCGCCAAGGCTGCTGGCGCGGCAGCTCAGGAGGGATCCGGCAGTCGCACTGATGGCCCTGAGGCCACAGGAGCGTCAGACGCTGCGCCGGCTGCCGATCCCTCTGCTGCCGCGGCCGAGCCAGGCGCCTATCTGGAGGCCGGCAACGGCGTCTTCATCCAGCTCCCGTGGGCGTCCACGTCTAGGGCGCCTGCTGAGGGAGAGGTCTTCGACGGGGAGGTCCTTCCCTCCGCCGGACTGAAGCTCGTCGACGCGCCAAGCAGCAGCAGCGAGCCCGAGGAGGAGCGGCTGCTGCGCAAGCTTCTGGCTTTGTACCGCGCACGGCAGGCCAAGCTGGAGTCCCGAGAGGCTCTGGCCGCCAAGGCGGGCGCCGACTTGGAGAAGCGCGCCGAAGAGCTCCGAGCCAACAACCAAGCAGCTCTCCGATCCTTGGCGGAGGAGCGGGAGCAGCTTGCCGAGGCGCATCAGGCCTTCATTCTTGAGAAGGCTGAAGCAGAGGAGCAGCAACGGCTCGCCGCCGAGGAGTTGTCCCGGCGAGAAGGCGAACTGACACAGCGGAAGGTCGACCTCGACAGCCACGAGGACGAGCTTGCCGCGCCTGAACAGTCTCTTGGCGGAGCTCTGCAGGAAGCGAAGGATGCTGCTGCGGCTGCCGAGACCGCCAAGAGGGACTTGGAGGCGAGGGTGGCGCAACTAGAGGCCAACCTCAAGACGAGCTGCGAGGAGGTTGCCGCACTGAAGCTCGAGAGGGAGAAGGACGCCCACAGCCATTCTGAGCTGCAGGTCCGCCTCTCCGAGAAGGGCAAGGAGCTCGCCGTCGCTAAGGATTCTGTCGCCGATCTGGAGTTGAAGCTGTCCACTCTCACCACGACGCTTCACGGCGCCAGAGAGCGGGAGGCGACCCTGAAGGAGGAGCTTAGGGCCGAGAAGGCGCTGCTGGACAGCGCCGCCATCTCCCAGAACAACTTTAGGCAGACCGTCGAGCTGTGGACGGAAGGCCTTGTCAACACCGTCGTGGACATCGACAAGGAGCTGCCGGAGCTGGGGGCGGAGCATCTCAGGTACTCCACCGACGAGAGCCTCCACCCCAGCGCCAAGCTGACTCTGTTCCTCTCGGGATTGGCGACGGCCCTTCAGCAGCTCCGGGAGAGGATCCCAAAGCAGCTGGCGGACGAGTCGCGCAGGCTCTGCGCGGGGGCCCTCGAGATGGTGTTGATGAAGATAGCGCACCGCAACCCAGGCCTCAACCTCACCAACGTCCTGAGGTCCTTGCCGCCGGACGCTGACCAGGAGGCGCTTAAGGCTCTCGTTGCGCCCATCGTGAACAAGGTGGGCGGCATCAAGAGGGTCGAGGGCGACCACGCAGATTAGTCTTGTTTACTTTCTTCTTTCCTTGTTGCTGCCAACCATGTTATGAACAATAGTCCGTTAGAAGTGCGACAAGCTGCCCTGTATTATAACTTTATCTTAGGCACCGAATGCAATGTTATTTCCTCTACTTGATTTCTTTGCTTTGTATGTTTTCACCCTACGCTTTTAGGGAACTTGTCGGTGTAGGTACTTTTGCCGCGAGCGCTGAGTGCGGAACTTCAGCAGCCTGCTGGCAGTGCCGTTGCCGACAAGAAACCTTGTCACAGCTAGTCGCAGCACACTTATGTTGTTGAGCGAACTCGAAAACGAAGCAAGGGCGCGACACTAGTCGCAGCACACTTAAGTCGTTGAGCATGCTCGAAACAAGGTAAGGGCGCGGCTAGCCACGAGTTGGTTCCTCCACACACAGGTTTTTCATACAAAGCGAGGTCGTTCAAGGAAGATAACTTAAAAATTCAAAAATTTGATTGCTCAAACTTTGGCAACTTAGCTTTTGTGTTGTTTGCTTCCCGGCAAGGCAAGACTTTCTTGAGCGGCGCTTGGTCCATACTACTGTCTTCCTTCCCCCCCGGCAAACTTGTGCGCGAGGTAACCTTATTCTGCTTGAGAAAAAAGATAGAAGAGAAAACGCAAATATGGAACCTTGTAGCTCTTCACTGCTTACCGGGTTTGGTGCTGCACAAAGTGTCAGATAGTACATGCAAGAAAATAAAAAGGGCATGAAATGACAAGTTGTGCGAGGCACATAAGTTTTACTGATGCACGGGGTCTGCGCCCGGCTTTGTACAAAGGATTACATGCAACAGCGGCAAGACTTGTACAAAAGGTGGTTGCCGGAGCGGATCACGGCAACCGCGCCTTATGGGTAAAACTTGCGAAGATGCTCAATGTTCCAGGAGTTGCTCACCGGTAAGCCATCTTCGGTCTCTAGGCGGACAGCGCCGGGCCTAGTGACTTGTTTCACCCGATAAGGGCCTTCCCACTTCGGCGTCAACTTGTTGGAATTCTTGGCGGACTGAACGCGCCGAAGAACAAGGTCGCCTTCCTCGAGACTTCTGGCTTTAACTTTGCGGCTATGGTAGCGGCGCAAAGCTTGCTGGTATCGAGCAGCTCGTACAGCATCCTGAAGACGGTCTTCCTCAAGGAGCAGCGCGTCATCTTGTCGCAGCTGCTCTTGCTCGAGCTCGTCATAAGCGAGCACTCGAGGCGACCCGTATACGAGTTCCGTGGGGAGAACTACCTCTGCTCCATAGACAAGAGCAAAGGGTGTCTGTCCAGTGGCTTGATTTGGCGTCATCCTGATCGACCAAAGAGCCGCTGGCAACTCCTCGATCCAGTTTCTTCCGCACTTGCGCAGCCTGTCGAAAGTTCTTGTCTTGAGTCCGCGCAGCACTTCAGCATTTGCCCTCTCCGCTTGACCGTTGCTCCTCGGGTGAGCCACAGAAGCGAAGCAGACCTTGGCGCCAAGGTCTTGGACGTACTGCATGAAGGTGCGACTTGTGAACTGCGTGCCGTTGTCGGTGATGATCCTGTTAGGGATTCCGAAACGGCAAACAATTGATCTGAAGAACTTGACTGCTGACTGTGCGGTCACCTTTCTCACTGGTTCCACCTCCGGCCACTTTGTGAACTTGTCGATTGCGGCGTACAAGTACTCAAAGCCCCCGGCTGCACGGGGAAAGGGGCCGAGGATGTCGAGCCCCCAGACCGAAAATGGCCAGGATAAAGGGATCGTCTGGAGAGCTTGAGCTGGTTGGTGTATCTGCTTGGAATGGAACTGGCACGCTTCACACTTTGTTACTTGTGCAGTTGCATCCTGGAGGGCTTCTGGCCAAAAGAAACCTTGCCGGAACGCCTTGCCGGCAAGTGCTCTGGCGCCAATGTGGTGGCCACATATGCCTCTGTGTATCTCTGCCAACAGCTTTTGTCCATCTTCCCGGGGAATACACTTTAATTTCACACCGTTGAGTCTTCTTCTGTACAGTTCGTTGCCGACAAACTGGTACATACTTGACTGCCAGGTTACTTTTTCAGCTTCTTCTGGTTCTTCAGGAAGTTCTCCTGTCTGAAGGAAATGGACAATTTGCTGTGCCCACGCTGGAGCCTGTGGCTCGACAACGAGGACCAAAGGCATGTCTGCTGCTGCGGGAACACCCGCTTCTACGGCGAGAACCTGCGTCTCGGCCGGAGCTTGATGTTCCCGGCAAGCTTGCCGGGGCCAAGCTTGTCGGGAGCCTCTGCTTCAACAGAACAAACCCTGGGGCTTGCTGGAGCAGATTGCTCCTCAACATTGTTGGTGTTGACTCGAGGGACCTTCTTGGCGGAGGCTTCGGGAAGCTCTGCCGGAAAGTAGTCGCCAGAGATCAACTTCCTCTTCTTGTTTTGCCCAGTTGATGGTGTTACAGATGGTTTAGTCAGCTTGAGCACGAAGATCCCTGGTTCCACAGGTAACTTAAGTGCGGCGCACTATGACAGGCTATCTGCGATGTCGTTCTGAGCTCTTGGAACATGTTCCATCTGTAGGCCGTCAAAGTGCTCTTCAAGCTTTCTCACTTCGTCAACGTATGCTTCAATCAACGGACTCTGGTAGTTCTTGTTTACTTGGCGGACGACCAACTGTGAGTCACCCCTGACAATCAGCTTCTTAATCCCAAGATCTGCCGCGATTCTGAGGCCGGCAAGCAAACCTTCATACTCAGCAGTATTGTTTGTCGCTTGCTCCTTGGGAAAGTGCATTTGGACCACGTACTTGAGGTGCTCTCCGGTGGGCGCGACAAGCAGCACGCCGGCACCGGCGCCTTGCAGCGAGAAGGCACCATCAAAGTACATTATCCATTCTTTGCTTGCTTCCTTGACGGGGATGCTTGTCTCTGGAATCTCTTCGTCTGGTGTTGGCGTCCATTCTGCTATGAATTCTGCCAATGCTCTGCTCTGAATAGTTGAAGTGCTTTTGAACTTGAGGCCAAAGCTTGATAGTTCCAGTGCCCACTCGACAATCCTGCCTGTTGCTTCTGGATTTTGCAGTATCCTCTTCAGCGGAAAGCGAGTGACCACTGTAATCTCATGTGCTTGGAAGTAGTGGCGCAGCTTTCTCGAGGCCATGAGAAGGCCGAAAAGCAGCTTTTGCACACCAGAGTACCTTGATCTAGCCCCCTGGAGAAGGGAGTTGGCAAAGTAGACTGGGCGCTGCACCATCTTCTTTCGTACATCCTCTTGCATCTGCGCAGTTCCGTTCTTGTTGGGACCAGAGCTTGTCGGGGAAGCCCCCTGCTTGTCGCTAGATGTGCTTGCCGGGGCTGTTGGCTCATCATCTGCCTCCCTTTCCGCTACTAACGCAGCACTAACCACTTGATTGGTTGCTGCTAGGTACAGCAACAACTTCTCTTGTGGCTTAGGTGCGACAAGTATTGGAGTGGAGGACAGGTACCTTTTCAAGTCTTGAAGTGCTACCTCCGCTTCCGGAGTCCATTTCATTGGACCTGTCTTTTTCAAAATCTTGAAAAACGGTAGGGCGCGTTCTGCTGACTTAGAGATAAACCTGCTGAGAGCAGCCACACAGCCGGCAAGTCTTCGTACATCCTTGACGCGCTTCGGTGCTTCGATTTGCTCGATGGCCTTGATCTTGTCGGGATTGGCTTCAATCCCTCTCTGAGACACAAAGAACCCGAGAAGCTTGCCGGAAGGAACTCCAAACACGCACTTCTCGGGGTTGAGCTTGAGTTGTATCTTGCGCAGGTTCGCAAAGGTTTCATCTAAATCCTGTATCAGAGTAACCCTGTCCTTGCTCTTGACCACTATGTCATCCATGTAAGCTTCTACATTTCTGTGTATCTGTGGCTCAAAAGCAGTGTGGACTACTCTTGCAAAAGTAGAACCAGCATTCTTCAAACCGAAAGGCATGCGTATGAAGCAATAAGTGCCACATGGAGTAATGAATGCTGTCTTCTCCTCATCTTCTTCAGCCATAAAGATCTGGTGGTATCTTGAATATGCATCAAGAAATGAAAGTAACTCACATCCAGCCGTGGAGTCAACAATCTGGTTAATGCGCGGCAAGGGAAATGGATCTTTGGGACAAGCTTTATTCACATCGGTGAAGTCTATACAAAGCCTCCACTTCCCATTTGCTTTTCGCACGACGACAGGATTGGCCAACCACGTGGGATGCAGCACACCTCTGACAAGGCCTGCCGCTTCCAGCTTCTTGATTTCTTCTGCTATGAACTCTTGGTGCTCCACTGCTTGCTTTCTAACCTTCTGCTTGATGAGCCGCGCGTGAGGACAAACGGCAAGCTTGTGCTCAATCACTTTCCTGGGAACACCGGGGATGTCAGACGGTTGCCATGCAAACACGTCGACATTCGCCCACAGGAAAGCAATGAGCGCGCTTTCCTATTTAGGGTCAAACGTGGCACTGATGGTGAAAGTACCACTAGTGCCGTCCTCCTTGGCGGACACCTTCCTTGTCTCTGGTGGAGCTGCCATCGTCTTCTTACACTTGCCGGTGGAGCTCGATGGTGCGTCCTCGACGGCAGCGCAGCACTCCGAAGAGGTGCGTTTGCCGGAGTGGGCCCCAGAGCTCTTGCCGGACTTGGTCTTGTTCTTCCCCCCGGGAGCTTCAGCGGCAAGTGTCTTGCTATCTGTTGCGGCTGCTGCATCCCGGTAAATCTTGTCGGCACAAATAAGGGCATCTTTCTTGTCGCCGGGGACGGAGATGACGCTTATCGGGCATGGCATCTTGAGCATGTTGTAGGCATAGTGAGAGGCTGCCATGAACTTGGCGAGCGCTGGACGGCCAAGTATCCCATTGTAAGGCAATGGTATATCGGTAACGTCAAAGGTGATCCTCTCAGTCCTGAAGTTCAGCTCTCCACCAAATGTCACTGGCAACGTGATCTTCCCCTTCGGCTTGCTCCTTCCCGGGTTGATCCCTTGGAACGTGCCGATTTCTTCGAGCTCGCTGTCGGGGAACTGGAGTTTCCGGACCACAGCGGAGGAGATCAGGTTCAGGCCGGCCCCGCCGTCAACCATCATCTTGGTGACCTTGAGGTTGTGGATAGTTGGTGAAACCAACATCGGCAAGCACCCGACCGCAGTTGTGCGATCAGGATGATCCTCAATGTCAAAGATGATGGGCGTGCTGGACCACTTCAGAAGTTTGCGCGACTCGACGGGCGGTTCTGCTGCATTAACTTCCCGCACCCACTGTTTAAGTTGTCGGTGAGAAGTATGCAGAGAAGCACCACCGTCTATGCACAAAACCTCTGTGGCCTTCTGGAACTCCTGCTGGCTGTTCTCTCTGTCGTCCATGTCTTCATCGTTGTCTTCGTCTTCGTCCTTGTCGCGGCCGTGGGGAGGTCTGTCTCCTTGCCGCTGCTTGGCCTTGCCGCGGCGTCCTCCCCGGCCGTTGAATGGCCGCTTCTTGCCGGACCCTCCATCACCTCCTTGGGCCTTCTCCTTGTCGCGTCGCTCGTACTCAGCTTTTTGCTGCTCGACGAGGTACTCGACTCTTTTGCAGTTTTGGAGGTCGTGGCCCTTGGTGCGGTGGATCTTGCAGTATTGCTTGTCAGAGCCGTCCTGCTTGTCGGCAGCCGCCACAGTCTGGCAGTTGGTGCACGCTGCAGCCTCCTTGCTGGAGCCACCAGCCTGGGCTTTCTTGGTGCCATTCTCCTTGCCGGACTGCTCAACGACTAACACTTCTTTGTTCTTCTTCTTTCTATTGTTCCGCCGCCGGTTCTTCTTTGCCGGGGCGGCATCCTCGCTGTCCGATCCCCCTGCTCCTGTATCCTCCCCGGGGAGTCTCCTCCCATCCTTAGCGCGTGCGCACTTCTCGGCCAGGGCGTACAGCTCGCTGACTCCCTTATTTTGCACATCGCCATCTCCTCCCTCATCCGACGGTTACGCACGTTCTGATGGAACGCGCTAATAACCGCGGCAGGGTGGACGTCCGGGATGTTGTGCTGGACACGGCTGAATCTTTGGATATATTTTCACAGGGACTCTCCTTCCTTCTGGGCAAGTATATGCAGGTCACTTTCCTGGCCATGGGGCTTGTGGCCACCCGTGAAGGCGCCGACAAACTGATGGCACAGGTCGGCCCAAGAGGAAATGGAGTTCTCCGGCAAGTGCATGAGCCAAGATCTGACGTTAGGCTTGAGCACGAGCGGGAAGTAGTTGGCGAGTATCCTCTCGTCTCGTCCCCCAGCAGCCTGCACCGCGATGGTGTAGATGCTGAGGAACTCCGACGGATGAGTCTTGCCGTCGTACTTCTCGGGTACGTCGGGCTTGAAGTTCTTCATGCTGGGCCACTGGACTTGCCGCAGCTCACGAGTGAATGCAGGGCAACCTGCCGCGTACGGCAGGTCGCCTGGTCCCCTTGGCGCTTGCATGTCAACAGTGGGCCCAGCGCGCTGGTCAGATTGACGCCGCGCTTCTCTTCGACGCTCGATGCGGGTTCGAGTATCCTCTTGTCGTCGATCGTCGAGGACTTGGCGCTGATCGCGGCGAGCTCGCGGATCCGACGACGCGGTGGAGTCGTTGTCGATGTTGATCCCGCGAGTCGGCGATTTTGGCCTTCTGGGCGGGGAGTGCACGGTGATTGCACCCCCAGCGGTCTTGTCGCCATCGGCACGCGCCTGGCTGACTTGCCGCGGCCGCGATGTGCTCGGCTGCTGCGGGGTGTCGCCATTGGCAAAGGCGATGAGGCTTTGGATGGTGGCCCTCTAGTCGTCGGCCATGTCTGCCGCCGGAGGGAAGTCGAGGAGCAGTTGAGCTCGAGCTAGAGCTTCTGCTGGAGTGGAGGGTAACGGCGGCGAGCGGCGCAAGGAGCGGGATATGCTCGGACTTCTAACTACGTTAGAAGGAGCAGTTTCCCGCCCCGGCGACCGCGCCTTGCTCGTGCCAGCATGTTGATGTGCATGTTGGTCTTGAGCGTCGCGGGACCCGCCAGCTTGACCTTGTCCCAGCAAGCGTATGGTACCTTGAGTACCACGTCGCTGCCGGTCCCGCGCCTCCTGAGATGGGCGCGGTGCGTGTACGGACGCCGAGGCCTTGGAGTGCGCTCGGTCGTCTGTCTTGTCCTTGGACTTGGCGGCGCCGTGAGTTTCCTCACCGACGTCCGTCCTTCCGCCGGTGTCTACCCCACCAACCGTTGGCTCCGGTGGTGGCGGGATCAACGCGGACAGGCCTGCTACCTCCGAAGCTTTCTTCTTCGGCGGCATGCTGATGGAATCGATGAAGTTGATGAGGTTGGTGAAGATCTAGCTCGTGTGCAGGCCGGATCGGATTCGCACAACCTCGACGATCCCCCTACATGGCGCGCCAAAGATGTCGGGGAAACTGATCGCCCACGAACACCTATGGGACCGGAGCCCCTTTTACGGTACGGCAAGGGGGCGGAGGATGCATAAAGAGCGGATCGAGGCGAGCACACGAGCAGTTTACCCAGGTTTGGGCCGCACGGATGCATAAAACCCTACTCCTACTTTAGTTTGTTATTGAGTTCTTGGCTCGGGAGCGAGGAGAGCGACAGGGTGCCCTAACCGCTAGCCAGACCGAGCGTGGAGAGTGATCGATCATCCGACCCTCCCCTACGTTGCGCATGGGCCTCCTTTTATAGGTCAAAGGGGTCACCGACAGGTGGCAACGCGGATGGGGGTAAAAATGTAAAAATGGTGGTAGTTGGAACAGTGTTTGCATAGTGCCCTATACCTAACTCTGACGGCAGGGGACAAGGGCATTAAATGCCCGTCGCCGTCGCCCCAAATAGTGCAAAAAGCGTCCGTCAAGGCGCCACCGTCCGCCACGACGGTGGCCTTGTCATCGTACCTCGCCACCGTGTCCCCCAGGCTGCACAGCCTTCCGCCACGTGTGCCTGGAAGGGTCCCAGGGCGACGCGTGGACGGATGAGCTGGAGCGCGGGCACTTAGTGGAAGTTTGCCGCGGCAAGTACCTTGCCGCGGTCGCTATCTTGTCGCGCCTGGGAGCTTGTCGCTCTCCGGGCCTTGCCGGGACGCGTGGCGCGTCGCGGCAAGTCCCTTGAAATGCCATGTTTGGCCTTCCCGGCAAGCTCCTCTTGCCAGGGTCTTGTGCCAAAGAAGTGGTCTTGAGCCTTGAGTGGCCTTCCCAGCAAGCTCCTCTTGCCGGGGCCTTGTCTCTTTAATCTTGAATAATTTGTTCTTGAATGGCTCCAAAATAACCACGGAGGACCTTGGCGGTCGCACGACAAGCCCTGCCACGGGGCGCTGCAACTGCCCGTGCACAAGTTCGGGATACTAAGGTACCCCTACTTTAGTACACCGACACTGGAATTCTGGGCTGGAAAAGGAGCAAACTCTGGAAACCTATTCTGCACATCTCCAAAAGCCCCGAAACTCCACTAAACATTTTTTCGGAAAATATAAAAAATATCTGGCGGAAGAAATCCACGAGAGGGACCACTGGCTGACCTCGAGGGTGGGGGGCGTGCCCCCCTTCCCAGGGCGGGCCCCCCTGCCTCGAGGGCCAGCCGATGGGCCCCAGGTGCCCATCTTCTCCTATGTGAAGCGTTTTGACCTGGAAAAAATCGGAAGGAGGCTTTCGGGACCAGACGCCACCGTCTCGTGGTGGAACCGAGGTGGAAACCAATCTAGGGCTCCGGCAGAGCTGTTCTGCCGGGGATACTTCCCTTCGGGAGGGGGAAATCGTCATCACCAACAACTGTCCCATCTTGGGGAGAGCTATCTTCATCAACATCTTCACTAGCACCATCTCCTCTCAATCCCTAGTTCATCTCTTGTATCCAATCTTTGTACCCAAACCTTAGATTGGTACCTGTGGGTTGCTAGTAGTGTTGATTACTCCTTGTAGTTGATTCTAGTTGGTTTATTTGGTGGAAGATCATATGTTCAGATCCATTTTGCATATTAATACCCCTCTGATCATGAACAATATTATGTCTTGTGGGTAGTTACTTTTGTTCCTGAGGACACGGGAGAAGTCTTGCTATCAGTAGTCATGTGAATTTGGTCTTCGTTCGATATTTTGATGAGATGTATGTTGTCTCTCCTCTAGTGGTGTCATGTGAACATCGACTACATGACACCTCACCATTATTTGGGCCTAGAGGAAGGCATTGGGAAGTAATAAGTAGATGATGGGTTGCTAGAGTGACAAAAGCTTAAACCCTAGCTTATGCGTTGCTTCGTAAGGGGCTAATTTGGATCCATATGTTTCAGGCTATGGTTAGGTTTACCTTAATACTTCTTTTGTAGTTGCGGATGCTTGCATTAGAGGTTAATCATAAGTGGGAGGCTTGTCCAAGTAAGGGCAGCACCCAAGCACCGGTCCACCCACATACCAAATTATCAAAGTACCGAACGCGAATCAGACGATCGTGATGAAAACTAGCTTGACGATAATTCCTATATGTCCTCGGGAGCACTTTACCTTGCATAAGAGTTTGTCCAGGCTTGTCCTTTGCTACAAAAAGGATTGGGCCACCTTGCTGCACCTTATTTATTTTTACCTTTTGTCACTTGCTACCAATTATCTTACACAAAACTATCTGTTACCTATAATTTCAGTGCTTGCAGAAAATACCTTACTGAAAACTGCCTATCATTTCCTTCTGCTCCTCGTTGGGTTCGACACTCTTACTTATCGAAAGGACTACGATAGATCCCCTACACTTGTGGGTCATCAGCCGGCAAGCTCAACGCCGAACACAAGGGGAAGGAGCCTCAGAGCAAAAACGAGGACGAACCTCGCCAGCCGAATACAGGGGGACAGAAGAAATTTCCACCGGAGATCAAAACAGTGAACATGATATATGCCACTCATATCCCAAAGAGGGAGCGCAAGCGCGCACTCCGAGATGTCTACGCCGTCGAGCCTCTTGCCCCCAAATTCAACCCATGGTCGGCCTGTCCGATAACTTTCGATCGCTGGGATCATCCGACTAGTATCCGTCATGGGGGTTCGGCTGCCGTAGTGCTCGACCCAATAATCGATGGATACCATCTCACCAGAGTCCTTATGGACGGCAGCAGCAGTCTTAATCTGATATATCAAGACACTGCCCGCAAGATGAGATCGACCCGTCAAGAATCAAGCCAAGCAGCACGACCTTTAAAGGAGTGATACCGGGCGTAGAAGCTCGCTGCACGGTCTCTTTAACATTTGAGGTCGTATTCGGCTCTCCTGATAACTTTCGAAGCGCAGAGATAATCTTCGACATAGCTCCGTTACAAAGTGGCTATCACGCTCTACTCGGAAGAACGACCTTCGCCCGCTTTAATGCAGTCCCGCATTATGCCTATCTAAAGCTTAAAATGCCCGTACCACGTGGTGTTATCACGGTCAATGGAAATATGGAGTGCTCTCTCCGAACAGAGGAGGACACTGCGGCCTTAGCAGCCGAAGTCCAAAATGGCCTATTCAAGCCGGACAATCTATCGGGCGCGGACATAACCAAACGTGGCCGACACACACCTTAGTGCGGTAGCTCAGATGAACCTGAGCTCGATTAACATCTACGCCCCCATCGACTGCCCCATAAGGTGATAGCATATGTGCCTCGAGTACATAGTTGTGCCATCAAAATTCATTGGGCAACGACTAGGGGCGCAGTGCATATAGTCCATAGTTCGGCTAGACACTATTCAGACTCTAAACTTATCTTTTTTAGGTTCGTTAAATGAACCAGTCCTGTTATGGCCACATTGGATTTCTTTTTCTTTTCCAAGTTTTTTTTTACAGATGGCCATCATACTCCCCCCCTTCAAGGACACATGATAGAGGAGGAAACGACGCAGACGTGCAGCAGGGACCCGCACTAAAGGTTTCTTTTTAGATTAAGACCCTGTGTAAACCTTTTTTCTCTATATACCCTTTTGGCATGTAAAATGTCCAAAAAGGTTATCGGCATTATCTGTAAGCTTACAACTCGCCGTACTATAAAGGGATATTAATAGAGCAGCTTGACTCGCATTATGTTTGGCGTTGTATTCACTCACCATAAATGTTCTCTCCCCACAGAAGATTGCCATATGTGCCTTGTCAATAAGGGTCTATTACTAGGGGCTGTATTCATCCCAATATATGTTGAAAAGACCGAGCACCTATAGGGAGTGTTCGGCGTCCTGGATGTTCGCCTTATATGCACCAGTTCCGAATCATGTCTTGGGTCAATAGTTGGGTTGCCCGGCTCCTGTGCTTGCCCCTACGTTCCCAATTGTTCAGCTAGGTTGTAAAGGGAGAACTGCTGCGATTGTACTTTTCGCTCGTCTGGTCAAGTACCTTAGTAGAGAAAGTCGAAAACTGACCGTCATGATAGGCGAGAACCTGGTCAGCAATCCGGTGACTTAGTTTTATACTACGATCGATAGAGATCTACCCCGTGTTATACGAAGGGTTGGTTTTTTCGCCCAGCCAGGTGCAATTGGATACCTTAAGTAAGGAATATCATATCCGCACCAGGGGCTAGTACCTAGCCCCACATGTCAAACTCCTACGACTAAGTGAAAGCAATAACGCCGCATAGTCTGATTGCCTAGTTCGCTTCGCATACACCTCCTACACGGACCAAGATGTTGGATAAAGAGTGTATATGCATATGACTGAACACCCATGTACTATGTGCATGGGGGCTGAAGCTGACGACTGGAAACTTTCAGATTTACATAAATAATCACACAGGAGGGAAAAGACGTTTATATTATAATAACGCAAAAGTTATATACATCGGATTCATAAGCTTAAGTCTTTACATCCAGATACAATCACTCGAAGATAATATCCTTCGAACACTAGCCTTCTATAAGGCGGGCGCCTTCGATGACGTCCTCGAAGTACTTCTCTGGCTTGCGGTGCTTCTTGCCGGCGGGTGGACCAGCAGTGGCAATGTGCCCCGCATTCATCTTTGCCCAGTGCACTTTCACACAAGCGAAGGCCATCCGAGCACCTTCTATGCATGCTGAACGCGTCAATGCGTCGACCCGCGGACTCACCTCGACAAGCCGCTTCACCAATCCGAAGTAACTACTTGGGATTGGATCAGCGGGCCATAGCCGAACTATCAAGTCCTTCATGGCCGAACCCGCCATGTTATGCAGCTCGACCAGCTGCTTCATCTGGTCGTTGAGGGGCACCGGATGTTTTGGCGCATAGAACTACGACCAAAACAGCTTCTCCGTGTCGTTCCCCTCCTGGGCTCGGAGGTACTGGGCAGCGTTAGCACTGCTCCTTGGAAGATCAGCGAACACGCCTAGAGAACTCCATAACCGTGTCAGCCCAAGATACTTCCGCCCTCCGAAGATGCTCTGTAAGAGAAAAATCATACGAGATGCTATCTCTCGTGCCTGCTTGATTTCTTCACAGGCGCTGCGCGCCTCGCCTCGTGCATCTTGGGTAGACTTAACTACCGCGGCAAGCTCGGATGCTTGTTCCGAAGTCTTCTTTTCCAATGCATCACATTTGACAATGGCATTGTTGAGCTCAACCTCGACTTCGGACACCTGAGCCCGGTGCTTCTCGCACTCAGCCTTTTCGGCCTCCAAATCGGCAGCCGCTTTGTCAGCGGCTACCTTGTTCGCTTCGGCCTCCTTCTTGGCCTTGGCAACCTCGCCCTTGAGGGCCTCGAGCTCAGTGGCGCCAATTGTGTAATATAGAATACCATATCAAAGTTTATAAACATACTCAATCAATCTTAATTAGTCTTATTGACATCTTAAAATCTGCATACCTTGCGTTTCATCTAAACGCTGATTGACACGGCCAAGGTCCGGGTTGGCCAACAAGAGCTTCCGGTTTAGTTCGGAAACCTCCGCATCTCATGCATTTGCCGCAACTAGTGAAGCTTGCACAATAGTTTAGCTCTGTAAGTATGCTATATTCTGGATACTTCGTTCGATTCTTTTCAGAATCATACAAAGCATCATGGGCTACTGGTTATATATGTGCATTTAAAACAAACAAAGTTCTATAAAGAACATTACATTGCTTACCTCAAAGCCCGTTAACAGGCTGTTGAAGGCTTCATTCAGTCCGCCTTTGATGGACTGGATCTTCTTCATCACCGCACCCATCACGGTGCGGTGCTCCTCCATGATGGAAGCACTTTGAAGTGCCACCTCCTTAGAGTACGACACTTCCGGATTGAATCTGAGCACCGTTGTACCCTCCTCCGCTTGGGGAGTTTGGTCTTCGGACCCCGGAGCCGTGCTAGGCTCCGGGACAGTATTCGGTGGGGCCCCGGATTGTTTGGGCCCCACGTCTTCGGTCTCATGGGGATTGTTTCCCCATGATCAACGGCTACCGGGGTATTATCCTCGGCCGCCCTGTCACCTGCCCCGCCCTCATCTCCTAGGGTGGAGGACACCCACTGGGAGGACACTTCGGTGTCCCCGCCGATCATGGGTGATGGATCCCGGACCGGCGGGTCACTTTGTGCCTCTCCGGGCGCTAGAGAGTTCCCCTCCGATAAGGAGGCATCGGGGTGTCCTCCGGGAGGGCTGTAGGTCAGCATGAGATAAATACTAAGTAAGTATAAAAAATGCTAAACGAACAAAGGTGTAGCAATTAGTCCGGACAAACTTACGTCTCGGGCAGGGGTTTCTCCCTGGGCTTCACCATGAAGCTATGTTCGGATGAATCCAAACTAGCAGCGAGGTTCAGTTTCCTCCGGGGTGCGGCCGTGCCTGCGTTGGCGGTGGCCCCCCTCTTCTTCCCCCTGCCTTGCGCAGGGGGCTCCTCTTCTTCTTCTTCCTCTTCGTCACTTTCCTCCACCTCGTTAGAGGAGAGGATTTTGATCTCCTCGGACTTCTTGCCCGCAAGGCGGGGGCTGTTTCCGGCCCCCTTGCCCTTCTTCTTGGGCTTCTTGACCGGCGCCGGGACCAGCATCGTCGTCAGTCTAGGTGATTATGGGTCTTTGGGTGAAGGCGCCGGACACTTGATCCGGGCCGCATTCTTCGTCCAGCCCTGTATATCACGCAAAAACTCCAATTCATGTTATCTTTGAATAAGATAGGGGATATATGTTCGGCAAATTTTTTAACCTCCGGGGCGAAGAGCGCGGTACTAAAGCCCGCGTCCTCGGTCTCCTCCGGCCACTCCTTCTGGGTCTTGAAGAGATGCTTCCAGATCTCTTTGTGCGTAAAGCGAAAGAGATGCTTCAGAGGCTTGTCTCTTGCCGGATCAAATTCCCATAGGGAGGAGTCCCGGCTTTGGCAGGGTAGGACGAGCCGGGCCAGCATTACCTGTACCACGGACGATAGTTGATGACCCTTTGAGATCACGCAGGACACACGGCCCTGGAGTGCCACCACCTCAATCTGAGACCCCAGTCACGGGGTTCGGTGATGTAAAACCACTCCTACTGCCAGACTTTGTTCGTCTCCACGAACGACCCTTTTGGCCAAATCACATTCGGGAGGTTGCTAATCATAGCGCCCCCACACTCCGCGTGCTGCCGATCCACCACCTTCGGCTTCATGTTGAAGGTTTTAAGCCATAGGCCGATGTGTGGGGGGATGTGGAGGAAAGCTTCACACACCTCTATGAAAGCGGATATGTGAAGGATTGAGTTCGGGGCTAGATCATGGAAATCTAGCCCGTAGAAGAACAGCTGACCCCGAACAAAGGGGTGGAGCGGAAACCCTAGCCCCCTAACAAAGTGTGAAGTGAACACTACTCTCTCACCCGCCTCTGGGACGGGAATCACCTGACCCTTGGCGGGGACTCGGTGCGCGATATCGGCGACGAGATAGCCCGCGCTCCTAAGATCCTCCATGGTTTTTTCAGTCACCATGGAGGCCTCCCACTTGCCTCTGGCGCCGGATCCAGCCATTGCTGTGAAGGAAGTGGTGGTTGAGGAACAAAGAGCGGTGGGCGCAAGAGATGAGGATGCTGGGGCTAGGGAAGTAGGAGAGCTCGATCTTGAGGAAAGCGTGGGGCTGATGAAAGGGAATGGTATCCATTTATAGCATTGTGAATACACAACGTCCCCCCACTTTAGCCATAAAACCTCGCCGGTTCCCAAAGCGGTCGTGCGTAATGCGCGGCGTGGATGCTCACGTCATATTGATAAGGATCCCACAATAAGCGGGCACGATCCTTATTCTGATGAGACGTGTCAATGAGGATATACCTCGAAACACGAAACTAGGACCAAATAAAATGGTTTGATATGTTAGTGGGATGGACGCGACGCTTCACCAAAAGTTGTCAGTAGAGACACACTATTCATTTTCTTTTAAGAGCCTTGCCTTCGAGGCTAAGGGTTGTACTAACCTTGTAGAGCCGAACACAATACACCTTTTTGCAGAAGATATATCCGGAAGAAGGAACCTGCCTTGCAATGTCGAAGACAATACGGAAGCCGAACTCATCGTCATCGAAGTCAGGTTTAGGGGCTACTGAGGGAGTCCTCGATCGAAGGGTCCTCGGGTGGCCGGATAACTCTTGGTGGGCCGGACTGGTGGGCCGTGAAGATCATAGTCGAAGATCATCTCTCGTATCTGGATAGGACTCCTGTATTCGTATAATGGCAAGTTTTAGGTTCGGGTGTAATCTTTCCTTCCTCTACAAGATGGTATGTACAAACCTTAGGCCCCTCCGGTGTGTATATAAACCAGAGGGTTTAGTCCGTAGAGGCTAACGGAGAATGTCAAATCCTCATAGGCTAGACTTTAGGGTTTAGCCCATACGATCTCGAGGTAGATCAACTCTTGTATTCATATTCATCCATATTAATATAGCAAGAAGTAGGGTTTTACCTCGATCAAGAGGGCCTGAACCTGGGTAAACATCGTGTCCCCAGCCTCCTGTTACCATCAATCCTCAGACGCATAGTTCGGGCCCCCTACCCGAGATCCGTCGATTTTGACACCTGATACGTCCAAAACGTATCTATAATTTCTGCTTGCTCCATGCCTCTTTTGGGTGATATTGCTATGTTATTTATACACTTCCATACACTTTTGATCATATTTGGACTAACCTATTAACTCAGTGCACCCCAGTGCCAGTTTCTGTTTTTGGCTGTTTCTGTATTTCAGGTTTTCACATTACGAGAACTGCCAGGAAAAATCCAGAAAAATTATATAAAAAATCAGCGTTCCAGAAGCTACCATGCGGCCAAAGTACGGCCGGAGGGGACCCACAGGGGCTCCAGGCGGCCTGCCCACGCGCCCCCCCTGGGCCGCGCCGGGGGGCGCCTGGGCACCCCTGACCCCCTCCGATGCCCCCCTTTGGCATATATTTAAAGCGTCTCGTGGAAACCCTGATTCCGGACCCCTTTTCTCCAGACGCGATTCCGATCTCCGCCGCCATCGCCATCAAGCTTCGGGGGACCAGAATTCCTGCGCCGGCACCCTGCCGGGACGGGGAAGTGCCCCCGGATTCATCTCCATCGACGTTGCTTCCTCCCTCCATGATGCGGGAGTAGTTCCTCCTCGGGGCTGAGGTTCTTACCAGTAGCTATGTGGTCAATTCTCTCTCCCATGATGTGAACTTCGTTGTGATCATAGGCTATGTTAATCTAGGGTGATCCCGTGATATTTCCCCTTCCTCTATGTATTGGATTGATGTACTCACTTGTCTTTATCTAGTATAATCCCCGAGACCAAGGTGACAGCGGTCTATTGGACATGGATTAGAAAAGTATTTTCATGAGTGATTTCCTCTCTTGTGTGTTGATCGAAGTTTGAGAGTCTCTTGGTGCTTGTCTTTGACTATCCTTTAGATATGTTGTGGTGATTGTGGGACTCTCTTTGGATGGCCGCGGTGACATTGGGAAATCCTTAGATTGAGAACTACGAACTTTGAGGTGTGCTTTTGTAGCCCTACATAATTCTCGTCCTCTCTTGACCACGAAGGAATGACCTCCGAGTGTGTCCCCTTTGCATGTTTTACGGGAAATATCATGTGATTCGATTATGTTAATGTTGTTGGGAGTTGCCACTAGTGAAAGTATGAACCCTAGGCCTTGTTTCCACCATTGCAATACTATTTGTGCTCACGTTTACCGCTTGTTTGCTTGCTGCACTTTTTATTACAGATTTATATTACTTTGTTTTGCCATCCATATCACTTGCCATTTAACATCTCTTCGCCGAACTAGTGCACCTATACATCTGACAAGTGTATTAGGTGTGTTGTGGACACAAGAGACTTCTTGTATTTTAGTTGCAGGGTTGCTTGAGAGAGACCATCTTCAACCTCTACTTCCCTGAGTTCGATAAACCTTAGGTCATCCACTTGAGGGAAATTGCTGCTATCCTACAAACCTCTGCGCTTGGAGGCCCAACATAGTCTACAAGAGTAGAAGCGTGTGTAGACATCAAGCTATTTCTGGCGCCGTTGCCAGGGAGGTGAGCGCTTGAAGGTATATCTTTAGATCTTGCAATTAAATCATTTTGTTTCTTGTTTTTATTTCACTAGTTATGTTTATGGAAATCCTTGCTATTGGATCGTTGCTTGCGGGAGGACGCCCCACACCTGTGGTGGTTGCTCCTCCTCCTACTGAAATTGTGCCCTATAAAATACCGGCTGGTATTATCGATTATGTTTTGGCTAATCGTTATGCAGGAGACAGACATCCCGGTGAACACTTGCTATATCTGTCACAACTATGTTCATTATTTAAGCTTGCAGGTGTATCGAGGGAGTTTGTCATGAGGAAATTATTTGCCTTGTCACTGAAAGGAAAAGCATTGGAGTGGTATAGGCTACTAAATGACTCTCACCTGCTGGAGTGGGAAGAGATCCAGTCTCTCTTTTACTCTAAGTTTTATCCTCTTCATGAAGTCCATGAGAATAGGAATTATGTTTATATTTTTTATCCTCATGACGGAGAGAGCATAGCTCAAGCTTGGGGGAGACTGAAAACGTTAGTGCTAAAATGTCCTAACCATGGGCTCCCCAAAGATATTATTATTACTAACTTCTATGCGAGGCTCTCTCGACAGGATAAAGATTTGCTCGATTCTTCCTCTATGGGTTCTTTCACAAACAAAAAGATTGATGCTAAATGGGAACTCCTTGAAAGAATTCAACACAACACTGAAGATTGGGAGATCGGCAAAGGTAAAGAGTCAGGTATAATTTATGAGTATGATTGCATTAAGTCCTTTGTTGAAACTACAAGTTTTAATAAGTTTAGTGCTAAGTTTGGGCTTGATTCTCGACTCCTTGTTGATTTCCTCAAATCTTTTGCTTCACATCTTAATATCCCTAAGGAGGATTGGATCAAGTATCATAAACCTTTTAAAGAGACTTGCAAAGAAAATGAAATTGTTCATGATGATTTCAACATGCATGATCCAATTCCTAAAAATGAAGTTTTATATAAGCATGCAAATTTTTGTGGAGTGGATAGACCTTGTGAAAGGCCTATGATTGAAGAAGAGAAGTATTGTAAGCAACATAAGCATGACAGAACAATCACTTGGGTCAGAGATTTAAATGAGATTGCTAGAGAATTGTGTGACCTTTATCCTTTTACTTGTGAACTTTGCCGTATAGAGGGTCACTTTAATTTTCAATGCATGAACTTTCAAAACATAACTGTTAACCGGTTGTGTGATAACATGATCACCTCTGATCTTTATGATGAGCTTATGTTATTTTTGATGTGTGAAGAGTTATTAGAAAAGACTTCATGGCTAGATGTTAATGCCATAGGAATAAAAAACACTTTGCAAAATTGCCATCTCTATTGTGTTGTTAATTGCCATGAAAATGATTACATAAGTAAGATTAGAAAGGAGGGAACTTTACCAAAGTATAAAAATGTCTCTTATATTTCTGCTAATAAAAAGGAGAGTTTCTCCCAAGTTTCCCCTATTGTTTCTAATGATAAACCAGGATATGTGGAGAAGCTTCATCTCCAACCACCCCCTCCTAAGGTGAAGAAGAAGAAAAAGAAGAGGAGGAGGAGGAGGAGCAAGAAGGAAGAAGAATGGGTATTTATCCTAACGGTTGTAAGTTTAAAGAAGAAGGTGAAGTTTAGTGCCTTAATTATCATCTTGATGATACGTCCGTAGGTACTATTGAAGATGATTTTGATTATGATATGCATGTTACTTATTGTGATTGGGAAAATGATGATAATGCTGCTTATGATCTTGAAAATCTTTTTGGTACCAACTCTGAAAGTGAAGATATGGGAAGCTCTAAGCTTGGGGATGATAGGATTGCAAATCCTATCCCCACTAGTGATGTGATAATTGATAATTCTCTTGCTAGTAAGAATAAAGACAACATGTTTACAAATATAGTTGCTAGCAATGATAATGCTCTTCTCTACCATGATGATGTTATAACTCCAATCTATAGTGTTCAAGTTGTTTATGATAGCCCTACTCCCACTATTACCAATGAGAAAAATTATGCTTATGTGGGGAGTGAGAGTACCTTTTTGCATGTGGATCATGGTAACAATGCTTTATGTGATGCTTATATTGTTGAGTTCATCCATGATGCCACTGAAATTTATAATGAGAGAGGGAGGCTTGGTTCTAAATATCTTAATAATAAGAAGTTTCCTCTCTTTATGGTGAATATTTTGAAGTTATGCTTGTTTTGCCTTCCTATGCTAGTTGCTTCGTGCTTCAATGAATTATTCTATTGCAATATTCCTATGAATAGGAAGCATGTTAGGCTTAAATGTATTTGGCATTTGCTTCTTGATGCCCTCTTTTGTTCTTCAGCTCTTATTCTTACGAGAGCATCATTAAAGTCCTATGCCTAGCTTAAAGGCATAAAAGAAAGCGCTTTTGGGAGGCAGCCCACAATGAATAATTTTTTTGCTTTTGTTGTGTCTTGATGTTGTTTACTACAGTAGCATCATCATTGTATCTTTGCTTTTCATATTTGTGCCAAGTATAGCCTCTGATTGCTAGAAAGTTCAAAAGTTGTGAGGTGCTGTCCAGGAAACAGATTCTGTCCTTGGATAGAAAAATTCGTATAAAATCACCAGATCATCTTTTTGGTCTGAATTGTTTCGACAGCGTTCTCTATATAATTGTCGTTCGTGCATCTGTTCTGAGTTTTTTGATTTGAGTTGCAGAAGTATCCCGAACAAATCAATTATTACCTGCTGTTCTGTTTTTCACAGATTCTGTCCTGTTTTGCCTTTCCTTCATTTTGCAAATCAAGAGCTTGCTTTTTCTTTGCAAAAACCTTTTGGCAATCTTGAGAAACAGTAGAAATTCAAGAATATCCTTATTTCCAGTAAGGTGCAATTATTTTATAAGGGTACTAACCTCGATAATCAGATTATGATGAGTTATGTATGAAGGAAGTTTTCAAGTGTGCGAGGGAAGATGATAAAAAGATTCAGGAGTGTCAAGCGCTCAAGCTTGGGGATGCCCCCGTGCACCCCTAAGAAATATTCAAGGAGACTCAAGCGTCTAAGCTTGGGGATGCCCCCGTGCATCCCCTTCTCCATCAACATTATCAGTTCGTCTTTCGTTCCGCTATATTTTTATCACTTCATGTGTTATGTGCTATGCTTGGAGCGTCTTGCTTTTAGTTTTCTTTTTAGTTTTTCATAACGAGTCGGAACTCAGCTTTCTTTATGTGGGAGAGAAACACGCTCCACTTCTACCTAGAACATAACATAGAATTTTCATGTCTATCTTTGCTGTGTGTGTTCTTTGTCTTTTAATAGCTACTATCATGCTCTGCTCTTAGTATTCATGCTTATCTTTTTCAAAGAGCTTTTTGTTTAGTTGGTTGCTTGAACTCTCTTTAATTATCATGCTTATCTTATTAAGAGAGTTTGCTTCCATTGCATTGGTTAATTTGTCTACGATAAAGATGCTACGTGCGTAATGGTACTTAGTAGTGCAGGTTTTCTTATGGTTAGTCTCAAATAGCTGGAGGGTTCCCAATGTGTTATTGGAGTACCAACTTGATTTGCTTGCCTATGATGTGGTATGGTTTAGTAATATCTTCCCTCAAGAATTTATTTTGATTGACTTGGCGTATGCTCACGCATATTTAAGACTGTAAAGAAAGTCTGTCAAGCCTTGATGATCTTTTATTTCTGAGTAGCGATATAACTTCCATGCCTGATTCAATATTGCTTTGTCGCTCTGCATGATTATGACCGTCATTGCTCTCTTAGGTGGTTGCTCCCAGTCTTTTGCTAACCTCCACCTGTACTAAGCGAACTAACTTTGCAATACATAGCTCATGGGAAAGTAGCTTAAAAACTATTGTGGTAAAGAATATGTTGCCTATGTATCTTATTTCTTATAAGTTGCTTGCTGAGCGGTAACCATGTTTCTGGGGACGCCATCAACTATTACACTATTGTTGAATATCATGTGAGTTGCTATGCATGTTCGTCTTGTCTGAAGTAAGGGTGATTTGCCGTGGGTTGAATGAGTATGCATATTGTTAGAGAAGAACATTGGGCCGCCAACCAAAGCCATGTATCATGGTGGAAGTTTTAGCTTGGACATTAATCCTCAATCTCTTATGAGAATATGCTTATGCATTGAAGAGGAGTCCATCATCTATTTTCTATGTTGTCCCGGTATGGATGTCCTCAAGTTGAGATCTATCAAAAACGAGAAATCAAATGCGATTTATCTCCTTGGACCTTTGTACAGGTGGCATAGAGGTACCCCTTTGTGACACTTGGTTGAAACATATGTAATACAATGATAACCCATGGAAATCCGAGCTAATTAGGACAAGGTGCGAGCACTATTGGTATTCGATGCATGAGGCTTGAAACTTATAGGATGTCTTATGCATGACACATATGAAGTACTACTACCGGTGACAAAATTACTTCTATGTTTTCAAAATAAAAAAAAGCTCTAGCACATAACCATTCTTTTACTTTTATGTTAAAGCACCAACTACTGAGAGCATGATTGTCATTCTGAGTATAATGTGCATTGTCCCAAAGTAGCATTGTCTTTTGCATGATTGTGATATCGTTTATTCTGAACTCATTGTATCTAGTCATCACTTAAACCTTGAAGGTGCCCCTGCATTTATGTTTTGCTTCACTAAAGGGGGCAAGCTAGATATCACTTTATCATATTTGCACATCATGTTCATTGCAAATCTTTTTGATGTTTCAGTTTCACATTGTAAAACTTTCAGTTCTTTGTGATTTTCTCATGAGGCAACTTAATTACTACAGATTCATTGTCTCAGTAAGCTTTTGTCATATGACTATGAATAAGTCCTATATGGTTAATAGCATGTCACCACAGAAATTATTCTTGTTATCATTTACCTACTCGAGGACGAGCAGGAATTAAGCTTGGGGATGTTGGTACGTCCATAACGTATCTATAATTTCTGCTTGCTCCATGCCTCTTTTGGGTGATATTGCTATGTTATTTATACACTCCCATACACTTTTGATCATATTTGGACTAACCTATTAACTCAGTGCACCCCAGTGCCAGTTTCTGTTTTCGGCTGTTTCTGTATTTCAGGTTTTCACATTACGATAACTGCCAGGAAAAATCCAGAAAAATTATATAAAAAATCAGCGTTCCAAAAGCTACCATGCGGCCAAAGTAGGGCCGGAGGGGACCCACAGGGGCTCCAGGCGGCCTGCCCACGCGCCCCCCCTGGGCCGCGCCGGGGGGCGCCTGGGCACCCCTGACCCCCTCCGATGCCCCCCTTTGGCATATATTTAAAGCGTCTCGTGGAAACCCTGATTCCGGACCCCTTTTCTCCAGACGCGATTCCGATCTCCGCCGCCATCGCCATCAAGCTTCGGGGGACCAGAATTCCTGCGCCGGCACCCTGCCGGGACGGGGAAGTGCCCCCGGATTCATCTCCATCGACGTTGCTTCCTCCCTCCATGATGCGGGAGTAGTTCCTCCTCGGGGCTGAGGTTCTTACCAGTAGCTATGTGGTCAATTCTCTCTCCCATGATGTGAACTTCGTTGTGATCATAGGCTATGTTAATCTAGGGTGATCCCGTGATATTTCCCCTTCCTCTATGTATTGGATTGATGTACTCACTTGTCTTTATCTAGTATAATCCCCGAGACCAAGGTGACAGCGGTCTATTGGACATGGATTAGAAAAGTATTTTCATGAGTGATTTCCTCTCTTGTGTGTTGATCGAAGTTTGAGAGTCTCTTGGTGCTTGTCTTTGACTATCCTTTAGATATGTTGTGGTGATTGTGGGACTCTCTTTGGATGGCCGCGGTGACATTGGGAAATCCTTAGATTGATAACTACGAACTTTGAGGTGTGCTTTTGTAGCCCTACATAATTCTCGTCCTCTCTTGACCACGAAGGAATGACCTCCGAGTGTGTCCCCTTTGCATGTTTTACGGGAAATATCATGTGATTCGATTATGTTAATGTTGTTGGGAGTTGCCACTAGTGAAAGTATGAACCCTAGGCCTTGTTTCCACCATTGCAATACTATTTGTGCTCACGTTTACCGCTTGTTTGCTTGCTGCACTTTTTATTACAGATTTATATTACTTTGTTTTGCCATCCATATCACTTGCCATTTAACATCTCTTCGCCGAACTAGTGCACCTATACATCTGACAAGTGTATTAGGTGTGTTGGGGACACAAGAGACATCTTGTATTTTAGTTGCAGGGTTGCTTGAGAGAGACCATCTTCAACCTCTACTTCCCTGAGTTCGATAAACCTTAGGTCATCCACTTGAGGGAAATTGCTACTGTCCTACAAACCTCTGCGCTTGGAGGCCCAACATAGTCTACAAGAGTAGAAGCGTGTGTAGACATCAACACCGACAAATACCATCTTCATCATACGCCTCCCACGGGTTAATAAACCTTAGGTCATCCACTTGAGAGAAATTTGCTACTGTCTGATACGTCTCCAACGTATCTATAATTTTTTATTGTTCCATGCTATTATTTATGATGTTTTGGATGTTTAATGGGCTTTGTTATACACTTTTATACTATTTTTGCGACTAACCTATTAACCAAAGGCCCAAAATAGATTACTATTTTTTTTTGCCTATTTCAGGGTTTTACAGAAAAGGAATATCAAACTGAGTCCAAACGGAATAAAACCTTTGAGAGAGATATTTTTGGAGTGATATCTTCACGGGAGACTTGAGAATCACGGAATAGGGCACACGTGGCGTCCACGAGGGTGGGGGGCACGCCCCCCCTACAGGGTGCCCCCTGCCTTGTGGGCCCCACGTTGGTCCCCCGATGCCCTCCTTCCTCCTATATATACCCATGTACCCCAAAAACATCAGAAGAGGAGAAAAAACCCTAATTCTACCGCCGCAACCTTCCGTTCCCCTGAGATCCCATCTTGGGGCCTATTCCGGAGCTCCGCCGGAGGGGGGATCTACCACGGAGTGCTTCTACATCAACACCATCGCCTCACCATGAGTTGTGAGTAGTTTACCACATACCTTTGGGTCCATAGTTAGTACCTAGATGGCTTCTTCTCTCTCTTTCGATCTCAATACCAAGTTCTCCTTGGTCTTCGAGGAGATCTATTCGATGTAATCTCTTTTTGAGGTGTGTTTGTCGAGATCCGATGAATTGTGGGTTTATGATCAAGATTATCTATGAGAAATATTTGGTTCTTTTCTGAATTGTTTTATGTATGAATATAATATCCTTGCAAGTCTCTTCGAATTATTGGTTTGGTTTGGCCTACTAGATCTATAGTTCTTGCAATGGGAGAAGTGCTTGGCTTTGGGTTCAATCTTGCGGTGTCCTTTCCAAGTGACAGTAGGGGCAGCAAGCCACATATTATATTGTTGCCATCGAGGGTAAAAAAATGGGGTTTATATCATATTGTTTGAGTTTATCCCTCTACATCATGTCATCTTGCTTAAGGCGTTACTCTGTTCTTATGAACTTAATACTCTAGATGCATGCTGGATAGCGGTCGATGTGTGGAGTAATAGTAGTATATGTAGAATCGTTTCGGTCTACTTGTTTCAGATGTGATGCCTATATATATAATGATCATGCCTAGATATTCTCATAATTATTCGCTTTTCTATCAATTGCTCGACAGTAATTCATTTACCCACCGTAGAATTCTGCTATCATGAGAGAAGCCACTAGTGAAACCTATGGCCCCTGGGTCTATTCTCAACATATCAATCTACAATCTACTTTACTTTTCCGTTTTTACTTTCTGTTCTTATATCCAAAAATACCAAAAATATCAAACTATTATATCTATCAGATCTCACTTTCGTAAGTGACCGTAAAGGGATTGACAACCCCTTATCGCGTTGGCTGCCAAGTTCTTATTTGTTTGTGCAGGTGCGAGGGACTCGCACGTGGTCTCCTAGTGGATTGATACCTTGGTTCTCAAATACTGAGGGAAATACTTATGCTACTGTGTTGCATCACCCTTTCCTCTTCGAGGGAATACAACACAAGCTCGAGAAATAGCACTGTCATACAAACCTCTGCACTTGGAGGCCCAACAACGTGTACAAGAAGAAGGTTGTGTAGTAGATATCAAGCTCTTTTCTGGTGCCGTTGCTGGGGAGGCTAGGTAAGCAGCACTCACATCCCGTCAACGAAGCTCTTTTCTGGCGCCATTGCTGGGGAGGTGAGTGCTTGAAGGTATATCTTTCGATCTTGCAATCGAATATTTTAGTTTCTTGTTTTATCACTAGTTTAGTTTATAAAATAAAACTACAAAAAATGGGATTGAGGTTGCCTCATATGCTTCATCTTTTTAATATATTTCGTGAAAATGATGGAAAGGAAAATATGCCGAAGTGCTAGAAGAAGAATGCATTAAAATGTTTGGCACTAAATACTTGAATGATGAGCATGATTGCAATGTTGTTAGTGTGAATTCTTTGAATATCCATGATGCTAATGATATGCAAAGCCACAAGCTTGGGGATGCTATGTTTAATGAAGATGATATTTTTAGTCCCCCGAGCATTGATGTGAAAATTTATTATGATGATAGCATGCCTCCTATTTATGATGATTGGAATATTTATTAAAGTGGATTTGGAGAGGTCATGACTTTATTTAGTGATGAATCCACTATTTCGGAAGAGGTTCCAATTGATTATGAGAACAAAGTTGCTATCTATGATTATTACTGCGATGACTTGTATGCTATTCAGAATAATGGTAACCATGAAACTTGTCATCATGATTTTAGTTTTCAATTGGATTATGCCTCACATGATAATTATTTTGTTGAGTTTGCTCCCGCTATTATTCCTGAGAAGAAGGGAAACATGCAGATTGCGGCGGAGCCATGGTGAGTAAGCTCCCAAACGCCACTTGGCCCAAGGGGGCTGTTGTGGAGACAAACAAGATCTGGCAGTAGGAGTGGTTCTATATCACTGAACCCTGTGATGCCTAGTGGGTAGGGGCACCCGCATTCAGATCTGGACCCCCAGAGAGGCTAACCTCATGGACCTCCAAGAGCCCGGATTGGGGGTCTCAGACGGAGGTACAAGCCTCCAAAACCATATCTCCAGTATGATGATGAAGGGCACCCTCATCACTAACGTGATTCAGGTAATGCTCTTTCGCCGTATTCTCCCCTGCCAACGCCGGGACTCTCGCCTATGGGAGTTCAATCCGGAAGAGCCCTAGACCTTGAATCACCACTATGCACGAAGACATCAGGAAATAGCTCTTCAAGGCTCAAAAGGGGTGGCCAGCGGTGTCGGGACCCCGATCCTAAGTCAGACCGGTCTAGCATGTAACACATCATATCACTTTGTGGCCTCACGCACGGTATCCCCACGGGTGCCACCTTACCTGGCCCGAGACCGTTTGCACATTTTGGCTCACGTATATGATAGTGTCGCTAGCATCCATATGACAGAGAACCCGGGCCGACATGACTAGTTATAAACCAAAAGTGGCGCTAAATTACAGGGACATGCATACATGACCCAACAATGACGTGTCGGTCAGCAGCGAGTGTTGCCGGGCTGTAGCAAGCTAACAGGACTGACATTTCCCCAGAGGGGACAGACACAGGAGCAAGGAAGGACACATGCCGGTCAATCCATGTGTTTCGAAGTAGTAGCAAGCTACCAAGGCTTAGTGTAAGCACTAGGAGGCATTTCCCCATAAGATAGGCTACCAAGGGTAAACAACTAGGTGTCGGATCCCACACATACCAAGCATTTCAATAACAAACACACAATATGCTCGATATGTGAAAATACAACATGACATCACAACAAAACTCTATGAATCAAAGTATTTATTCATTAGGCTCCGATGAGCCAGATAATACAAACATGGGTCTCATGACCCAACATACAGAGCATACAAGCAACAGAAGCATAAAATGCCTGGGTACGGGTAACTACAAATGAAAAAGGTTGTGAAGCCTAACTATCTACAAGACCCTCCCGAGGGTACAAGATCGTAGTTGAGGTAACAAGCTAAACGTCGAAGTCCACACGGAACTACTAGTGAGACTGAAGTCTCCTCTGCAAAAACATAAATTAAGCAAACGTGAGTGCAAAGGTACTCAGCAAGACTTACATCAGAACTAGCTACATATGCATCAGTATCAACAAAGGGGTAGTGGAGTTTAACTGTAGCAAGCCAACTTTGACTCACTGGCTATCCTATACTATGACTGCTGGTAAATCCTTTGAGGTGGCGCACACGAGTCCTCATATTCACCATATAGATACACCACTATGGATCCGCTCCCGTCTCTGTACGAGAAGGCCATCCATAGCACTCACGCTTATCTTGCGCATTTTAGAGTATCCACTTTCACTTGTCTATGAACTGTATAGGCAACCCAGTAGTCCATTATCGCGGACACGGCAATTCGAATAGATCATATCAACCCTGCAGGGGTGTACTTCTTCACACACGCTCTCGCCGCTTACCGCCATGTACACATCATGTATCTCGACAACCTTCAAGCGGAAGCCTGGCGAGGGTGTCGGCCACAACCTGACTAACCACGCAAGTCTCTAGTCCAGGTTTATCGCCTATTCGGGTTCCATCCGCAAGGAAGTCCGGCCAAGGTTTCTCTCACGGCCCCAAATGATGTGTGCAGGGTTCCCGAGACACCAAATGGGCGACTCGATACACCCGGTCACGGTGTATCTACCGCATAATAGCCCACCCCTAGGGTCAGTGCTATGCACGGCCTCCAACACATATCCTACAAACACCAAAAACTAGTTGCAACTCCTGGACAGAGATCAAGGCGATTAATAAGTTGAGAGAGCTTGGAGTGACCGGAGCCCAATGTGTGGTAGTAACTGTCTTGGATCACAAGCACAGAACTCAGTTCCTGAGGACAGCTTCTATGAGACAACCCACCATGTACTCCTATATGGCCTCTCATCGCTACCTTTACCAAATCGTGTTCACACACTTAACTCTCAACAGTAGGACATGTTCACCTCCACTCCAATCCATCCCAGATGAATCAGACCTGACAGAACTCTAAGCATAGCAGGCATAACAAGCAAGCATGAATGAGTAGGCACATCATGGCTCAAACAACTCCTACTCATGCTAGTGGGTTCCAACTATTTACTATGGCAATGACAGGTCATGTAGAGGAAAGGGGTTCAACTATCGCAACAAATGGCAGTTGAAACATTGTTGTCCTATTGCAGTAAAAGAGAGCAAGAGCGAGAGAGTGGGATTTTATCGGAATGTTCAATGGGGGTTGCTTGCCTGGCACTTCTGAAGATAGTAAAACTCTTCATCGGTGTCATCGGACACATCGTCGGAACTACGTCCACTGAGAGGGAACAAACACCGGCAAACAAAAAGGAACACCATCAATGCAATGCAACAATATGATGCATGGATGTGACATGGCAACATGCTATGATTTGAGCTAATGCAACTAGCAACAATTTAAATAAAGTTGATTTGAACACAACATTCAAATTCAAACTCCATGTAAGGCATTTCAAATGCCATTTAGTCAATTTGTCATATACATCAATTTTAAGTTGTTTAAACATGCATGAAAATGCCATAAACAGATTCCACATATTTTTCAGATAATTTTTCATATATAAATTATTTCATTCTGAGCTATGGTTGATTTTATATGAATTTTAGAAGTTTATAACAATTCTAGAATTTCCTGGATTATTTTAAATCCAGCAAATGATTAACTATGTCAGCACTGCGTCACTATGACGTCAGCAGGTCAACATCGTCAGCCCAGGTCAAACCTGACGACTGAGGCCTACATGTCAGTCACATAGTGGCTAACAGGTTTAACTAAACCTAACTAAACTAATTAACATAGTTAACTAACACTAATTAAACCAAAACCTAGGGTTGGTCAGGGGCTCGCCCCACATGTCAGTGACCCAGGGGAGTCAAACCCTAGGTCAAAGAGGTCAACTCGCCGGCGGCTGCTACTTCTCGAACTTGCGTTGTATTCCCTCGAAGAGGAAAGGGCGATGCAGCACAGTAGTGTAAGTATTTCCCTCAGTTTTTGAGAACCAAGGTATCAATCCAGTAGGAGAGCACGCGCGAGTCCCTCGCACCTGCACAAACAAACAAGAACCTCGCAGCCAACGCGATAAAAGGGGTTGTCAATCCCTTCTCGGTCACTTACTAGAGTGAGATCTAATATATATGATAAGATAATATTTTCGGTATTTTCGGTATAGATTGAAAGTAATGATTGCAAAACAAGGTAAAGTAAATATTAGATGGAAGATTACTATGATTAAGATAGACCCGGGGGCCATAGGTTTCACTAGTGGCTTCTCTCATGATAGCAGAATTCTACGGTGGGTGAACAAATTACTGTCGAGCAATTGATAGAAGAGTGCTTAGTTATGAGAATATATAGGCATGATCATTGTATATAGGCATCACGTCCGTGACAAGTAGACCGCTGCATCTACTACTATTACTCCACACATCGACCGCTATCCAGCATGCATCTAGAGTATTAAGTTCATAAGAACAAAGTAACGCCTTAAGCAAGATGACATGATGTAGAGGGATAAACTCAAGCAATATGATATAAACCCCATCTTTTTATCCTCGATGGCAGCAATACAATACGTGCCTTGCAGCCCCTGCTGTCACTGGGAAAGGACACCGCAAGATTGAACCCAAAGCCAAGCACTTCTCCCATTGCAAGAACTATAGATCTAGTAGGCCAAACCAAACCGATAATTCGAAGAGACTTGCAAGGATATTAAAATCATCCATATAAGATTTCAGAAAAGAATCCAATATTGTTCATAGATAATCTTGATCATAAACCCACAATTCATCGGATCTCGACAAACACACCGCAAAAAGATTACATCGAATAGATCTCCTCGAAGATCGAGGAGAACTATGTATTGAGATCCAAAGAGAGAGAAGAAGCCATCTAGCTAATAACTATGGACCCGAAGGTCTGTGGTAAACTACTCACAACTCATCGGATAGGCTATGGTGTTGATGTAGAAGCCCTCCGTGATCGATCCCCCTCCGGTGGAGCTCCGGAACAGGCCCCAAGATGGGATCTCACGGGTACAAAAGGTTGCAGCCGAAATTAGGGTTTTGTTCGTCTCCCCGATGTTTTCAGGGTATGAGAGTATATATAGGCTGAAGAGGCACGTCAGCGGAGCCAGAGGGGGCCACGAGGGTGGGGGGCTCGCCTACCCCCTGGGCGTGCCCTCGACCCTCGTGGCCGCCTCTCTCGCTTCCAAGCGTGTACTCCAAGTCTTCTGTGTTGATATCGTTCCAAAAATGACTCTCCCGAAGGTTTCATTCCGTTTGGACTCCGTTTGATATTCCTTTTCTGCGAAACACTGAAATAGGCAAAAAAACAACAATTTGCACTGGGCCTTGGGTTAGTAGGTTAGTGCCAAAAATAATATAAAAGTGTATAATAAAGCCCATTAAACATCCAAAACAAAATATATAATAACATGGAACAATAAAAAATTATAGATACGTTGGAGACGTATCAAGCATCCCCAAGCTTAATTCCTACTCGCCCTCGAGTAGGTAAATGATAAAAACAGAATTTTTGAGGTGGAATGCTAACCAACATAATTCTCAATGTAATTTTCTGTATTGTGGCATGAATTTTCAGATCCGAAAGATTCAAGATAAAAGTTTGTATTGACATAAGAATAGTAATACTTCAAGCATACTAACAAAGCGATCATGTCTTCTCAAAATAACATGGCCAAAGAAAGTTCATCCCTACAAATCATATAGTTTGGCTATGCTCCATCTTCGTCACACAAAGTACTCAAATCATGCACAACCCCGGTTTCAGCCAAGCAATTGTTTCATACTTCAATTTTTTCAAACTCTTTCAACTTTCACTCAATACATGAGCCTGAGCCATGGACATAGCACTATAGGTGGAATAGAGTGGTGGTTGTGGAGAAGATAAAAGAGGAAGATGGTCTCACGTCAACTAGGCGTATCAATGGGCTATGGAGATGCCCATCAATAGATATCAATGTGAGTGAGTAGGGATTGCGATGCAACGGATGCACTAGAGCTATAAATGTATGAAAGCTCAACAAAAGAAACTAAGTGGGTGTGCATCCAACTTGCTTGCTCAGGAAGACCTAGGGCATTTGAGGAAGCCCATCATTGGCATATACAAGCCAAGTTCTATAATGAAAACTCCCACTAGTATATAAAAGTGACTAAACAAGAGACTCTCTATCATGAAGATCATGGTGCTACTTTGAAGCACAAGTGTGGAAAAAGATAGTAGCATTGTCCCATTTTTCTTTTCTTTTCCTTTTTTTTCTTTTTCCTTTTTTGGGGCCTTTTTTTTCTGGCCTTTCTCTTTTTTTCTTTGGGACAATGCTCTAATAATGATGAACATCACACTTCTATTGATTTACAACTAACAAAGTATGACTCTATATGAATGCCTCATGTGGTGTACCGGGATGTGCAATGAATCAAGAGTGACATGTATGAAAAATTATGCATGGTGTCCTAGCCACAAGTACGATGTAAACTACGTGATCATGCATGGCAATATGACAATGATGAAGTGTGTAATAGTAAACGGAACGGTGGAAAGTTTCATGGCAATATATCTCGGAATGGCTATGGAAATGCCATGATAGGTAGGTATGGTGGCTGTTTCGAGGAAGGTATATGGTGGGTGTGTGGTACCGGCAAAAGTTGCGCCGTACAAGAGAGGCTAGCTAGGGTGGAAGGGTGAGAGTGCGTATAATCCATGGACTCAACATTAGTCATAAAGAACTCATATACTTATTGCAAAAATCTACAAGTCATCAAAACAAAGTATTCAACGCATGCTCCTAGGGGAAGGGTTGGTAGGAGTTAACCATCGCACGATCCCGACCCCCACACAAAGGATGACACTCAATAAAATACCTCATGCTCCAAATTTGTCACACAACGGTTACCATACGTGCCTGCTACGGGACTTGCAAACCTCAACACAAGTATTTCTCAAATTCACAACTACTCTACTAGCATGACTCTAATATCACCATCCTCGTATCTCAAAACAATCATCAAGTATCAAACTTTTCATAGTATTCAATGCACTTTATATGAAAGTTTTTACTATACCCATCTTGGATGCCTATCATATTAGGACTAATTTTATAACCAAAGCACATTGCCATGCTATTCTAAAGGACTCTCAAAAAGATATAAGTGAAGCATGAGATATCAATAATTTCTACAAAATAAAATTACCACCGTGCTCTAAAAGATATAAGTGAAGCACTAGAGCAAAACTATCTACCTCAAAAGATATAAGTGAAGCACATAGAGTATTCTAATAAATTCCGAATCATGTGTATCTCTCTCAAAAGGTGTGTCCAGCAAGGGTGATTGTAGTAAACTAAAAAGCAAAGACTCAAATCATACATGACGCTCCAAGCAAAACACATATCATGTGGTGAATAAAAATATAGTCTCAAGTAAAGTTACTGATAGACGAAGACGAAAGAGGGGATGCCTTCCCGGGGCATCCCCAAGCTTAGGCTTTTGGTTGTCCTTGAATTTTACCTTGGGGTGCCTTGGGCATCCCCAAGCTTAGGCTCTTTCCACTCTTTGTTACATAGTCCATCAAATCCATACTCAAAACTTGAAAACTTCACAACACAAAACTTAGCCAATAATCTCATGAGCCCCGTTAGTATAAGAAAACAAATCACCACTCAAAGGTGCTGTAATGAACTCATTCTTTGTTTATATAGGTTTTAAACCTACTGTATTCCAACTTCTCTATGGTTCATACCCTCTGATACTACTCATAGATTCATCAAAATAAGCAAACAACACACGAAAAACAGAATCTGTCAAAAACAGAACAGTTTGTAGCAATATGTAACTTTCAAATACTTCTGTTGCTCTGAAAAAAATTAAATAAATTGGTGGACGTGAGGAATTTGTCTATTAATCATCTGCAAAATAATCAACTAAAAAGCACTCTACAGTAAACGATGGTAGCTAATCTCGTGAGCGCTAAAGTTTCTGTTTTTTACAGCATGATCGCATAAACTTCACACAAGTTTTCCCAAAGGTTCTTCTTGGCACAAACACTAATTAAAATACAAAACCACATCTAAACAGAAGCTAGATGCAATATTTATTCCTAAACAGAAGTAAAAACAAAGAAAATAAAATTGGGTTGCCTCCCAACAAGCGCTATCATTTAACGCCCCTAGCTAGGCATGATACAAGAATAGATCTAGGTATTGCCATCTTTGGTAGGCAATCAATAAGTGGCTCTCATAATAGATTCATAAGGTAATTTGATTTCCTTTCTATTAAAGTGTTTCATGCCTTTCCTTAACGGAAATTTGAATCTAATATTTCCTTCATTCATATCAATAATTGCACCAATCGTTCTAAGGAAAGTTCTACCAAGAATAATAGGACATGTAGGATTGCAATCTATATCAAGAACGATGAAATCTACGGGCACATAATTCCTATTTGCAACAATAAGAACATCATTAATCCTTCCCATAGGTTTCTTAATGGTAGAATCCGCAAGATGCAAATTTCAAGAACAATCATCAAGTTCATGGAAACCTAACATATCACACAAAGTTTTTGGAATTGTGGAAACACGTGCACCCATATCACACAAAGCAGAGCATTCATGATCTTTAATCTTAATTTTAATAGTAGGTTCCCACTCATTATAAAGCTTTCTAGGGATAGAAACTTCTAATTCAAGTTTTTCTTCATAAGATTGCATTAAAGCATCAACTATATGTTTGGTAAAAGCTTTATTTTGACTATAAACATGAGGAGAATTTAGCACGGATTGCATCAAGGAAATACAATATATTAAAGAGCAATCATAATAATTAAATCCCTTGAAATCCAAGATAGTGGGTTCATTACTATGTAAAGTTTTGACCTCTTCGATCCAATTTTTTAACAATTTTAGCATCAAGATCTAAAAACTCCGAATCATTGGGACGCCTTTTAACTAAATTAGACTCATGTTCAGTCCCATCTTTATCAAGATTCATACTAGAAAACAAGGATTTAATAGGAGATACATCAATCACTTTTAGATCTTCATCTTTATTATCATGGAAACTAGAAGAACACGATTTCATAAAGCAATCTCTTTTAGCACGCATCCTAGCGGTTATTTCTTTGCATTCATCAATGGAAATTCTCATGGCTTTGAGAGACTCATTGGTATCATGCTTAGGTGGAATAGACCTAAGTTTCAAAGAATCAACATCAAGATAAATTCTATCCACGTTCCTAGCCAATTCATCAATCTTAAGCAATTTTTCTTCAAGCAAAGCATTGAAATTCTTTTGCGAATTCATAAATTCTTTAACACTAGTTTCAAAATCAGAGGGCATCTTATTTAAATTTCAATAAGAATTATTGTAGGAATTACCATAATTGTTAGAGGAATCACTAGGAAAAGGCCTAGAATTAAAGTTTCCTCTATAAGCATTGTTACCAAAATTATTCCTACCAACAAAATTCACATCTAAAGATTCATTATTATTCTCAATTAACGTGGACAAAGACATATCATTAGGATCAGAAGAAGCACTCTTAATAGCAAATAATTTCATAAGTTCATCCATCTTTCCACTTAAAACACTAATCTCTTCAATAGCATGTACCTTTTTACTGGTAGATCTTTCGGTGTGCCATTGAGAGTAGTTAACCACAATTTTATCTAGGAGTTTGGTAGCTTCTCCTAGGGTGATTTCCATGAAAGTGCCCCCCGCGGCCGAATCTAAAAGATTTCTAGAAGCAAAATTCAAGCTAGCATAAAAGTTTTGTATAATCATCCATAAGTTCAAACCATGTCTAGGGTAATTACGTATCATTAATTTCATTCTCTCCCAAGCTTGTGCAACATGATCATGATCTAGTTGCTTAAATTCATGATATCATTTCTAAGAGAGATAATCTTTTCGAGAGGAAAATACTTAGAGATAAAGGCATCTTTGCACTTATTCCATGAATCAATACTATTTCTAGGCAAAGAAGAGAACCAAGTTTTAGCACAATCTCTAAGCGAAAACGGGAATAGCTTTAATTTAACAATCTCCCTAACGGGTAGTGGCATCTTCACTAGGAAGGCCAAAAAATTGATCTTTCATGACAAGATTCAACAGACCAGCATTGATTTCCCAAGATTCAGCATCGGTAATAGGAGCAATCGGAGTGCTAATAAAATCATTATTGTTTGTATTGGAAAAGTCACACAATTTGGTATTGTCTTGAGCCATAGTGACGAACAAGCAATACAACACACAAGCAAACAAGAGACAAGCGAAAAAGAGGCGAACGGAAAAAGGAGGGCGAATAAAATGGAAAAGGTGAAGTGGGGTGATAACCCACAAGTGTAGGGGATCGCAACAGTTTTCGAGGTTAAAGTATCAAACCCAAATTTGTTGATTCGACACAAGCGGAGCCAAAGAATACTCTTAAGTATTAGCAACTGAGTTGTCAATTCAGCCACACCTGGAAACTTAGTATCTGCAGCAAGATAGTTTAGTAGCACAGTAATATGATAGTGGTGGTAGCAGCAATAAAAGTAAAGATAGTGTTTTTGTAGTTTTTGTGATAATAGCAACGGAAAAGTAAATAGCAACTAGCAATATAGGTAAAGCTCGTAGGCATTGGATCGGTGATGGGAAATTACGTCGGATGCAATTCATCATGTAGAAGTTATAACCTAGGGTGACACAGAACTAGCTCCAGTTCATCAATGCAATGTAGGCATGTATTCCGAATATAGTCATACGTGCTTATGGAAAAGAATTTGCATGACATCTTTTGTCCTACCCTCCCGTGGCAGCGGGGTCCTATTGGAAACTAAGGGATATTAAGGCCTCCTTTTAATAGAGTACCGGACCAAAGCATTAACACATAGTGAATACATGAACTCCTCAAACTAAGGTCATCACCGGGAGTGGTCCCGATTATTGTCACTTCGGGGTTGTCGGATCATAACACATAGTAGGTGACTATAGACTTGCAAGATAGGATCAAGAACACACATATATTCATGAAAACATAATAGGTTCAAATCTGAAATCATGGCACTCGGGCCCTAGTGACAAGCATTAAGCATATCAAAGTCATAGCAACATCAATCTCAGAACATAATGGATACTAGGGATCAAACCCTAACAAAACTAACTCGAATACATGATAGCTCCTATCCAACCCATCACCGTCCAGCAAGCCTACGGTGGAATTACTCACACACGGCGGTGAGCATCATGGAATTGGTGATGGAGGAAGGTTGATGATGACGATGGCGAAGATCTCCACTCTCCGGAGCCCCGAATGGACTCCAGATCAGCCCTCCCGAGAGAGATTAGGGCTTGGCAGCGGCTCCGTCTCGTAAAACGCGATAATTCTTTCTCCTTGATTTTTTTCTCCATGAAATGGAATATATAGGACTTGGGGATAAGTCGGTGGGGCACCGGGCTACCCTCGAGGTAGGGGGCGCGCCCTGGGAAAGGGGGCGCGCCCCCCACCCTCGAGGACGGCCCGTGGGCCCCTAGGTGTTGATCTTCTTGCCAGTATTTTTTATATTTCTGAGATAAATCTCCGTCGATTTTCAGGCGATTCCGAGAACTTTTTATTTCTGCACAAAAACAACACCATGGCAGCTCTGCTGAAAACAGCGTCAGTCCGGGTTAGTTCCATTCAAATCATGCAAGTTAGAGTCCAAAACAAGGGCAAAAGTGTTTGGAAAAGTAGATACGTTGGAGACGTATCAACTCCCCCAAGCTTAAACCTTTGCTTGTCCTCAAGCAATTCAGTTGATAAACTGAAAGTGATAAAGAAAAACTTTGACAAACTTTGTTTGCTCTTGTTGTTGTAAATATGTAAGCTAGCATTCAGGTTTTCAACAAGATCATGAACTAACCACATTCACAATAACTTTCAGGTCTCAAGACTACTCACATCAATGGCATAATCAACTAGCGAGCAATAATAATAAACCTCAGATGACAACACTTCTCAAAACAATCATGATATGATATAACAGGATGGTATCTCGCTAGCCCTTTCTGAGACCGCAAAACATAAATGCACAGCACCTTTAAAGATCAAGGACTAACTAGCCATTGTAATTCATAGTAAAAGAGATCCAGTCATGATCATACTCAATGCAAATTAATAGTAATACATGCAACGACAGAGGTGCTCTCCTACTGGTGCTCTTTGATAAGAGGATGATGACTCTGCATAAAAGTAAATAGATAGGCCCTTCACAGAGGGAAGTAGGGATTTATAGAGGTGCCAGAGCTCGATTTTTAAATAGAGATTGAATAACATTTTGAGCGGTATACTTTCATTATCAACATAACAACCAAGAATCTTGATATCTTCCATGCTACGCACATTATAGGCGGTTCCCAAATAGAATGGTAAAAGTTTATACTCCCCCAACCACCAACAAGCACACTCCATGGCCATCTGAATCCACGGGGTACCATCCAAACAAGCAACAGCCCTGGGGAAGTTTTGTTTAATTATTACGATTTTAAGCATGTCACTGGGCATCCCGGTTACCAGCCATTTTCTCGTGCATGATGAGCGGAGTCCACTCATCGTGAGAATAACCCACCTAGCATGGAAGATATAGACAACCCTAGTTGATACAAGAGCTGTTCGAGCATACAAAACAGAAATTCATTTGAAGGTTTAGAATTTGGCACATACAAATTTACTTGGAACGGCAGGTAAATACCGCATATAGGAAGGTATGGTGGACTCATGTGGAATAACTGTGGGGTTTATGGAAGTGGATGCACAAGCAGTATTCCCGCTTAGTATAGGTGAAGGCTAGAAGGAGACTGGGAAGCGGCCAGCTAGAGAGCAACAACGGTCATGAACATGCATTAAAATTAATCAACAATGAATGCAAGCATGAGTAGGATATAAATCACCATGAACATAAATATCGTGAAGGCTATGCTGATTTGTTTCAACTACATGTGTGAACATGTGCCAAGTCAAGTCACTTAAATTGTTCAGAGGAGGATACCACCCATCATACCACATCACAACCATTTTAATATCATGTTGGCACGCAAGATAGACCATTATAAACTCTCAGCTAATTAAGCATGGCATAAGCAGCTATGATCTCTAATTGTCATTGCAAACATGTTTCATTCATAACAAGCTGAATCAGGAACGACGAGCAATCATATTTACAAAAACAAGAGAGGTCGAGTTCATACCAGCTTTTCTCATCTCAATTAGTTCATCATATATCATCCTTATTGCCTTTCACTCGCACGACAGAATGGCGTGGATAATAATAATAGTGCACGTGCATTGGACTAAGCTGGAATCTACAGGCATTTAATACAAGAGAGAAGACAAGGTAATATGGCTCAAGGTTAAATTAACAACAAAGCATATGAGAGCCACTAAGCATTTTAATCATGTTCTTGTACTATTAACCCCTAAAGAAAAGAAAAGAAACTATTTACACGGGAAAGTTCCCAACAAGCAAAAGATGAAAGAGAAATCTTTTCGGGTTTTCATTTTTAGTTACTACTACAAGCAAATGAAGTAAACTAGCTAGAAGCTACAACTAATATTTTTTGTTTTTCTGGGGTTTTCTAAGACACAAGAAAAAGACTAAGAAAAAGAAATTTAAACTAAGCATGGATGGTACAGTGAAAGAGTGTGAGCACCGACAACTAGAATAAGTGTGGACATGAATGTAAGTCGGTGAGAAACACGTACTCCCCCAAGCTTAGGCTTTTGCCCTAAGTTGGTCTACGACCACGGATCGAAGCCACTCCCTCAAGTGTACTGAGATGTGTCCTCTGGATGCCACTGGTTGGCGAGCTCGTCCAGATCCCACTCATAAACAGATTGACGAGAAGGACCAAACGGTGGTTCTGGCTCAGGCTCTGAAGCTTGTGCCTGGCCTTGGTACTGGTAGAAGGCATCTGATGTAATGAGGTACTTTCCCGTGGACAGATCAAACAGAGATGGTGCAGGCAAGGTAACAATTTCATAGTATATTTCATCAAATCTCAATTTATAAAGTAGCTGCATATTTTTGTCTTTAATAAGAAAGTCATGAGCTACCATGCTCTTGTAGTCTAGATAAACAGGGGCAAACAATTTTTCTTCCTTCTCATGATGCCTAATAGGTATATTAAAATGCTCAGCAAGGCGAGAAGCAAAGATGCCTCCAAAGACGGGCCCCTTTGAGCGGTTCAGACCCAATCGTTTGGCAACGACGGCGCCCAAGCTAAAAGTTGTGTCACGAAACAAAGCATGGCGTAAAATGATAATATCAGGGGCACTGATATTCCCACTGTTCCCGCGACCAATTAAACACCTACTAGCAAATAAAGCAAAGTAGCGTAGAACAGGGAAGTGTATACTAGTGATTCTTGCCCCTGAAACTTGTCTAGTTTCACCTATGGCTATCATATCTAAACCCTTTGATGTCTTCATGACGTGGTTCATCAAGTCTACCCTCAAAGGGTACCTTGCATATTTCACAAAAACCTAACAATGATATCTCCTTAACCACATCATATAAGCGAAACTCCACCGTAGGTGGTGTTTTTCTAGAATGAAAATGAAAGCTCTGCGTAAAAATATTGGTGAGTAAGAGATACTGTTCTTTTTGGTCGTTGATGAAGTCGGTGAGGCCTGCACTATTAGCCATCCAATAAAAGTCTTCATAAATACCGGTGGACGTCATGAAATTATTACAAGGCCATTCGCACGGTCAAACTTCCGCCATGCGAGGAAGATGATACTTGGGCTTCTTGTTTTCTTCTTTCTTCTTATCCTCTGAGCTCTTGCTGGAAGAGCCCCTCAATATTATTTTTAACATTTTCCTTTTCTGAAAATTTCTGAAATTTTTAGTAACTCACAAATAAAAGTTGACCCAACTCAACAAGAATAATAGCAACAACTCCTATAAGTGCCTAGAAGCTATATCATGCATTAGAACTACTTGGGACCAAGAAAAATTGACATGCAAGCTCAAGAACAAGGTCACCAGAGCAGCACAAATTTGCAACATATAAAGCACTAGAACAAAAACTAATTGGACCAATGGAGGAGTCACATACCAAGGAACAATCTCCCCAAATAGTTTGGTGAATGGTGCTTTGAGCAAGGAGATCGAAAATGGCAGCAAAATGAGCTAGAACTCGGGTTTGAGCTGGTTGGGGATTTTTTTGGGAGGAAGAAGAAGAGTATGGGTGAAAGGATAAGTGGAGGGGGGGCACGTGGGGCCCTCGAGGCAGGGGGCGCGCCCTGTGCCCTCGAGGCCAGGTGCTGGCTCCCCTCGTTGTGTGTTCAGTGCCATATTTTCTTAAATATTCCAGAAAAAAATCATATTTCATTTTCATGGCATTTGGGGAACTTTTATTTTCGGGATATTTTTTATTGCACGGATAAGTCTGGAAACAGACAGATAATGCTATTTTCTTTTATTTAGCCTAATTAACAGAAAGTTAAAGGAGGGTGCAGAAAGTTTGTGCCATCTAGATTCACCTATCCCATGTTCATCAAAAGGAATCCATTAACAAGGTTGATCAGGTCTTGTTAATAAACTCTTTTCGAGTAACATGAAACCGGAGAATTTTCGAATAACACTATGTTACCTCAATGGGGATATGTATGTCCCCAACAATAAGTATGTCATATGCCTTCTTGACAGTAGGAATAGGAAACTCAAAACCTCCAATAGTGATAGTTGAAGTTTTTCAAATATAATTGATACTGAAGACCTGAGGTTGTTTCCTCGGAAAGTGTACCGTATGCTCATTACCATTGATATGAAAAGTGGCATTGCCTTTGTTGCAATCAATAACAGCCCCTGCAGTATTCAAAAAAGGTCTTCCAAGAATAATAGACATACTATCATCCTCGGGAATATCAAGTATAACAAAGTCCGTTAGAATAGTAACATTTGCGACTACAACAGGCACATCCTCACAAATACCGACAGGTATAGCAGCTGATTTATCAGCCATTTGCAAAGATATTTCAGTAGGTGTCAACTTACTCAAGTCGAGTCTACGATATAAAGAGAGAGGCATAACACTAACACCAGCTCCAAGATCACACAAAGCAGTTTTAACATAGTTTCTCTTAATGGGGCAAGGTATAGTAGGTACTCCTGGATCTCCTAATTTCTTAGGCATTCCACCCTCAAAAGTGTAATTGGCAAGCATGGTGGAGATTTCTACATCAGGTATCTTTCTTTTGTTGGTAATAGTTCTTTCATGTACTTGGCATAAGGATTTGTTTTATGCACATCAGTCAAACGCATACGCAAAAAGATAGGTCTAATCATTTCAGCAAAGCGCTCAAAATCCTCATCATCCTTTTTCTTGGATGGTTTCGAAGGAAATGGCATGGGTTTCTAAACCCATGGTTCTCTTTCCCTACCGTGCTTCCTAGCTACAAAGTCTCTCTTATCATAACGTTGATTCTTTGATTGTGGGTTATCAAGATCAACAGCAGGTTCAATCTCTACATCATTATCATTGCTAGGTCGAGTATCAACATGAACATCATCATTAATATTATCACTAGGTTCATGTTCATTAGCAGATAGTGTCTCAGCATCAGAAACAGATATATCATTGGGATTCTCAGGTGAATGAGCTAAAGGTTCACTAGAAGCATGCAAATTTCTATCATTTTTCTTTTTCTTCTTCTTAGAAGAACTATGTGCATCTATATTAGCTCTCTGAGAATCTTTCTCAATTCTCTTAGGGTGGCCTTCAGGATACAGAGGTTCCTGAGTCATTTTACCATCTCTAGTTGCAACTCTAACAACATAGTCATTATTCTTACTATTGAATTCATTGAGCAAATCATTCTGAGCTTTAAGTACTTGTTCTACTTGAGTGGTAACCATAGAAGCATGTTTACTAATGAGTTTCAGTTCATCTTTAGCACTAGACAGATAATCACACAAGCGTTCAATCATATGAGCATTGTGTTGTAATTGTCTACCAACATAAGCATTGAAGTTTTCTTGTTTGACAATGAAATTGTCAAACTCATCTAAGCATTGGCTAGCAGACTTATAACGAGGAATATCACCTTCATCAAATCTATAAAGAGAATTTACCTTTACTACCTGTGTCGGGTTATCAAGACCATGTATTTCTTCAACAAGCGGTAAATTCTTAACATCTTCAACTTTAATACCTTTTTCTTTCATCGATTTCTTTGCCTCTTGCATGTCTTCAGGACTGAGAAATAGAACACCTCTTTTCTTCGGAGTTGGCTTAGGGGCTGGTTCAGGAAGTGTCTAATTATTTTCATTGGCCAACATATTATTCAATAGTAATTCAGCTTGTTCCACTGTACTTTCCCTGAAAACACAACCAGCACAACTATCCAGGTGGTCTCTGGAAGCATCGGTTAGTCCATTATAAAAGAGATCAAGTATATCATGCATCTCAAGAGGATGATCAGGCAAAGCATTAAGTAACTGGAGAAGCCTCCCCCAAGCTTGTGGGAGACTCTCTTCTTCAGTTTGAGCAAAGTTATATATTTCCCGTAAGGCAGCTTGTTTCTTATGAGCGGGAAAATATTTAGCAGAAAAGTAATACATCATATCATGGGGACTACGCACACAACCAGGATCAAGAGAATTAAACCAAGTCTTAGCATCACCCTTTAACGAGAACGGAAACAACTTAAGGATATAGTAGTAACGAATCTTTCCATCATTGGTGAACAGGGTGGCTATATCATTCAACTTGGTAAGATGCGCCACAACAGTTTCAGACTCATAGCCATGGAAAGGATCAGATTCAACCAAAGTAATTAACTCAGGATCAATAGATAATTCATAATCCTTATCGGTGACACAAATAGGTGAATTTGCAAAAGCAGGGTCATGTTTCATTCTAGCATTCAAGGACTTTTCTTTCAGCTTAGCTAATAATTTCTTAAGATCATATCTATCATTGCAAGCAAGAAAGTCTCTAGTAGTTTCTTCATCCATAACATAACCCTCAGGCACAACATGCAATTCATTTCTATTGGGAGTAGTTTCATCATCACTTTCATAAATATTATCAACATTTGCACTCTCCCTAACCTTAGCAATTTGTTCATCTAGAAATTCACCTAGTGGCACAGTATCAGGCATAGAGGTAGTTTCATCATACATAGTAGAAGTAGCATCATCAAGAACATACAACATATCAGATTCAATAGTAGGAGTAGGTGTCGCAAGTTTACTCATAACAGAAGGAGAATCTAGTACAGAGCTAGATGGCAGTTCCTTACCTCCCCTCGTAGTTGAGGGTAAGATCTTGGTTTTCGAGTTCTTCAAATTCTTCATAGTGATAAGCAGATAAGCAGATATAAATCCCAAGTGTCTTAAAGAATAGAGCTATGCTCCTTGGCAACGGCGCCAGAAAATAGTCTTGATAACCCATAAGTGTAGGGGATCGCAACAGTTTTCGAGGGTGAAGTATTAAACCCAAATTTGTTGATTCGACACAAGCGGAGCCAAAGAATACTCTTAAGTATTAGCAACTGAGTTGTCAATTCAGCCACACCAGGAAACTTAGTATCTGCAGCAAGACAGTAATATGATAGTGGTGGTAGCAGCAATAAAAGTAAAGATAGTGTTTTTGTAGTTTTTGTGATAATAGCAACGGAAAAGTAAATAGCAACTAGCAATATAGGTAAAGCTTGTAGGCATCGGATCGGTGATGGGAAATTACGTCGGATGCAATTCATCATGTAGAAGTTATAACCTAGGGTGACACAGAACTAGCTACAGTTCATCAATGCAATGTAGGCATGTATTCCGAATATAGTCATACATGCTTATGGAAAAGAACTTGCATGCCATCTTTTGTCCTACCCTCCCGTGGCAGTGGGGTCCTATTGGAAACTAAGGGATATTAAGGCCTCCTTTTAATAGAGTACCGGACCAAAGCATTAACACATAGTGAATACATGAACTCCTCAAACTAAGGTCATCACCGGGAGTGGTCCCGATTATTGTCACTTCGGGTTGCCGGATCATAACACATAGTAGGTGACTATAGACTTGCAAGATAGGATCAAGAACACACATATATTCATGAAAACATAATTTAGATCTTAAATCATGGCACTCGGACCCTAGTGACAAGCATTAAGCATAGCAAAGTCATAGGAACATCAATCTCAGAACATAATGGATACTAGGGATCAAACCCTAACAAAACTAACTCGATTACATGATAGATCCCATCCAACCCATCACCGTCCAGCAAGCCTATGATGGAATTACTCACACACGGCGGTGAGCATCATGGAACTTGGTGATGGAGGAAGGTTGATGATGACGATGGCGACGATCTCCACTCTCCGGAGCCCCGAACGGACTCCAGATCAGCCCTCCCGAGAGATATTAGGGCTTGGCGGCGGCTCCGTCTCGTAAAACGTGATAATTCTTTCTCCTTGATTTTTTTTCTCCACGAAACGGAATATATAGGACCTGGGGATACGTCGGTGGGGCACCGGGCTACGCCCTGGGAAAGGGGGCGCGCCCCCACCCTCGAGGACGGCCCGTGGGCCCCCAGGTGTGGATCTTCTTGCCAGTATTTTTTATATTTTCTGAAATAAATCTCCGTTAATTTTAGGCGATTCCGAGAACTTTTTATTTCTGCACAAAAACAACACCATGGCAGCTCTGCTGAAAACAGCGTCAGTCCGGGTTAGTTCCATTCAAATCATGCAAGTTAGAGTCCAAAACAAGGGCAAAAGTGTTTGGAAAAGTAGATACGTTGGAGACGTATCATGGGGGAGAGGAAAACGAGAGGCAAATAATGTAATGCGAGGGATAAGGGTTTGTGATAGGTACTTGGTATATGACTTTTGCGTAGATCTCCCCGGCAACGGCGCCAGAAATTCTTCTTGCTACTTCTCGAGTTTGCATTGTATTCCCTCAAAGAGGAAAGGGTGATGCAGCACGGTAGCGTAAGTATTTCCCTCGGTTTTTGAGAACCAAGGTATCAATCCAGTAGGAGACCACGTGCGAGACCCTCGCACCTGCACAAACAAATAATAACCTGGTATCCAACGCGATCAAAGGGGTTGTCAATCCCTTCTCGATCACTTACGAGAGTGAGATATGATAGATATGATAAGATAATATTTTCAGTATTTTTGGTATAGATTGAAAGTAAAGATTGCAAAACAAGGTAAAGTAAACAGTAGATGGAAGATTAATATGATGAAGATAGACCCGGGGGCCATAGGTTTCACTAGTGGCTTCTCTCATGATAGCAGAATTCTACGGTGGGTGAACAAATTACTGTCGAGCAATTGATAGAAGAGCGCATAGTTATGAGAATATCTAGGCATGATCATTGTATATAGGCATCACGTCCGTGACAAGTAGACCGAATTGATTCTGCATCTACTACTATTACTCCACACATCGATCGCTATCTAGCATGCATCTAGAGTATTAAGTTCATAAGAACAGAGTAACGTCTTAAGCAAGATGACATGATGTAGAGGGTTAAACTCAAGCAATATGATATAAACCCCATCTTTTTATCCTCGATGGCAACAATACAATACGTGCCTTGCTGCCCCTGCTGTTACTGGGAAAGGACACCGCAAGATTGAACCCAAAGCCCAGCACTTCTCCCATTGCAAGAACAATAGATCTAGTAGGCCAAACCAAACCGATAATTCGAAGAGACTTGCAAGGATATTAAATCATGCATAAAATATTTCAAACAATAATCCAATATTGTTCAAAGATAATCTTGATCGTAAACCCACAATTCATCGAATCTCGAGTAACACACCGCAAAAAGATTACATCGAATAGATCTCCTCGAAGATCGAGGAGAACTTTGTATTGAGATCCTAAGAGAGAGAAGAAGCCGTCTAGCAAATAACTATGGACCCGAAGGTCTGTGGTAAACTACTCACAACTCATCGGAGAGGCTATGGTGTTGATGTAGAAGCCCTCCGTGATCGATCTGTCACACCCAGATTTTCATGCCACAAACACTCAAGCTAATAGTCATGCTAAAATGTGGTTTGGCAAAAACTTTTGAGTGTCTTTGACCTTGCTTGATTGGTTTTCTGATTGCTGTTTGCAAGTGCTCTAAAAATCAAATAAATCATCCAACTCTTATACTTCATCTCCTTGATCCAAAACCTTTTCCAAATGATCAGGCCATGTGTATAGACCCGTATAGTATTTTCTTATAAAAATATTTTGGCCAAATAGTATTTTCTAAAATTAGTTTTCCAAAAACAGCCTGAATTGAGGTTTGTACTGCAAGTACCTTATTTAGGGTGTGAAAGATCTTTCAAAAAGTATATTTGAATCCTATTAGGTATAGGACTCCCATAAACCACAAAAGTATAATTTTAAAAGTTATTTTCCTATTTTATTTAAAGGCTTTTTCTTTAGGCCAGAAATGGTCTTTAATAGGTAAAAATTATTTAACTATTTCAAAAATTATTGCCAAAATTCATAGAGACTCCTAGGACATATATTGTCCATATATAAGATTTTCAACACATGGTCATGTTCAAAATATTGGGCAAATCCTTCCAAAACCCATTTTGGATATTTCAAGCCTTTGGAATATTTACAAAGGAAATATTCTCTAAAAATTCCAGGGAAATTCTAGCATGCCAAATATGACATATTTGATTATCTTACAAAGCCTCATGCCTTGAAGATCAAGAAAATATCATCAAATCCCCTCAAAACCATTTCTGACCATTTTGAAGTTTGAGCAACTTTACATTGCCAAACTTGTCCAAATGCTCTCAAACTTTGTGCACATGCTCAAATGATGTAAATATGCATCTATACCAAATGGAACAAGTTTTGGAGAAAGATAACTTGATCTAAGTGCCCCACAACCCTTTCTGACCAGATCCAAATTTGAACAACTCTACATTGCCAACTTTTTACTTGTGACCTCAACTTTTGTGGACATGCTCACAACCCCAAATGATGACACTACACCAAGTGGTGCATCAAGAAGGGGTGATTTGCTTAACTCAATCTTGGAAAAGTGATTTCTGTTGATTTCTAGGGTTCACCGAAGTTACATTGGCAAGTTTCTTCAAATAAGCTCAAACTTGGTGGAATACCCTATTTATATATGCCATTTGATCATGTTAAGTCTCATGTCAAGTGGAGCTAATTTGCATCAAACACCTTCTGTCACTTTTCAAAAACCACCATTTTGACCCCTTCGACTACTCCCCCTTGCCTCAAGTTTTTACCACAACTACTCCTAGTCACCCTCTACCTCCAGGAACTCCTTCTCCTCCTCAGATCCATGATCGAGGGGGGGGGGGGGTAAAACCCCATTTTACTCTGCTGGAAATCCCAATTCCCACTCTCCCTCAACCTCCCTCCTCTTCCATTGGGTAACCAGGGCATCCAAGGCCATGCCCACCTTGTTTACTACCCCCTAGGGCTCTTGGACACTTGGGGACACGGCCAGGGCGCAACGACACGCCCATACCGGCCAAAATCGCGCTCTGGAGCGCGCTACAGTGCGCCAAGGCACTGTAGCTCGGCCCTCCCGAGGCACCCAGGCGGCATTGGGCAGAGCGAGCGTGTCCGTCGAGGTCGCCTCGACGTCCACGATACACTAAGGGGTCAGCCCCCTTCTTCCCCTCTCTCTCTCCTGCCCCTTGCTCGCACATGCACCGTGGCCACCGAGAGCTCCAATGAGCACGCTCACACGCGCGCTGCCCTGGCGCTTCCCCGCCCCTTCTCTCCCTTCCTCTAAGCGTAGATCACCCCTACAAACGACCCAAACACGCCCACGCGCGCCCCCGTGGCTTGCAGCGACGGCAACAGCTTCGCCGGCGCACCACCCGCGGTGAACCTCGGGCTGGCCCATATAAGACCTCCCTCGAGCCCCCTCTCTGCTCCATTTGCTCCCTCTCCCTCCAGTGTACCTCCCCGACCTGCCCACTACCCTTCCCATGCCCTCCTTGCCCCTCCATGACTGAAGCCGAGCCGCCGGCCTCCTCTCAAATCCCCGCGAATGAGGCCTCCTCCTCCCCTCCTTTCTCCACTAGGCGAACCCCATGGCCACCACAGAGCCCCTCACCACTTCTCCCTTTTGCTCCGGTGCCCGTAGCACCAACGCCGCCATCATCGTCGGCACCGCCCGCCGGGGTCGATGCCCTACTCAACCCAAAGGCCCTGGGCGGCCGTGCCACCCATAGCTGGATGCGGCTGGGTCCCCTGATCACGCCGGCAGGCCGAGCATCGCCGGAGATGCCCTGTGGCGCCAGCCAGCCGCCGTCGAAGCCTCCCCTGCCTCTGCTATGTTCGAGCGGGAGGTGGGGGATGAAACCGACAGCCGGGCCCCACCTGTCGGCCGGCCAGGAGGGCTGGGCCACTGGCGGGTGGGCCTCGCCTCGCCGTGGATAAGTGGAGGCGGGTCGGGCGGCTGACGCGTCCCTGCGGCGAAGGCGTCTTCCAGCGAAGGCGTCTTCGACGTCGCCCTGTTGCCCGCATGGCCGAGCCGCTGGGCCGGCCCATTGCACTGCAGCGCTATGTTGCACCCAGTGCGATGTATAAGGGTATAAACCCTTTCCCTTTTTCTTTTTCTTTTTCCAGTAAACTTCAAAAATCCGTAAATAAATCAAATGGATTCCAAATTTGATGATTCAAATTTCTAGTAGTTTCTAAAATCATGATCTACCTGTTGGTGCAACATACACATTTTTCCAGAGACTTTTTCTTCACAAATATTTAGCAAATCCTATTTTTTCCATTTCTGTGATGAACTTTAGAAAATCACAGAAAGCTCAAATTTGATACAAATGCAATGATTCAAATTCCTAGACACTTGTAATGTCAAAACTTAGTTTTGGAACATTTTTCCTAATACTCTCAGTACCACATAATATATTGAGCCATTTCTTCATATTTGTCAACTTTGCAAAATCATAAGAAATTCTTTTGAACTCCAAATCAAGTGAAACCAACTCCTAGCTGCTTCTAAAATCATTCCTTGTTAGATAGGTGCCTCTGGCCATTTTTCAAAATAATTCTTCTGTACACTTCTTGCAAATCCACAAATCCCCTGATTACATCATATTGAAATGTTCCAAACTATCCATTTATCCAATGCCTATGAAACCACCTTGGTCATTTTTCATATGACATGTAGCGACCAGACCTCAAATAGTCTGATCTCTGTGCATCAGTGTCATCCCTGGATCAGTAATGTTGACACGCACAGTACTTGAAGGATTTTAACAGAGTAGCAATCACACACTTATTACATCGATAGTTCCAACGATGAACTTATTACAATAAAAATGGCTTAAGGCCATCTAACACGATAACAACGGAAGGCTTGGAAGATAAGTGAGTCCATCAACTCCAACGACATCACTGAGTATAGAACCACGACCTATAAGGCACCTTACTCGTCGTCTGAAAAGTCTGCAACATGAACGTTGTAGCCCGAAAACGGGTCAGCACATGGAATATGCTGGCAAAATAACACAAAGAGAGCAACAAAAGTAAAGCTATACTACATGCAATATGGCTGGTGGAAAGCTCTATGGTTACAGTTTTTGCGTAAAGCCAAATTTTCCCTACCACAAAGGAATAGATTTTAATTAACTATCATGGTAGTTCAAACATCGTTGAGAAGATAGACATCCTCTCAACCCCAATTAATAAATCATCATTAAACCCAACAATATTAATTAGAGTAACATGATGAGATTCACAGGATATCCAGATACTAGATACTCAAGACATCCGTAACCGGGGACACGGCTAATCATGATCAGTTTGTACACTCTGCAGAGGTTTGTGCACTTTTCCCCACAAGACTCGATCGCCTCCGTTTGGTTTCTCGCACTGCATGGTGTTTGAGAAACGGATGATCGAGACTCAGTCTTTCCGAAGAGGTCCCCTTAACCAGATAGATAGGCCGGCACACCTACAATCCCTCTACATCTGCTAGCCCATCATGGAAAGGTTTCCCACAGCTTACTCAACTATGCCAGAGCCCATATTGGCATGTGGCTGCACACGGAAGTTTCTAGTATGAATAATCTCATGATCCCTTTGAGCCTGGGTGGCGGTCCAAAAGAAAAACAGGCAATCGCTGGAATACCCAGGTGCCTCAATCCACCCAGATGTGTGTTAAAGTTGCCACCTTAAGTTGAACCATTAATTAACAACTCACATCTGTCATGGATACACTCACCCAATCCACGTCTAGGAGCATAGCATGTCCTAACAGCAAACGTAGAAGTACTCCCAAGGTTTGAATGTAATGCAAGTAATAGGTACTACCTCATCTACTTCCCAGTCCCACAAGTTAAAAGATCCTACTCATGCAATGTGTGAGGGTTTGACTAATGCAATGAAAACTGGGTAATTGGGAAGTATGATCAAAGTGTTACTTGCCTTGCTGATGATCCGCAAAACCTAGAGATTCAAAGTAGCAAGCGGCGCACTCCGGGTACTCTATCGCAAACAAACAAACACACAATAAGTACTTAACTAATGAACGGGTAAGACTCAAATGAGAGATCTAACCAAAAAGTTCAACTTAAGAACTCCGGTTTGCAAAAGAAACGGCAAAAGAAAAGCAACGAAAGACAAACGGCGAAAGAGAAACAACTACCGAACCAATCTGGACCTAAGTCCAAATTTAGCAGAGGCAAACGCTTGAGTGACTAGGTTAAACGGAAAGAGAATTTCGAGATGAAACTCCAGGCGCTTGAATCACCTGATTCCGATAAACGAGCGAAAAGATAAACTAAAACGAAGATCGGATCAGAGATTGCGATCAGAAAATAAACTACGAAAAGAAAACTAAAACAGCTTAACGAACGAACGTTCGTCAGATGAAACTCAACAACGAACTCGTTCGTTTCGAACGAACGAACAGGTGAACGTTTACTAATTAACTAAACCGGAAAAAAAACAGAAAACCGATCTAAAGAAAAACCGACTAGGGTTCTTAAAAAAACGACAGTCTTCTAAAAGAAAACCCGGGCGGCAACCTCGTCGACGACCGGCGGGCGGCGGGCTGCGGTGGGGCGGTGGTGGCGGCGGTGGGCAGCAGCAGCGGTGGCGGCGTTGCGGCGGCGGGGCGGCGTGCGGCGGCGAGGCGGCGTGCGGCGGGGCGGCTGGCTCGCGGCGGCGGGGCGTCGTGCGGCGAGCGGTGTGCGGCAAAAGGGGGGAGG
>LR738711.1:843423777-843547896 GCA_902687465.1 Secale cereale
GGCGGTGGTGGCGGCGGTGGGCAGCAGCAGCGGTGGCGGCGTTGCGGCGGCGGGGCGGCGTGCGGCGGCGAGGCGGCGTGCGGCGGGGCGGCTGGCTCGCGGCGGCGGGGCGTCGTGCGGCGAGCGGTGTGCGGCAAAAGGGGGGAGGGCTATATATATATAGGGGGCTAGGAGGCTTGGGGAAGGGGCAAAAAAAGTCAGCGGCGGCGGCAGTCCGGCTCGGCCACGGCGACGGCGGTGGCGGGGAAGGCGGCGGCGCGTTGGGCCTGGCTCTGCTGGGCTTCGGCCCAGTCGGGTCGTGTCCCCCTCTTTTTTTTTAATTACGCCGGCGCTACGAAGAAAGAAAACTCTAGAAAAAGAAATAAAAATCTAAAATTGCCAAAACAAATTTTCACCGTCTAAATGGAATATTTAGAACAGGATGAACATTTTCTACGCACTAAAATGCAACTTTTGAAAACATGCAATTTTCTCCTAGTTCAAATAAAACTCCAGATAAAACTTATTTGATTTTTTTATTAAATCTTCCGTATTTCTTTAATTTTTGGGAGAGTCATTTTACTCCCTCTCTCATATTATGATAGAAATACTTGAAGATAAAATAAATAAAATCAAATGATCCTATTTTCAAAATTTGAGAAACCTCAATTATGAAAATATTGAAATCCCCAACTCTCTCCGAGGGTCCTTGAGTTGCTTAGGATTTTCTTGGATCACCAAAAGCAAGAAAATATGATATGCATGATGATCTAATGTATAACATTCCAAATTGAAAATTTGGGATGTTACAAACCTATCCCCCTTAAGATGAATCTCGCCCTCGAGATTCGGGTTGGCTAGAAAATAGGTGAGGGTGGTCCTTCTGCAGGTCTTCCTCTCTTTCCCAGGTGGCTTCATCCTCGGTGTGGTGACTCCACTGAACTTTGCAAAACTTGATAACCTTGCTGCGGGTGACTCGACTGGCATACTCAAGAATCTTGACTGGTTTCTCTTCATAGGTCAAGTCGCTGTCCAACTGAATAGCTTCCAATGGCACGGTATCCCTCAGCGGTATCTCGGTCATCTCTGCGTGGCATTTCTTTAACTGGGAAACGTGGAATACGTCGTGAACTCCTGACAATCCTTCGGGCAGCTCCAACTTGTAGGCTACTTCTCCCATACGTTCCATAATCTTATAGGGTCCTACAAAACGGGGCGCTAGTTTTCCCTTAACTCCAAAACGCTTAACTCCTCGAAGTGGAGATAATCGAAGATAAACTCTGTCTCCGACCTCGTAAACGATCTCCTTGCATTTTGAATCTGCGTAGCTCTTCTGCATGGACTGGGCTATCTTGAGCCTATCGCGAATCAACTTTACTTTCTGCTCTGATTCCTTAATCAAATCTGGTCTGAACAACTTGCGGTCTCCAACTTCGTCCCACGACAACGGAGTCCTACATCTCCTTCCGTACAATGCTTCGAAAGGGGCCATCTTCAAACTGGATTGATAATTGTTGTTGTAAGAAAATTTGGCATACGGCAAATTGTCGTCCCAACTAGATCCATAATCTAGTGCACAGGCTCTCAGCATATCCTCCAAAATCTGATTGACTCTTTCAGTCTGTCCATCTGTTTGCGGGTGAAAAGTTGTGCTAAACTCTAGCCTGGTACCCAAAGTTTCATGTAACTAATTCCAAAACTTTGAGGTAAACTGGGTTCCTCTATCTGATACGATGCTTCTCGGAACTCCATGCAGACATACAATTCGGGTCATGTATATCTTTGCCAACTTTGCACTGGTATAAGTAGTCTTTACAGGGATGAAATGAGCTACCTTTGTTAAATGATCGACTACAACCCAAATCGAGTCATAGCCAGAACGAGTTCTGGGTAATCCCGTAACAAAATCCATACCTAGCTTATCCCACTTCCATTCGGGTACTGGCAATGGTTGTAACAATCCTGCCGGCTTCTGATGTTCTGCCTTCACTCTCTGACATACATCACAAACTGCTACATACTCCGCAATATCTTTCTTCATACCGGTCCACCAGAAAATGTCCTTCAAATCCAAACACATCCCAGTATTTCCTGGGTGAATCGAGTATGGTGAATCATGGGCCTCCTGTAGAATCAACTTCCTGATCTCCGGGTCATTAGGCACATACATGCGGTCCTCAAACCATAAGGTGTCGTGTTCATCCTCACGAAAACCTTTAGCTCTTCCTTCGCTCATCCTCTCCTTTATAGAGGCAACCTCCTCGTCAGTTTTCTGAGCTTCTCTGATTTTATCCATCAGGTTAGACTGGATCTCCAGTGTTGCTACATAGCCTCTCGGAACTATCTCCATACGTAGTTCTCGTAAGTCCTCGGCTAATTCCTTTGGAAATTCCTCCGTCAATAGGGTATTGGCATGGCTCTTACGGCTTAGCGCATCGGCTACTACGTTAGCCTTTCCGCGATGATAATGCAATCTATGTCGTAATCCTTAATGAGTTCCAGCCATCTCCTTTGCCTGAGATTCAGCTCCTTCTGAGTGATTATATACTTCAAACTCTTGTGATCCGTATATACTTCACAATGGTTTCCAATGAGAAAATGTATCCACGTCTTCAATGCATGCACTACGGCTGCTAACTCCAAATCGTGGGTGGCATAATTCAACTCATTAGGTTTTAGCTGTCGTGAAGCATACGAAACAACTCTTCCTTCCTGCATAAGAACTGCTCCAATTCCTCGACGTGAACCGTCGCAGTACACCTCATAATCCTTATGTTGATCTGGCAGAATCAACACAGGGGATGAGACCAACCTTTTCTTTAATTCCTAGAAACTGGTCTCACATTCTTCTGTCCAACTGAACTTGGTGTCCTTCTTTAACAACTCTGTCATTGGTTTTGCAATCCGCGAGAAATTCTCAATAAATCTCCGGTAGTATCCTGCAAGTCCAAGAAAACTTCGGATCTCTCCAACTGTTGTTGGTGCTTCCCAATGGGTCACAGTGTCCACCTTGGCGGGATCTACTGCTATTCCTTCTCTAGATATAACGTGTCCGAGAAATCCGACTTCCTTCAACCATTTGCTAAACTTGGCATATAACTGATGTTCTCTGAGCTTCTCCAATACCAAACGCAAATGCTCTGCATGCTCCTCTTCATCCTTCGAGAAGATCAATATATCATCTATGAACACCACGACGAACTTATCCAAATACTCCATAAACACTTTGTTCATCAGGTTCATAAAGTATGCCGGTGCGTTAGTCAGACCAAAAGACATAACGGTATACTCGTACAACCCGTACCTGGTGGTAAAGGCCGTCTTAGGTATATCCTGTTCTCGAATCTTCAATTGGTGGTACCCTGATCGCAGATCGATCTTGGAAAATACCTTAGCTCCTTGCAATCTATCGAACAGATCATTGATCATCGGCAGTGGGTACTTGTTCTTGATCATTACTTCATTCAGCCCTCGGTAATCAACAACCATTCTTAACGATCCATCCTTCTTCTCCACTAGAAGTACTGGCGAACCCCAAGGCGAAGAACTTGGGCGTATGAATCCTTTATCCGGTAACTCCTTAATCTGTTTCTTAATCTCCTCCAAATCCTTTGCGGGCATCCTATATGGTCTCTTAGAAATTGGCCCGGTGCCTGGCAAAAGTTCAATCAAAAACTCTATATCTCTATCCGGTGGCATGCCAGGTAACTCCTCTGGGAACACATCCGGATAATCCTTCACTACTGGCATTTCCTCCTGAACAACTCCCGTGAGAGAATGTACTTGGGTACTTATAGGCGAATGCCTAGATACATACTTAATCCTTTTTCCCTCCGGGGTGGTGAGCAAAATTGACTTACTAGCACAGTCAATTTTACCTCCATACTTCGATAGCCAATCCATACCTAATATCACATCCAATCCTTGTGATTCCAGGACTATTAGGTCAGAGGGGAAAGTGTGGCGTCCTATGGTCAATGGCGTCTAAAAACATCCTTCGTGTGCCATATACTCTGCTCCAGGTGAACTTACTAACATGGGGGTCTTAAGAACTCGGGTGGACATCCTATGTCTATTTACGAATCCCCTTGAAATATATGAATGCGATGCACCAGTATCGAAAAGAACTATTGCGATGCACGAGCCATTTCTTCATATTTGTCAACTTTGCAAAATCATAAGAAATTCTTTTGAACTCCAAATCAAGTGAAACCAACTCCTAGCTGCTTCTAAAACTGTTCCTTGTTAGATAGGTGCCTGTGACCATTTTTCAAATAATTCTTCTGTACACTTCTTGCAAATCCACAAATCCCCTGATTACCTCATATTGAAATGTTCCAAACTATCCATTGATCCAATGCCTATGAAACCACCTTGGTCATTTTTCATATGACCAGAGGTATCCTAGAAAAGTCCAACTCCTATTTTTAGAGCACTTTTATTTTTGCCTTGTTGTGTTGCTTATTGTGATTTGTTTCCGGCGTTAGTTGACGAAGTAGACAAAGTACTTGGAGAAGGACCAGAGGATTTGAAGACCCCAAGGACTTGGTTAAGACAGGCAAGCAGCCCTTTGACCATGTTCGAGAAACCTTTTTATGCATGTCTCATAGCACCTTATTATCAATGCATCGGAATCATGTAGAGGTGGTGACCACTATGGTTGGTACCTTTGTTACTTTACTATTGAAACTTGCATCAAGCATGACCCTACCTTCCTATGAGGGTTATGTGGGTGGGAGTAGATAGATTATGCTATAGTACTTGGCTACGTAAAATGGGTCAGGGTGATGCATGGAAAGAAACAAGTGTGGTTTGACATACTTGCAAATAACCCAGTGGGTGCCACTAATGCCCCTGGGAGATGATGAGGAACTAGGGCACTACTTGGTGGAGAAGTAGTGTACCGAGGCTTGATGAAAGTGTTGTTTACAGAGATGGATTAGATTTATGTGTGATTACCGTCCCAACCAAACATGTGCAACCAATCTACCCCTTATGGGATGGGGCATTATTGATTACTTAGGCTGATACTAGCATGGTGCCCACATCACTAGTTATGGGGGAGACTTGAGGTCACTCCCGGGACGGGGTCGTGCTTGGATAGGCGACCATGACTATTTTCACAAGGCACCGGACACACCGTTGGTCCCTTCGTGTATGCGTGACATTGTAAAAAGGGCGAGTCCCACGATTTATAGTTTGTACACGAGGGCTGTGCACCAACGAGTGGACCCTATGTTAGTGTCGTCTAGGGAAAGGTAATGACCGGGTGCTTCCCTCGAGTACTTGAGGTACTGCGGGATCGTGGGGGACACGAAAGCTTCCCGGATCTTGTGGGTAAAGTGTGCAACCTCTGCAGAGTGTAAAACTATTCGAATAGCCGTGTCCACGGTCAAGGACAGTTGGGTGGTGCTGCTTAGACTATGTCCTTAAGTTTCTGGAAAACAACACGGTTTGGGTAAATTTGTTAACGTGATTTGTGAGGAAGTCACGATGAGCTTGAGCATGAGTTGTTCATAACTCTTTCTCAATGTTGATGTCTGTAACCTCCTAAAACTTGTTGCAGATGCCTTCATATCCTTGTTATATGTTGATCATACTTGCATATGAAAAACTAGCTTTCCGCAAAACTGCCAATTTAGCATTAGAGCCTTGCATAATTATTCTGTCATCACACTTGGGTTGCTTGCGAGTACATTCAAAGTACTCATTGGCTTGCCACTGGTTATTTTATTGGCCAGGCATGAAAGAGCAGGATATGGTGAAGATTTCTTGGTGACGAACATGCGAGCTAGGACGCTTCCCAGTCAGAATGCCTGTAGGGTTAAGGCAGATGGCATGGGTCCAAGTTGTTATTGAAGATTTCCGCTGCAATGTTATATTCAAGACTTGACCATAATGGTCACAATTTGTGTAATACGGTATGTATGGATGTAAGACTCTTGTTATTCAGCTTCTGTGCGTTCAGTGAGCATTGATCTCTGGGATCACTGTACATGTGCATTCGGTGATCACAACTTATGAGTCGCGGTCCCCACAGAGCTGGTATCAGAGCCATCCTGACTATAGGAAGCCTTAGTTAGCATGGTCATTAGTGAGGGTAAACTATTACTAGTTTTCAAAACTATCTATACTTCTCCTCTCTTCTCAGTTTTTCGAATACTAGGCTATACATTCCTTATTGATCTCTTCCCCTTCAAAACTTTTGGTCGTTAGGACCCTTATGCCCCTGACCACTAGATTTTCTGTAATCCTCGTGGATAATCTAGAAGGGTGATACCTTGCCAAACACTCACCCACCTCTTCTGAACACAAGATTGGCGACACCACGGCAAGACGATGCCAACAGAAAATACACCCTCGAGGAATGAGGACATGAAGACCTAGAAGATGGTGACACCCTTGACACTGCCCCAAGATGATGCGACCTTGGCCTACGATGAACATGGCATGAGTTATGAAAGATCATGATATACATCGCTAATAGAGCAACCATGTCCTTACCGTTGTTGTGTCGGCAACCAACGGTGAATGAGAACCTCGCCATTTGGCCCGCCTCACTATAGTGAGCAGGAATAGGGTTCTCTTCGTTCCCCACTCTTTGTGTCGATGTTTTCATCAATGTAACCAACATGTTGGACCTCTATTATGCCTTGTTATTGTCATTGCATAAGGATTACCTACCCATTACCGTCGACACCTTAGAAGACAAAAAGGGATCGTCATGAATAAGAAGACAAGAAGAGACCAAGTCAACGCCAGCTACGAGGAGACACCTTCACCACATCATCTCATCAGGCGAGAAGTTGTTGAAGATTCTTCAAGCTCAAACCGGATCGTTCATCAAACAACTACAAGAGAAGTAGCAACACCTGAGGGAAACTCAGAAGACTGCACGAGGCACAAGTCATGCCTACTGAGTCCGAGAACCCCTAGGGTAGGATGAGTCGTGTACCCCCTATGCGCAGCCGAGTCCGTATGATGGTTCGAATAGAACCATGATTGTGTGTTGCTTGCTTTTATTATTTGTGTTTTGATATAAGTCGCACTTTTGCCCTAGGCAACAAGTACGTGGCTATATCATCTTCCTTGCCTTGTTTCCTTTGTTTCGTCCTTTTTGCACCTGTTTGTCTGCACTTGCTCTATAGAACCCCCTTTAGGCATTCCCCTCTCTATGCTACTTTTTCCCTCTCTTCTATCTCCTCGACTGAAGACCGACAATACAAGAAGAATCAAGGATTCCAACTCAGCAACCAACTAGCAATGAAGGCTTATGCTACAACCTCCACGACCAAGTGCAACCCCGTGAAGTTATGTTTACCCCTCCAGAAAAAAAAACCCATTCCTAGACCCTTTGAGACTTCAGGAGATACTCCAGCACGAATCATTAACCATGTGCCTAACCCATCGCATTACAAGAGAACCAGTTAAGCCTTTGTGACCTTGCACACACTGGGTTCTTTATGGAACTAGTGGACGCAGTGAACAAGCACATTGTCATCCTAATATAGCACAAGAACTGACGATGCCATAGGGGAGGCCAATTGAGGATACAGGAACGGAGGACAGATGACTTGATGAGTTTATATCAATGACTTTGAGGAATTATATGAGGATATTTGGTGGATTATGAGACTTTCATGTAGACAGATGAATTTGGTGGAATCCCGTCAATAGAGTAGCATAGCCTTCATTACCCTCAGTAAGTTGGATTTTGTAGGATAATTATGATCGCAAGATGAAATTCTTGGAGGTACAAGGATTTGACCTGGCCAAGAGATATTGATAGAAGGTAGTTGACATTTTGAGGATGACTTGGGGGAAATGTAGGAATTCTCGCTGGATATGAGATTTGGATTTAAGTAGGTGATTCTGGTTGGGTATAGATGCTAGATATGTCTGCATGGTTCGGAGTAAATTGGGTTTAGACTGATGATCCCGATCATGATTCCATGTTTCTCGGTGGACAATAAACTAGGAGATTGGATTATTTGTCGGAGTTGATTTAGGGATCTATATAATCATGACCTTGGAGTTTAATTGTCCATGATGGTGGGAATTTGGTGGAGTTACTATAATAATACATAGCCCTTCCAAGTATTTGGGTATTATAGGGACTTGAGATCTTGTGGAACACCGTAGACATCGGATTTGTAGAATTGTTGGATTATGTGGTGATTGATGGAAGTTAATGGCCTATTGGAGTTGATTCATAGGAAGGAAACAAGATCTTGGAGTGGCTTACGACGTGTTTCCTTATAATAGAGATGCATTTCTTGAACCTTGGAAGAATAGGATGAGCACTTGGATTGTCGTGTTTAATTCCTGCTTGGCAGCTTGTATGCCCTACCCGTGGATTTTTAGGGGTAGCCATACATATGATTATTGGGATCGTAGGCATGTACGATTTTGTTAGACCGCCTCTTGGGAGTCATGAGGATATGTATGGCATGAGTGGTGATTGGAGTTGGCCTATGCGAGATGATGCTTTCGGTGGTATGGAGTGATGTGTTTAGAGGACTAGTTAGCACTATTGGCATCTCAGGAACTCTTCTTAAGGATAAGATGATGAACGTTCACTCACACACTAGAATCCTTGAAACCCTTAAGCCCCACCAAGCCACAACATGGTCAGGTCCTGACCACGGGCCTTGGCTCTAAGTCAAGAAGACCTTTGCCAATACTCAACGGAAAACACCACCAATACCCCAGCCTACCTTGCGTACCCCATAGACTTCATGGAGTACTTGGACAAGTTGGGTAACATCATTATTTAATGACCTACTTGTCTGCCTGAAGATAAAAGAAGAGTTGTGTAGATGGTTAGAAGACATTTGAAGACCGACATGTCAAGAAGGAAGAACTACACCGACCACCATCATCAAGAAGTAAACTTCTGCGTCGAAGCCCAGGCGTATCTGCAAACCACTCCTCTCGAAGGAACCAAGCATTTCCATGACGAAGGGACGCTCACACCAAGCTTTATCGACTTTCTTCAAGACCACTGCAAGACAAATAGTAGACGGCTACCAGCTAGTTACCACCTGAGATACCCACCGTACACCAAATTTTCCACGAGTCACAACTCTGGAAATACTTTTAACTTCCTAACTAGCCCGGTCCCTGCGAGGAGATCGATCACCGAGCCTTTGAAATCTAGCTCAACCTAACCTATATAAGAGACCCCTCAGCAACCTGCATCAAAGAGGGCAACATGCGAGAAGCCACACCACCAAGCACTTCAAGGTTCCACGGGCCACCACTTGGAAGCAAAACCAACAAGAAGAAATGAAGACTACCCCATATCCAAGTTTTCGTATTCCTTTCCATGCCTAGTCTGGGAATCTCGGGGACGAGATTCTTGTAAGGGGGGTAGGTCTGTCACACCCTGATTCTCATGCCACAAACACTCAAGCTAATAGTCATGCTAAAATGTGGTTTGGCAAAAACTTTTGAGTGTCTTTGACCTAGCTTGATTGGTTTTCTGATTGCTGTTTGCAAGTGCTCTAAAAATCAAATAAATCATCCAACTCTTATACTTCATCTCCTTGATCCAAAACCTTTTCCCAACGATCATGCCATGTGTATAGACCAGTATAGTATTTTCTTATAAAAATATTTTGGCCAAATAGTATTTTCTAAAATTAGTTTTCCAAAAACCCCTGAATTGAGGTTTGTACTGCAAGTACCTTATTTAGGGTGTGAAAGATCTTTAAAAAAGTATATTTGAATCCTATTAGGTATAGGACTCCCATAAACCACAAAAGTATAACTTTAAAAGTTATTTTCCTATTTTATTTAAAGGCTTTTTCTTTAGGCCAGAAATGGTCTTTAATAGGTAAAAATTATTTAACTATTTCAAAAATATTTGCCAAAATTCATAGAGACTCCTAGGACATATATTGTCCATATATAAGAGTTTCAACACATGGTCATGTTCAAAATATTGGGCAAATCCTTCCAAAACCCTTTCTGGATATTTCAAGCCTTTGGAATATTTACAAAGGAAATATTCTCTAAAAATTCCAAGGAAATTGTATCATGTCAAATATGACATATTTTATGATCTTACAAAGCCTCATGCCTTGAAGATCAAGAAAACATCATCAAATCCCCTCAAAACCATTTCTATCCATTTTGAAGTTTGAGCAACTTTACATTGCCAAACTTGTCCAAATGCTCTAAAACTTGGTGAACATGCTAAAATGATGTAAATATGCATCTATGCCAAATGGCACAAGTTTTAGAGAAGGATAACTTGATCTAAGTGCCCCAAAAACCTTTCTGACCAGATCCAACTTTGAACAACTCTACGTTGCCAACTTTTTACTTGTTACCTCAACTTTTGTGGACATGGTCACAACCACAAATGATGACACTACACCAAGTGGTGCATCAAGAATGGGTGATTTGCTTAACTCAATCTTGGAAAAGTCATTTCGGCTGATTTCTAGGGTTCACCAAAGTTACATTGGCTAGTTTATTCAAATAAGCTCAAACTTGGTGGAATTCCCTATTTATATATGCCATTTGATCCTGTTAAGTCTCATGTCAAGTGGAGTTAATTTGCTTGCCCAGATTTGCATCAAACACCTTCCGTCACTTTTCAAAAATCACCATTTTGACCCCTTCCACTACTCCCCCTTGCCTCAAGTTTTTACCACAACTGTGAAGGAAATATGCCCTAGAGGCAATAATAAAGATGTTATTAGTATTTCATTATATCATGATAAATGTCTTTTATTCATGCAAGAATTGTATTAATCGGAAACTTGATACATGTGTGAATACATAGACAAAATAGTATGTCCCTAGTATGCCTCTACTAGACTAGCTCATTGATCAAAGATGGCTATGTTTCCTAGCCATAGACATGAGTTGTCATTTGATCAACGGGATCACATCATTAGGAGAATGATGTGATGGACTAGACCCATCCGTTAGCTTAGCACTATGATCGTTTAGTTTTATTGCTATTGCTTTCTTCATGACTTATACATGTTCCTATGACTATGAGATTATGCAACTCCCGAATATCGTGGGAACACCTTGTGTGCTATCAAACGTCACAACGTAACTAGGTGATCATAAAGATGCTCTACAGGTGTCTCCGAAAGTATTCGTGGTGTTGGCATAAATCAAGACTAGGATTTGTCACTCCGAGTGTCGGAGAGGTATCTCTAGGCCCTCTCGGTAATGCACATCATAATAAGCCTTGCAAGCAAATGACTAATGAGTTAGTCACGAGATGATGTATTACGGAACGAGTAAAGAGACTTGCCGGTAATGAGATTGAACTAGGTATAGAGATACCGACGATCGAATCTCGGGCAAGTAACATACCGATGACAAAAGGAACAACGTATGTTGTTATGCGGTTTGACCGATAAAGATCTTCATAGAATATGTAGGAACCAATATGAGCATCCAGGTTCCGCTATTGGTTATTGACCGAAGATGAGTCTCGGTCATGTCTACATAGTTCTCGAACCCGTAGGGTCCGCACGCTTAACGTTTGATGACGATCAGTATTATGAGTTTATGAGTTTTGATGTACCGAAGGTAGTTCGGAGTCCCAGATGAGATCACAGACATGACGAGGAGTCTCAGAATGTCCGAGACATAAAGATTGATATATTGGACGACTATATTCGGACACCGGAAGTGTTCCGGAAAAGTTTCGAATTTAACCGGATTGCCGGAGGGGGTTACCGGAACCCCCCAAGAGGGGGTATGGTCCATAGTGGGCCTTGAGGAAAGAAGAGAGACAGCCCATAGAGGCTGGCCAGCGCCCCACCAGGGAATCCTAGTTGGACTAGGATTGGGGGGCGCTACCTCTCCCTCTCCTTCCTTTTCCCCTTTTTCTTCTTGGTGGACTCCTACTAGGAATAGGATTGCAATCCTATTCCTAGTAGGATTGCCTCCCTGGCGCGCCATAGAAGGGCTGGCCGGCCCCTCCCCTTGCTCCTTTATATACGGGGGCAGGGGGCGCCCTAGAACACACAAGTTGATCAGTTGATCTGTCCCAACCGTGTGCGGTGCCCCCCTCCACAGAACCACACCTCGATTATACCGTTGCAGTGCTTAGGCGAAGCCCTACGCCGGTAACTTCATCATATCCGTCACCACGCCGTCGTGCTGACGAAACTCTCCCGTGAAGCTCAACTGGATCAAGAGCTCGTGGGACGTCATCAAGCTGAACGTGTGCTGAACGCGGAGGTGCCGTACGTTCGGTCAGGGTGTGCATTCGGTTTTTTCGGTTTAATTCGGTTCGGTTTATACGGTTTCTGGTTTATACGGTTTTTATACTTCGGTTTATACGGTTTTATACATAGATACGGTTCGGTTTCGGTAATAACCATTTAATTTCGGTTCGGTTTCGGTAATAACCAAAATAACCAAAGTTGACGCGAATTTTTTAACACCGCTTACTTTTTTTGCCACATGATTCGGTCCGTTTTTGTAGGTTAGAATTTTCTTATGAGAAATATGTAGGTAGATTAGATCATTAGATGACAAACATGGTTTGGTCCTTGGCATATGTACGCATAGCTTACCCCGGTCCACTAAACCGAGTAACTTTGCCCCTGAACCCCAGGTCAAGTATTTAGTACTGTATGGAGTATTGAAGATATGAGTACGTGTCTGTAGACTATTGATGCAATGACCTGGGCAAATAGTCTACAAGTAGTTATTGGATGGGTACCTACTGTACGAGTTTTTTAAAGAAAAATCTACCAATGGAGTATTACGAAGTTCTAATTCCCCAGTAAATCTACCCCGCAAAAAATCAACACAGTCTAGGCTGAAAAAATGGAGGCCCAAATAGACTTTACTTATAGCAGCCATCTGGGCTGGACAGTTCAGGCCCAAAAACAAACAGGCAAAGATGCACTACGTGCGCCAGCCGCCTGGTGCCCTGGTCGAAGGATTTAGTACCACCTCGCCAATCGAGTGGCAACTTGGTTGGCGTGGGGCTATAAAAAGAGTGGTGGCTGATGGATTCAACACATAACATCGGCGCCTCTGCGGCTCTGCCCACAGCGAAGGTACAATCGTTTTTTTCGGTTTAACCGAAAACCGTTCGGTTCCTAACCGAAAAACCGAATGCTTATTGATTTTCAAATTTGGAAACGAAACTGAAACCAGAACCTGAAAAAACCGAAATTTCAGTTCGGTTAGGTTTTTTCGGTTCGGTTTTTGGTTTCTGGTTCGGTTTTGCACACCCTGAACGTTCGGTACTTGATTGGTTGGATCGCGAAGAAGTTCGACTACATCAACCGCGTCACTAGATGCTTCCGCTGCCGGTCTACGAGGGTACGTAGACACACTCTCCCCCTCGTTGCTATGCATCTAGTAGATAGATCTTGCGTGATCATAGGAAAATTTTGAAAATACTACGTTACCCAACAGTGCCATCATGAGCCAGGTATATGCGTAGATGATATGCACGAGTAGAACACAATGAGTTGTGGGCGATACTAGTCATACTGCTTACCAGCATGTCATACTTTGCTTCGGCGGTATTGTGAGATGAAGCGGCCCGGACCGACATTACGCGTACGCTTACGCGAGACTGGTTTCACCGTTATGAGCACTCGTTGCTTAAAGGTGACTGGCGGGTGTCTGTCTCTCTCACTTTAGCTGAATCAAGTGTGGCTACGCCCGGTCCTTGTGAAGGTTAAAATAGCACATACTTGACGAAACATCATTGTGGTTTTTGTATGCATAGGTAAGAACGGTTCTTGCTAAGCCCGTAGCAGCCACGTAAAACTTGCAACAACAAAGTAGAGGACGTCTAACTTGTTTTTGCAGGGCTTGTTGTGATGTGATATGGTCAAGACATGATGAGTAATACGGTTTTGTATGAGATGATCATGTTTTGTAAAGTTATCGGCAACTGGCAGGAGCCATATGGTTGTCGCTTTATTGTATGAAATGCACTCGCCATGTAATTGCTTTACTTTATCACTAAGCGGTAGCGATAGTCGTAGAAGCAATAGTTGGCGAGACGACAACGATGCTACGATGGAGATCAAGGTGTCATGCCGGTGACGAAGGTGATCAGGACGGTGCTTTGGAGATGGAGATCAAAAGCACAAGATGATGATGGCCATATGATGTCACATATTTTGATTTGCATGTGATGTTTATCTTATTATGCTTCTTATTTTGCTTAGTACGACGGTAGCATTATAAGATGATCCCTTACAAAATTTCAAGGTACAAGTGTTCTCCCTGAGTATGCACCGTTGCGAAAGTTCTTTGTGCCGAGACACCACGTGATGATCGGGTGTGATAAGCTCTACGTTCAAATACAACGGGTGTAAGACAGTTTTGCACACGCAGAATACTCGGGTTAAACTTGACGAGCCTAGCATATGCAGATATGGCCTCGGAACACTGGAGACCGAAAGTCGAGCGTGAATCATATAGTAGATATGATCAACATAAAGATGTTCACCATTGAAACTACTCCATCTCACGTGATGATCGGACATGGTTTAGTTGATTTGGATCATGTAATCATTTAGATGACTAGAGGGATGTCTATCTAAGTGGGAGTTCTTAAGTAATATGATTAAATTGAACTTTAATTTATCATGAACTTAGTCCTGGTAGTATTAGCATATCTATGTTGTAGATCAATACCTCGTGATGTTGCTCCGCATTTATTTGTTTTATGTTCCTAGAGAAAACTAAGTTGAAAGATGTTAGTAGCAATGATGCGGAATTGTTCCGTGATCTGAGGATTATCCTCATTGCTGCACAGAAAAATTATGTCCTTGATGCACCGCTAGGTGACAGACCTAATGCAGGAGCAGATGCAGACGTTATGAACGTTTTGACAAAAGCTCGGTATGATGACTACTTGATAGTTTAAGTGCACCATGCTTTACGGCTTAGAATCGGGACTTCAAAAACGTTTTGAACGCCACGGAGCATATAAGATGTTCCAAGAGTTGAAATTAGTATTTCATACTCATGCCCATGTCAAGAGGTATGAGACCTCTGACAGTACTTTGCCTACAAGATGGAGGAGAATAGCTCAACCAGTGAGCATGTGCTCAGATTGTCTGGGTACTGCAATTGCTTGAATCAAGTGGGAGTTAATCTTCCAGATAAGATAGTAATTGACAAAGTTCTCTAGTCACTATCACCAAGTTAGTAGAACTTCATGATGAACTATAATATGCAAGGGATGACGAAATTAATTCCCGAGCTCTTTGCGATGCTGAAATCGGCAAAGGTCGAAATCAAGAAAGAGCATCAAGTGTTGATGGTTAACAAGACCACTTGTTTCAAGTAAAGGGCAAAGGGATAGAAGGGGAACTTCAAGAAGAATGACAAGCAAGTTGTCACTCCCATGAAGAAACCCAAAGCTAAACTCAAGCCTGAAACTAAGTGCTTCTACTGCAAAGGAAATGGTCACTGGAAGTGGAACTGCCCTAGATACTTGGCGGATAAGAAGGATGGCAAAGTGAACAAAGCTATATTTGATATACAGATTATTGATGTGTATTTTACTAGTGTTCATAGCAACCCCTTGGTATTTTATACTGGTTTAGTTGCTAAAGAGTAGTAAATCGAAATGGGAGTTGCATAATGAACAGAAACTAGTTAAAGGATGAAGTGACGATGTGTATTGGAAGTAGTTCCAAGATTGATATGATCATCATCGCACACTCCCTATACTTTCGGGATTAGTGTTGAACCTAAATAAGTGTTATTTGGTGTTTGTGTTGAACATGAATATGATTTGATCATGTTTATTGCAATACGGTTATTCATGTAAGTTAGAGAATAATTGTTGTTCTGTTTACATGAATAAAACCTTCTATGGTCATACACCCAATGAAAATGGTTTGTTGGATCTCGATCGTGTGATACACATATTCATAATATTGAAGCCAAAAGATGCAAGGTTAATAATGATAGTGCAACTTATTTGTGGCACTGCCGTTTAGGTCATATTGGTGTAAAGCGCATGAAGAAACTCCATAGTGATGGACTTTTCGAATCACTTGATTATGAATCATTTGGTGCTTGCGAACCATGCCTCATGGGCAAGATGACTAAAACTCCGTTCTCCGGAACTGTGGAGTGATACGTCCAGAACATATCTATAATTTCTGCTTGCTCCATGCTTCTTTTGTGTGATATTGCTATGATATATATGCACTTCCATACACTTTTGATCATATTTGGACTAACCTATTAACTCAGTGCATCCCAGTGCCAGTTTCTGTTTTCTGCTGTATTTGTATTTCAAGTTTTCCCATTACTTAAATTGCCAGAAAAATTCCGGGAAAAATATATAAAAAATCAGCGCTCCAGAAGCTTCCACGCGCCAGAAGTGGGGCCAGAGGGGAGCCGGGGGCAGCCCAGGCGGCCTGCCCACGCGGCCCCCCTCCTGGCCACGCCGGGGGGGCGCCTGGGCCCCCCTCTCCGCCTCTGGTGACCCCCTTTGGCATATATTTACATCGCGTCCCGAAACCCTCGATGACGGAACCCTTTTTCGCGATCTCATCTCTGTTCCGCCGCCGCCGCGCTTCCAAGATCGGGAGCACCAGGAGAACTCTTCCCGGCACCCTGCTGGAGGGAGAACCACCACCGGAGCTTCTCCACCACCATGGACGCTTCCCGGATGAGTTGTGAGTAGTCCCCCTTGGACCATGGGTCCATGACCAGTAGATATGTGATGTTCTCCTCCCCTCTTTGTTCTTCATCGATTAGACCTCGTGAGATGCCCTACATGATCGAGGCACATATGTAATCTTTATGTTGTTGCTATGCTGAGTTTGCTAGGATCCGAAGGATTATGAGATTATGTTCAGATTATGTGTGAGTAATATATTTGATTCACCTCTTTTATATTTATGTTCTTGAGTAATTCTTGCATGTCCTCCGTTGCTATTTATTGCTTTGGCCAAGTAGTAGGTAGTAACTCCAAGAGGGAACGCTATGCTTGATTGTGGGTTCATGCCCCTCGATGACTAGCTTGAGTGACAGAAACATGAGTCTAGGGGACGTGATGTTGCCACAAGGGGGAAAACAATGGTGCTTGTACTTGCGGGTGCAAGGATTGTTTACTTTACGCAAAGTTCTTTTAATGCAGTTGTTTGTCGCTTTGAGTTTACACTATGGGTGGGACTCGCAACTTAATACCAGCGAGATGTTCTGGATAGATATCTCAAGGTGGATGATTAGTAGTAGATGCAGATGGATTTCGGTCTACTTGACTTGGTGTACCGCCCATGATTTTGAGCCTCTACCTTTCTTTGCAGCATAGTTAGCATTGGTTTGCGCACATAATCCTGTCAATTGCCCAGCTGTAATTTGTTTACCTCGCTTAGCTGTCTTATCGTCTTTTGGGAGAGAGACATCACTAGTGAACATCATGGGACCCCGGTCCATATTACCATCACTGATCACACCCGCTATTTACTTCCTGTTCTTATTTCCTAGTTGCAGTCATACCTATCACTATTATCTCTTGCGTTTGATCCTTTGTAAACGACAAGGCCGGAGGGATTGACAACCTCTCTGTACTCGTTGGGAGCAAAGTTATTTGTATCTGTGTGCAGGTCCTGTCAAGCAAAAGTCTCTGGCGCTATTGACACCTTCTTGTCGACCCTCGGAGTCTCACAGGATTCGTTCCTTGGTATCTTTGCCAAGGGAAAACTACCGCTACGCTACATCTCAACCTTCCACTTGGGGTAACCAACGAGGGGCGAGAAGCCATCAAGCATGGAGCGAGCAACAGAGTTGTTGGAAATCATACATACTGATGTATGCGGACCAATGAGTGTTGAAGCTCGCGGCGGGTATCGTTATTTTCTGACCTTCACTGATGATTTGAGTAGATATGGGTATATCTATTAATGAAGCACAAGTCTGAAACATTTGAAAAGTTCAAAGAATTTCAGAGTGAAGTGGAGAATCATCGTAACAAAAAATAAGAGTTTCTACGATATGATCGTAGAGGTAAAATATTTGAGTTAGCGAGTTTGGCCTTCAGTAAAAACAATGTGAAATAGTTTCACTACTCACGCCACCTGGAACACCACAGTGTAATGGTGCGTCCGAATGTCATAACCGTACTTTATTAGATATGGTGCGATCGATGATGTCTCTTACCGATCTACCACTATCGCTTTTGGGGTTATGCATTAGAGACAACTACATTCACGTTAAATAGGGCACCATCTAAATCCGTGGAGATGACACCGTATGAACCGTGGTTTGACGAGAAACCTAAGCTGTCATTTCTTTAAGTTTGGGACTGCGATGCTTATGTGAAAAAGTTTCAACATGATAAGCTCGAACCCAAATCGGAGAAGTAAATCTTCATAGGATACCCAAAATAAACTGTTGGGTACACCTTCTATCACAGATCCGAAGGCAAGGTCTTTGTTGCTAAGAGTGGATCCTTTCTAGAGAAGGAGTTTCTCTCGAATGAAGTGAGTGGGAGGAAAGTAGAACTTGATGAGGTAATTGTACCTTCTCCCGAATTGGAAAGTGGAACATCACAGAAACTAGTTCCAGTGATTCCTACACCAATTAGTGAGGAAGCTAATGATGATGATCATGAAACTTCAGATCAAGTTTCTGCTGAACGTCGTAGATCAACCAGAGTACGTTCCGCACCAGAGTGGTACGGAAACCCAGTTCTGGAAGTCATGTTACTAGACCATGATGAACCTGCGAACTATGAGGAAGCGATGATGAGCCCAGATTCCGCAAAATGGCTTAAGGCCATGAAATCTGAGATGGGATCCATGTATGAGAACAAAGTGTGGACTTTGGTTGACTTGCCCGATGATCGACAAGCCATCGAAAATAAATGGATCTTCAAGAGGAAGACCGACGCTGACGGTAATGTTATTGTTTACAAAGCTCGACTTGTTGCGAAAGGTTTTCGACAAGTTCAAGGAGTTGACTACGATGAGACTTTCTCACCCATAGCGATGCTTAAGTCTGTCCGAATCATGTTAGCAATTGCCGCATTTTATGAAATCTGGCAAATGGATAACAAAACTGCATTCTTTAATGGATTTATTAAAGAAGAATTGTATATGATGCAACCAGAAGGTTTTGTCAATCCTAAAGGTGCTAACAAAATGTGCAAGCTCCAGCGATCTATCTATGGACTAGTGCAAGCATCTTGGAGTTGGAATATACACTTTGATAAGTTGATCAAAGCATATAGATTTATACAGACTTGCGGTGAAGCCTGTATTTACAAGAAAGTTAGTGGGAGCACTACAACCTTTCTGATAAGTATATGTGAATGACATATTGTCAATCAAAAATGATGTAGAATTTTTCTAGAAAGCATAAAGGAGTGTTTGAAAGGAGTTTTTCAAAGAAAGACCTTGGTGAAGCTTCTTACATATTGGGCATCAAGATCTATAGAGATAGATCAAGACGCTTGATAAGACTTTCGATGAGTACATACCTTGATAAGATTTTGAAGTAGTTCAAAATGGATCAGTCAAAGGAGTTCTTGCCTGACTTGTAAGGTGTGAAGTTGAGTAAGACTCAAAGCCAGACCACGGCAAAAAAATATAGAGAATGAAAGTCATTCCCTATGCCTCAGCCATAGGTTCTATAAAGTATGCCATGCTATGTACCAAACATGTTGTGTACCTTGCCATGAGTTTGACAGGGAGGTACAATAGTGATCCAGGAGTAGATCACTGTACAGCGGTCAAAATTATCCTTAGTAACTGGATGACTAAGGAAATGTTTCTCCATTATGGAGGTGATAAAGAGTTCGTCGTAAAGGGTTACGGCGATGCAAGCTTTGACACTAAATCCAGATGACTCTAAGTATCAATCTAGATTCGTATTGAAAGTGGGAGCAATTAGCTAGAGTATCTCCATGCAGAGCATTGTAGACATAGAAATTTCCGAAATACATACGGATCTGAATATGACAGACCCGTTGACTAAACTTCTCTCACAAGCAAAACATGATCACACCTTACTACTCTTGGGTGTTAATCACATAGCGATGTGAACTAGATTATTGACCCTAGTAAACCCTTTGGGTGTTGGTCACATAGCGATGTGAACAATGGGTGTTATTCACATAACGATGTGAACTATCGGTATTAAATCACATGGAGATGTGAACTAGATTATTGACTCTAGTGCAAGTGGGAGACTGAAGGAAATATGCCCTAGAGGCAATAATAAAGATGTTATTTGTATTTCCTTATATCATGATAAATGTCTTTTATTCATGCTAGAATTGTATTAACCGGAAACTTGATACATGTGTGAATACATAGACAAAATAGTATATCCCTAGTATGCCTCTACAGGTGTCATAGATGGCTATGTTTCCTAGCCATAGACATGAGTTGTCATTTGATCAACGGGATCACATCATTAGGAGAATGACGTGATGGACTAGACCCATCCGTTAGCTTAGCACTATGATCGTTTAGTTTTATTGCTATTGCTTTCTTCATGACTTATACATGTTCCTATGACTATGAGATTATGCAACTCCCGAATACCGTAGGAACACCTTGTGTGCTATCAAACGTCACAACGTAACTGGGTGATCATAAAGATGCTCTACAGGTGTCTCCGAAAGTATTCGTGGTGTTGGCATAGATCAAGACTAGGATTTGTCACTCCGAGTGTCGGAGAGGTATCTCTGGGCCCTCTAGGTAATGCACATCATAATAAGCCTTGCAAGCAAATGACTAATGAGTTAGTCACGAGATGATGTATTACGGAACGAGTAAAGAGACTTGCCGGTAACGAGATTGAACTAGGTATAGAGATACTGACGATCGAATCTCAGGCAAGTAACATACCGATGACAAAAGGAACAACGTATGTTGTTATGCGGTTTGACCGATAAAGATCTTCGTAGAATATGTAGGAACCAATATGAGCATCCAGGTTCCGCTATTGGTTATTGACCGAAGATGAGTCTCGGTCATGTCTACATAGTTCTCCCAACTGTGTGCGGTGCCCCCCTCCACAAAATCACACCTCGATTATACCGTTGCAGTGCTTAGGCGAAGCCCTGCGCCGGTAACTTCATCATATCCGTCACCACGCCGTCGTGCTGACGAAACTCTCCCGTGAAGCTCAACTGGATCAAGAGCTCGTGGGACGTCATCAAGCAGAACGTGTGCTGAACGCGAAGGTGCCGTACGTTCGGTACTTGATCGGTTGGATCGTGAAGAAGTTCGACTACATCAACCGCGTCACTAGACGCTTCCGCTCCCGGTCTACGAGGGTACGTAGACACACTCTCCCCCTCGTTGCTATGCATCTAGTAGATAGATCTTGCATGATCGTAGGAAAATTTTGAAAATACTACGTTACCCGACAAACTGCTCCTAGTCACCCTCTACCTCCAGGAACTCCTTCTCCTCCTCGGATCAATGATTGAGGGGGGGGGGGGTAAAACCCCATTTTACACTGCTGGACAGCCCAATTCCCACTCTCCCTCAACCTCCCTCATGTTCCATTGGGTAACCAGGGCATCCAAGGCCATGCCCACCTTGTTTACTACCCCTTAGGGCTGTTGGACACTTGGGGACATGTCAGGACCGGATTTTCGGGATATTAATTTCCCAAAAGCGGCCCTTGTGCTCACCAGCCCCAGGATTACTGTTAGCTGATGAGGCACCAACTTGTTACAGAAACTCCAAGCAATTACAGGATATGTAGTACAAGACCATTCTGGCATGTGAGTATAACACAAGGTTTCTAGTGGCTGATGGCGGAAGCGGTTTGTGGTTCATCGGCGACTATGGGACTCCATTTCCCACAAGAACAGTTGACCAGGTTAACTCCTATCTTCGCGAGGCTGCTATCTCCATTTGCGTAGGTTCCGGGGTTGTCATCGCATCATTCCTTCCCACGCAAGGAATCTGGCCAAGACAATAGCCAGGGACAAGCCAGTGAGTACTTTGAATGTACTCGCAAACATTATGAACATGGGTGAAATATAATCATGCTCGAGAATATTCGATGATCACGATGTTAATAATGATATGACAGTCCATAATTCAAGCAAGTCATTTGTATAAAAATGCCTATGCAATCAGGGAGGGATAATAAAGTAAATAGTGATCATGCCACAGTCGGGCGTCTGAGCGACACCACAGAGAGGGCTTATAAATAAAAGAAGTAACAAGCATGCCGCAGTCGGGCGTCTGAGCGACACCACGGAAAGGGCTTATAAGGAAAATAAATCACAAGAATGCCACAGTCGGACGTCTGGGCGACATCACAGAAAGGGCTTATAAGGAAAATAAATCACAAGAATGCCACAGTCGGACGTCTGGGCGACATCACAGAAAGGGCTTATAAGGAAAATAAATAACAAGAATGCCACAGTCGGACGTCTGAGCGACATCACATAAAGGGCTTATAATAAGAGTAGATAACAGTGAATATCTAGGAGGTAGAACCGTCCCAGGGATACTCATTAATTCAAAGAACACACATGGTTAGTCCACAATAATAATCATAATCACCATATATCATAGGTCATAATTAAGGTTCCGGTTTAGTAGTTTCTCCTCCAAAGACCGACACTAAGACCGACACTCGACCCATCCCAGACTGTAGTCCTTAACCATGGACACGGCTATTCGAATAGGTTTTGTATCTCTACAGAGGGTGTACTCTTTACGCACGAGTAACGGATTTCTGTAGTCCATCGGAACTAATTCCGTCTACGGTCTTTTAGTCGAAAACCCGCCTGACTTGCACACACCAGCTTAACTTTACTTGTGTTTGGAATCACCCACGACACCTGTTAAGCAAACTCTGAGTGGGAAGGCTACAACCTCGCGTAGCATGGGATCAAATTTCTATCGCGCGCTCTAAGGGGTGCCCCCCTCTCGGTCCCAACCGGAAACACCCATGCCCCCGGACCAGGTAGCATGCCTACTGGTTGCAGCCGGTATCTTCCACCGTGGCCTCTCTGTACGGTGTGTGCTAGGACAGGGGTTAACACTTACTGAACCGTACCCTACCTACGGCAGGGACAAGTGGCAGTACGAAACAAGTACGGGGGTTACTGGAACAAGACTCGATCTACGGTCGACTTAGGAGGTTCAAGCATCACTGGTATGATTAGCATAACTAACATAACCCACATCAACGGTCGGAATCACCACCCGTCATTCCTCACCAAGCCATACCGGACTCCACTGTCCCGACGGGGAGCTAGTGACAAGCTCGCGTCCACACAAGACCGCGATTTTCACGGCTTCCTTCCATTAGGCATGAGAGGCATACGAAGGGGATGACCGTCATGCATACCAATTATTCACAGACAGGGGTTTACCTCATGCATTCATGGGTAGGATCATATATCACATATAAAATAAAATGAAAGCATTCATATCATTGCAATCGTGTCAACAACAACCACATGCATCAAACCAGGGTTCTAAAGTGCTTGCCTTCAAGTAGAGGGGAGAAGAAATGCACTCCAAAACTTTTTGGAAGTGTTCTCCCTCTTCAAAATCCCAATTGGAAGAATACGAAATCGATACATAGACTCAAAGCAGTACAAAAAGGTTGCTTGGAAAATTTTGAAATAAATATGAAAATAAACTAGGCAATATTTGGGAAACAACAGAAAAAAGAATCAAGTCACTTGGATTTATATTTAAAAAGATATTGCTAGTCAAAGTTTAGTCAATTCTGTTTTTAGAATAAAATAGAAATAGGAAAATGTTTCGATAAGAATACGCTTTCGGAGTAGGGGAGACGTACTAGGGGGTTCTGCGCCTTCACTTACGCATGCGTGGACTGGCGTTGTCTCGCTGACAGAGGGCCCAGGGGGCCCACTGGTCAGGTTTGACCAATCGCCCCCGCCTTCTTCTTCCTCTGGACGAACCGAGGCGGGGCTCCGGCGATCAACATCGGCGAACGGCGGCTCCTCGAGGGCATCCGAGGGCGGGGATGGATCCGCCAGACCGAGGCGGTCCTCCCGATGGTCGAGGGGGCGACGGAGGTGGAGGAAAACACCGGCGACGAGCTTCGCGGCGGACGGCGGCCTCGGGTGGAATTGGGGCTTCGCACTACGGTGGTTCCCGAGCGGGTTTGAGGTGATGGGCGGCTCCGCGGGGTCATGGGGGTCGAATGGTGGCACTGGCTGGACGGGAGGGGCTCGGGTTGCGATGGAGTGGACCGGAAGGCGGCGGCGGCTGTACTCGCCGGAGATGGAGAAGAAAACTTCCCCTGGACGATTGGTTGCTACGAGGGCACTCTGCGGGGTGGCTAGTGGTTGCGTGAGGTTGCGGAGAGGCTCGGGGCATCCTTAAATAGGTGGGCAATGGCGGTTCCGTAGCGGCCGGGGATAAGATCGCCGGCGACCACCATTCTGTAGCTTAGGGCGACGTGGCGGCGACGTGCGCTAGGGGACGAGTTTGCTGGTGATCTGCAGCTGCTCCAGGGGGCAGGTGGTGAGCGCTGGTGACTTGGGCGGTGCTGTCCACGGCAGGAGCTCCTGTGGCCGCCCGCTAGCTTCCGCGGCCAACCTGACGGCGGCCCTGTGGAGTTCCAAAGGCGTCTCTGCGGTGGGGGAGAGGGCAGGCGTGCAGGCGGTGCGAGAGGAGTGGCCAGAACGGGCGTGGAGTGTCGGCAGAGGGGCGCGGCGGCTCGGTGCGCGCGCGTGCAAAACGTGCGCTCTGGGCGCGCCCAGAGCACGCACGCGGGCTGCTCGACAAAATGCCAACGCTTCCTACAGAGTTTGGGTGAAGCTGGAAAATAGCAGGTCTAGGTTAGAGGCTTAAAGGAGATTGGTGGACATGCCAGTATGCATGGAGGGGCAAGGTCACAGTGCAAAGCAGAGATCATGCCAAAACTGGCCATGCACACTAGGTGTTTGACAAAATGCTAGAGACAACTAGGCAACTCTTGGGGTGGCCAAATTCCCCAGATCAGTGTCTCCTTGGATGAGTAATAGGGTGATGAGGTTAGTTTATCAAAAGCAAAAACTTGTTAGTGCAAGTTTTTGCAAAACTTCAGTTCTGGGCAGAAGGTAAATGGCATTGTTTCATGAACCAAAAATCTTCCAATGGGTCCAATCTACTAGACTTAAGGGTTTTGCAAGATGGGCTATAAGCAGGAAAAGGAATCATAGCTAGACTGGAGAGTTAAATGGCGGTTGCTCTACAAATCACCATGCTGGACCAGAATGAAGATGAGGTTGATTCACTCAAATTTTCGAAAGGACCTAAATGGCTTTTTGCATAAAGTTGAATAACATACTCCTATGAATATCCATAATTTTGGTGGAAGCATTAAAGGAATATTTAAAGGGGTTGTAGTGCAAAATTGCCCACTGGACCAGATTTGAAATCTTGGTGTGGAGCTCAAAATATTAAATGAATGAAATATATTCTAGCATAAAAGTGATCTAACAATATCACATGACATCTCCAAATTTTGGTATGAATTTTAGATAAACCTATCAAAGGGTTGTAGTTCAAATGGGGCCCTAAAACCAGGGGAAACCATTTTTAGAGAGAATAAGATTAGGGAGACAATTACATAATTAATTCCACTGACATAAGAAAAGTTTTAATGAGTGAATATGAGAGTCTAACATTAACTGGAAAGTTTTCACTTGAGGTGAAAACTCCACAGAGAGGAAAAGAATGGTCCTGAAATCAAAAGGAAAATCCAGCAAAAATGAAATTTTTTTATTTCCTGGCAAAATTTTAATTAATAAAACATGGTTAAATTTTTGGGGTGTTACAACACTACCCCCCTTAAGAAAAATCTCTTCCTCAAGATTTGCTAAGGGCTGTAATGAAAAGAATTACTCCTACTATCACAAAGCAATATCACACAAATAATCATGCTACTCATGGGGTAAAATATGGCTACAATGAGAGGGCAATTATTTTTTCGGTTCTGCTCTATGGGGTTGGGGTCAATGCTACAGATGCACATATCTTGTAAAGGTGACGTATCATTGTGGGTGTCGTCGAGGTGGTTTTTGGTAGCTACGCCCGGGATTAAAAAAATGCAATCACACACCAACATACTTATGCTTGGCTACTAAAAAAATCGGGGCGCACAAGTAGACCGCATTTGAATATAGCGGTACAGGGTCACACAATGATAGGGCGTGGACATACTAACACTCGGCACTACTAGAGTGATTTAGTCTACCTCGTTTATATCTAAGCGGGCATGCCTTGCGGGCGTTGAGGCTTCTCCACGGTTTTCACCATCGGGGTTAGCTGGAGGGGGTTGAGGGACTCCAGGGTCGGGGTAGCGATGATGACCATCGCGGGGGTTGTTGGCCACAATCCCGTTGGAGCGTGTTCCCAAGAGGCGACGAATCACTTCTGGGGACACCAGAGCATTTTGGTCGATGGCTGGGACAGACCTCATGGTCTCGATTGGTTGTTCGAACAGCATGACTGGGTTGTCGGCGTCGGGCTCATCTTCTCCTCTTGCCGGGGCTCTGCGGATCAGTTCTCCACGAGCTGTGATCAGATCCAGGGTGATCTGATCGAACAGTTCCTCTAGTACACTTACATAGCGCACCAGATGCAATAATGCAGGATCCGTCTCGTGATCTCCGTTGGCAACCTGGGATGGCCTGCCATACCCGTCACGGCTGGGGTAGTAGTAGAATGAGCGACAGTTAACTCTGGGTGACAAGTGTCGGAGTTGAACTATAGCCTCTCGAGCGGCTAGTTGGAGGGCTTGTGGCTCACAGGAAGTTGTTCTTCCGGTGAACCTGTAGGGGCGTTCTGGCGATAGACCCCTACCATAGACGTGCACGATGGCCCAGAATTGACGGTTCTCTTGGTAGACAACATATTCTGGGGGCTCTTCTAATGCAAAGGCTCGGCGGGTGAGGTTTGCTAGCACGGTCACAAAACCTCCAAGGTTGGTGGCTGTGGTTTCATTGTGAACAATGGGTCCAGGCATCTTGGTTTGGTTTGGGGTAGAGGCTGTGTTGTGCTGGGTTGAGGCTAGCGTGCCCTTTTTATAGAAAAGGGGACGGAGTCTTCCTTCGCACGCTTGCGGAAGAGACTCTTTAGGTGTCAGTCACTGTGTGGCTAACTTACCCGAGAAGTTTGGCCGGGGTTTGGGTGAGGTCTGGGGGTTGGTTTACCTAGGTTTTTCGACCTGGCTAAGATAGGATTAGCCAATGGTCAGCCTGGCTCTGATACCAAGTTTGTCAGGACCGGATTTTCGGGGTATTAATTTCCCAAAAGCGGCCCTTGTGCTCACCAGCCCTAGGATTACTGTTAGTTGATGAGGCACCAACTTGTTACAGAAACTCCAAGCAATTACAGGATATGTAGTACAAGACCATTCTGTCCTATGAGTACAACACAAGGTTTCTAGTGGCTGATGGCGGAAGCGGTTTGTGGTTCATCGGCGACTATGGGACTCCATTTCCCACAGGAACAACTGGCCAGGTTAACTCCTATCTTCGCGAGTCTGCTATCTCCATTTGCGTAGGTTCCGGGGTTGTCATCGCATCGTTCCTTCCCACACAAGGAATCTGGCCAAGACAATAGCCAGGGACAAGCCAGTGAGTACTTTGAATGTACTCGCAAACATTATGAACATGGGTGAAATATAATCATGCTCGAGAATATTCGATGATCACGATGTTAATAATGATATGACAGTCCATAATTCAAGCAAGTCATTTGTATAAAAATGCCTATGCAATCAGGGAGGGATAATAAAGTAAATAGCGATCATGCCACAGTCGGGCGTCTGAGCGACACCACAGAGAGGGCTTATAAATAAAAGAAGTAACAAGCATGCCGCAGTCGGGCGTCTGAGCGACACCACAGAAAGGGCTTATAAGGAAAATAAATCACAAGAATGCCACAGTCGGACGTCTGGGCGACATCACAGAAAGGGCTTATAAGGAAAATAAATCACAAGAATGCCATAGTCGGACGTCTGGGCGACATCACAGAAAGGGCTTATAAGGAAAATAAATAACAAGAATGCCACAGTCGGACGTCTGAGCGACATCACATAAAGGGCTTATAATAAGAGTAGATAACAGTGAATATCCAGGAGGTAGAACCGTCCCAGGGATACTCATTAATTCAAAGAACACATGGTTAGTCCACAATAATAATCATAATCACCATATATCACAAGTCATAATTAATGTTCCGGTTTAGTAGTTTCTCCTCCGAAGACCGACACTAAGACCGACACTCGACCCATCCCAGACTGTAGTCCTTAACCATGGACACGGCTATTCGAATAGGTTTTGTATCTCTACAGAGGGTGTACTCTTTACCCATGAGTAACGGATTTCTTTAGTCCATCGGAACTAATTCCGTCTACGGTCTTTTAGTCGAAAACCCGCCTCACTTGCACACACCAGCTTACTTGTGTCTGGAATCACCCACGACACCTGTTAAGCAAACTCTGAGTGGGAAGGCTACAACCTTGCGTAGCATGGGATCAAATTTCTATCGCGCGCTCTAAGGGGTGCCCCCCTCACGGTCCCAACCGGAAACACCCATGCCCCCGGACCAGGTAGCATGCCTACCGGTTGCAGCCGGTATCTTCCACCGTGGCCTCTCTGTACGGTGTGTGCTAGGACAGGGGTTAACACTTACTGAACCGTACCCTACCTACGGCATGGACAAGTGGCAGTACGAAACAATTATGGGGGTTACTGGAACAAGACTCGATCTACGGTCGACTTAGGAGGTTCAAGCATCATTGGTATGATTAGCATAACTAACATAACCAACATCAACGGTCGGAATCACCACCCGTCATGCCTCACCAAGCCATAACGGACTCGACTGTCCCGACGGGGAGCTAGTGACAAGCTCGCGTCCACACAAGACCGTGATTTTCACGGCTTCCTTCCGTTAGGCATGAGAGGCATACGAAGGGGATCACCGTCATGCATACCAATTATTCACAGCCAGGGGTTTACCTCATGCATTCATGGGTAGGATCATATATCACATATGAAATAAAATGAAAGCGTTCATATCGTTGCAATCGTGTCAACAACAAACACATGCATCAAACCAGGGTTCTAAAGTGCTTGCCTTCAAGTAGAGGGGAGGAGAAATGCATTCCAAAGCTTTTTGGAAGTTTTCTCCCTCTTCAAAATCCTAATTGAAAGAATACGAAATCAATACATAGACTCAAAGCAGTACAAAAAGGATGCTTGGAAAATTTTGAAATAAATATGAAAATAAACTAGGCAATATTTGGGAAACAACAGAAAAAGAATCAAGTCATTTGGATTTATATTTAAAAAGATATTGCCAGTCAAAGTTAAGTCAATTCTGTTTTTAGAATAAAACAGAAATAGGTAAACGTTTCGATAAGAATACGCTTTCGGAGTAGGGGAGACGTACTAGGGGGTTCTGCGCCTTCACTTATGCACGCGTGGACTGGCGTTGTCTCGCTGACAAAGGGCCCAGGGGGGCCACTGGTCAGGTTTGACCAGTCACCCCGCCTCCTTCTTCCTCTGGCCGAACCGAGGCGGGGCTCCGGCGATCAACGCCGGCGAACGGCGGCTCCTCGAGGGCATCCGAGGGCGGGGATGGATCCAACAGACCGGGGCGGTCCTCCCGGTGGTCGAGGGGGCGACGGAGGTGGAGGAAAACACCGGCGACGAGCTTCGCGGCGGACGGCGGCCTCGGGTGGAATTGGGGCTTCGCACTACGGTGGTTCCTAAGCGGGTTTGAGGTGATGGGCTGCTCCGCAGGTTCATGGGGGTCGAATGGTGGCGCTGGCTGGACGGGAGGGGCTCGGGTTGAGACGGAGTGGACCGGAGGGCGGCGACGACTGTACTCGCCGGAGATGGAGAAGAAAACCTCCCCTGGACGATTGGTTGCTACGGGGGCGCTCTGCGGGGTGGCTAGTGGTTGCCTGAGGTTGCGGAGAGGCTCGGGGCATCCTTAAATAGGTGAGCAATGGCGGTTCCGCGGCGGCCGGGGATAAGATCGCCGGCGACCGCCATTCTGTTGCTTAGGGCGACGTGGCGGCGACGAGCGCTAGGGGACGAGTTTGCTGGTGATCTGGAGCTGCTCCAGGGGGCAGGTGGCGAGCGCTGGTGGCTTGGGCGGTGCTATCCACGGCAGGAGCTGCTGTGGCCGCCCGCTAGCTGCCGCGGCCGACCTGACAGCGGCCCTGTGGAGTTCCAGAGGTGTCTCTGCGGTGGGGGAGAGGGCAGGCATGCAGGCGGTGCAAGAGGAGTGGCCAGAACGGGCGCGGAGTGTCGGTAGAGGGACGCGGCGGCTCGGTGCGCGCGCATGCAAAACGTGTGCTCTGGGCGCGCCCAGAGCACGCACGCGGGCTGCTCGACAAAATGCCAACGCTTGCTACAGAGTTTGGATGAAGCTGGAAAATAGCAGGTCTAGGTTAGAGGCTTAAAGGAGATTAGTGGACATGCCAGTATGCATGGAGGGGCAAGGTCACAGTGCAAAGCAGAGATCATGCCAAAACTGGCCATGCACACTAGGTGTTTGACAAAATGCTAGAGACAACTAGGCAACTCTTGGGGTGGCCAAATTCCCCAGATCAGTGTCTCCTTGGATGATTAATAGGGTGATGAGGTTAGTTTATCAAAATCAAAAACTTGTTAGTCCAAGTTTTTGCAAAACTTCAGTTCTGGGCTGAAGGTAAATGGCATTGTTTCATGAACCAAAAATCTTCCAATGGGTCCAATCTACTGGACTTAAGGGTTTTGCAAGATGGGCTATAAGCAGGAAAAGGAATCATAGCTAGACTGGAGAGTTAAATGGTGGTTGCTGTACAAATCACCATGCTGGACAAGAATGAAGATGAGGTTGATTCACTCAAATTTTCCAAAGGACCTAAATGGCTTTTTGCATAAAGTTGAATAACATACTCCTATGAACATCCCATAATTTTGGTGGAAGCATTAAAGGAATATTTAAAGGGGTTGTAGTGCAAAATTGCCCACTGGACCAGATTTGAAATCTTGGTGTGGAGCTCCAAATATTAATTGAATGAAATATATTCTAGCATAAAAGTGATCTAACAACATCACATGACATCTCCAAATTTTGGTTGGAATTTTTGATAAACCTATCAAAGGGTTGTAGTTCAAATGGGGCCCTAAAACCAAGGGAAACCATTTTTAGAGAGAATAAGATTAGGGAGACAATTACATAATTAATTCCACTGATATAAGAAAAGTTTTAATGAGTGAATATGAGAGTCTAACATTAACTGGAAAGTTTTCACTTGAGGTGAAAACTCCACAGAGAGGAAAAGAATGGTCCTGAAATCAAAAGGAAAATCCAGCAAAAAGGAAAAATTTTAATTTCCTGGCAAAAATTTAGTTAATAAAACATGGTTAAATTTTTGGGGTGTTACAGGACACGGCCAGGGCGCAACGACACGCCCATGCCGGCCAAAGTCGTGCTCTGGAGCGTGCTACAGTGCGCCAAGGCACTGTAGCTCGACCATCCCGAGGCACCCAGGTGGCATTGGGCAGAGCGAGCATGTCCGTCGAGGTCGCCTCGACGTCCACGACACGCTACGCGGTCAACCCCTTCTTCCTCTCTCTTTCTCTCTCCTGCCCCTTGCTCGCACGCGCACCGTGGCCATCGAGAGCTCCAATGAGCACGCTCACACACGCGCTGCCTTGGCGCTTCCCCGCCCCTTCTCTCCCTTCCTCTAGGCGTAGACCACCCCTACAAACGCCCCAGACACGCCCACGCGCGCCCCCGTGGCTTGCAGGGACGGCAACAGCTTCGCCGACGCACCTCCCGCGGTGAACCTCGGGCTGGCCTATATAAGGCCTCCCCCGAGCCCCCTCTCTGCTCCATTTGCTCCCTCTTCCTCCAGTGTACCTCCCCGACCTGGCCACTACCCTTCCCGTGCCCTCCTTGCCCCTCCATGACTGAAGCCGAGCCGCCGGCCTCCTCTCAAATCCCCGCGAATGAGGCCTCCTCCTCCCCTCCTTTCTCCACTAGGCAAACCCCATGGCCACCACGGAGCCCCTCACCACTTCTCCCTTTTGCTCTGGTGCCCGTAGCACCAACGCCGCCATCACCGTCGGCCTCGCCCGCCGGGGTCGACGCCCTACTCAACCCAGAGGCCCTGGGCAGCCGTGCCACCCATAGCTGGATGCGGCTGGGTCCCCTGATCACGCCGGCAGGCCGAGCATCAACGGAGATGCCCTGTGGCGTCGGCCAGCCGCCATCGAAGCCTCCCCTGCCTCTGCTCTGTTCGAGCGGGAGGTGGGGGATGAACCCGACAGCCGGGTCCCACCTGTCGGCCGGCCAGGAGGGCTGGGCCACTGGCGGGTGGGCCTCACCTCGCCGTGGATAAGTGGAGGCGGGTCGGGCGGCTCACGCGTCCCTGCGGCGAAGGCGTATTCCAGCGAAGCCGTCTTCGATGGCGCCCTGTCGCCCGCGTGGCCGAGCCGCTGGGCCGGCCCATTGCACTGCATCGCTATGTTGCACCCAGTGCGATGTATAAAGGTATAAACCCTTTCCCCTTTTCCTTTTCTTTTTCCAGTAAACTTCAAAAATCCATATATAAATCAAATGGATTCCAAATTTGGTGATTCAAAATTCTACTAGTTTCTTAAATCATGATCTACCTGTTGGTGCAACATGCACATTTTTCCAGAGACTTTTTCTTCACAAATATTTAGCAAATCCTATTTTTCCATTTCTGTGATGAACTTTAGAAAATCACAGATAGCTCAAATTTGATCCAAATGCAATGATTCAAATTCCTAGACACTTGTAATGTCAAAACTTAGTTTTGGAACATTTTTCCTAATACTTTCTGTACCACATAATATATTGAGCCATTTCTTCATATTTGTCAACTTTGCAAAATCATAAGAAATTCTTTTGAACTCCAAATCAAGTGAAACCAACTCCTAGCTGCTTCTAAAACCATTCCTTGTTAGATAGGTGCCTGTGACCATTTTTTTAAATAATTCTTCTGTACACTTCTTTCAAATCCACAAATCCCCTGATTACCTCATATTGAAATGTTCCAAACTATCCATTGATCCAATGCCTATGAAACCACCTTGGTCATTTTTCATATGACCAGAGGTATCCTAGAAAAGTCCAACTCCTATTTTTAGAGCACTTTTATTTTTGCCTTGTTGTGTTGCTTATTGTGATTTGTTTCCGGCGTTAGTTGACGAAGTAGACGAAGTACTTAGAGAAGGACCAGAGGATTTGAAGACCCCAAGGACTTGGTTAAGACAGGCAAGCAGCCCTTTGACCATGTTCGAGAAACCTTTTTATGCATGTCTCATAGCACCTTATTATCAATGCATCGGAATCATGTAGAGGTGGTGACTACTTTGGTTGGTACCTTTGTTACTTTACTATTGAAACTTGCATCAAGCATGACCCTACCTTCCTATGAGGGTTATGTGGGTGGGAGTAGATAGATTATGCTATAGTAGTTGGCTGCGTAAAATGGGTCAGGGTGATGCATGGAAAGAAACAAGTGTGGTTTAACATACTTGCAAATAACCCAGTGGGTGCCACTAATGCCCCTGGGAGATGATGAGGAACTAGGGCACTACTTGGTGGAGAAGTAGTGTACCGAGGCTTGATAAAAGTGTTGTTTACAGAGATGGATTAGATTTATGTGTGATTACTGTCCCAACCAAACATGTGCAACCACTCTACCCCTTATGGGACGGGGCATTATTGATTACTTAGGTTGATACTAGCATGGTGCCCACATCACTAGTGACGGGGGAGACTTGAGGTCACTCCTGGGACGGGATCGTGCTTGGATAGGCGACCATGACTGTTTTCATAGGGCACCGGACACACCGTTGGTCCCTTCGTGTATGCGTGACATTGTAAAAAGGGCGAGTCCCACGATTTATCGTTTGTACATGAGGGTTGTGCACCAACGAGTGGACCCTATGTTAGTGTCGTCTAGGGAAAGGTAATGACCGGGTGCTTCCCTCGAGTACTTGAGGTACTACGGGATCGTGGGGGACACGAAAGCTTCCCGGATCTTGTGGGTAAAGTGCGCAACCTCTGCAGAGTGTAAAACTATTCGAATAGCAGTGTCTACGGTCAAGGACAGTTGGGTGGTGCTACTTAGATTCCGTCCTTAAGTTTCTGGAAAACAACGCGGTTTGGGTACATTTGTTAACGTGATTTGTGAGGAAGTCACGATGAGCTTGAGCATGAGTTGTTCATAACTCTTTCTCGATGTTGATGTGTGTAACCTCCTAATACTTGTTGCACACGCCTTCATATCCTTGTTATATGTTGATCATACTTGCATATGAAAAACTAGCTTTCCGCAAAACTGCCAATTTAGCACTAGAGCCTTGCATAATTATTCTGTCATCACACTTGGGTTGCTTGCGAGTACATTCAAAGTACTCATTGGCTTGCCACTGGTTATTTTATTGGCCAGGCATGAAAGAGCAGGATATGGTGAAGATTTCTTGGTGACAAACATGCGAGCTAGGACGCTTCCCAGTCAGAATGCCTGCAGGGTTAAGGCAGATGGCATGGGTCCAAGTTGTTATTGAAGATTTCTGCTGCAATGTTATATTCAAGACTTGACCATAATGGTCACAATTTGCGTAATACGGTATGTATGGATGTTAGACTCTTGTTATTCAGCTTCTGTGTGTTCAGTGAGCATTGATCTCTGGGATCACTGTACACATGCATTCGGTGATCACGACTTGTGAGTCGGAGTCCCCACACGATCCCCCTCCGGTGGAGCTCCGAAACAGGCCCCAAGATGGTATCTCACGGGTACAGAAGGTTGCGGCGGTGGAATCAGGGTTCCGTCCGTCTCTTCGATGTTTTCAGGGTATGAGAGTATATATAGGTTGAAGAGGCACGTCAGGGGAGCCAGAGGGGGCCCACGAGGGTGGGGGGTGCGCCTACTCCCCTGGGCGCGCCCCCTGCCCTCATGGCCGCCTCTCTCGCTTCCAGGCGTGTACTCCAAGTTTTCTGAGTTGATATCGTTCCAAAAATGACTCTCCCGAATGTTTCATTCTGTTTGGACTCCGTTTGATATTCCTTTTCTGCGAAACACTGAAATAGGCAAAAAAAACAGCAATTTGCACTGGGCCTTGGGTTAGTAGGTTAGTCCCAAAAATAATATAAAAGTGTATAATAAAGCCCATTAAACATCCAAAACAGAATATATAATAGCATGGAACTATCAAAAGTTATAGATACATTGGAGACGTATCAGCGGCTCGACGTCGGCGACGACAGGCGTGGCGGAGGGCTTCGGAAACGAGCCACATGGCATCATGTCGAGCGCAGTTAGTTGCATTCGAACGCACGCAGTGGCGCGCGTCGAACGGTGGCAGTGGTTAGTGCTAGGGTGGTCGGGAACGATGGCGGCGAGCACGTCCGCGGCGGCCGATGTTCGGACGTCGATCGTTCCGACGTCGTAGGGCATGGCAGGAGCAAGGGTGGTTGCTACGACCCCGTGGTGACGCGCTGAGTACGGTGACGCGCTCGGTTTCGAGCTCAAGCGGACATGGCCACGGTGGTGAGGATCTCAGGCGGTGGCGCAATTTGGTCGGCAAGGGGCGACGGCTATAGGGCGTAACAAGATCGGGGAGAGGGGGTTTCGACGCGGGAGATCACAGTGGTTGCAGAGGGCGTCGACACGGGATCGGGGAAGGCCAGACGGCGACGTACGGGCGGCGGTGATCTCGGACGACCGAGGAGGAAATCGGCGGTGTTGGAGATGCAGCAGAGCTTCTGACGTCGCGTGACTAGGTGGAGAGGACGATGACGGTGAGGCGAAGCTTCTGGACATGGCAACACAGCGACAGGAGAACGGTGGCTATGCGTATGCGCGCCGGCGGCCGACGGCTACTCTCGGGCGGAGCTCGGGGAGGAGCTAGAGAGGGGGAGAGGGGCCAAAGAGTGAGGGGAGAGACAGGGGAAGCTACAGGCGTTCCACGAGCGCGAGGATAGGCTCCAGGGGAGGCGGAAGCAGGCAAGGAGGAGGTGGACGCTCGGGCACGCGCGCATCGACACGCCTCTGCCTACTGGCAGAGGTTGAAGACAGCCGCTTCGGCCTGGTGGGCTGGGCCGCTAGCTATAGTGCTAGGGCGCACAGGTAAGGCCAGGTAGGCCTCTTTTCCTATTCTGTTTTATTTTTTATTTTTGTTATTTTGTTTGTGATTTAGTTCAAAGACCAAACCATTTTCATAATTTCTGAAACTTTGTTTTGTGGGCACTCTCTGAATTATTTCAGTGGCCCTCACCAAGTTTCAAAATTATTGGAGCCAACAAATATTTTATAGGGATTAATAGCTCCAATTCAAATACATTAAGGTTTAATTCAAAAATCCAGAAATGTCCTAGAATTGTGTGCATCATTTTTGGCAGAAGTTTTCACCCCTTCCAAAATTGATGAACTTTTGTGAAGGCCATTTTGGGTTCATTGAAAAGATTTAATTTTGACCTAGTTGGATTCATCTTGTGCTAGGGTTTGAGCATCCCCATTTCAAATTCATCTGAATTCAAACATGATGACATGAATGCTTTCATGCAAAAAGTTACAAGCAAATCTAGGGCTATGACAACTCACCCCAACTAAACAAGAATCTCGTCCCGAGATTTAAGACGTGAGGTAGGAAGATAGAGGGGACACAAAGCTAGCACAATCTTCATGATCCATTGCATTCTTGAAGATGTTGATTCATTGCTTCAGATTGATCTTGACGTTTTTGCTGTCGAGATCTTCGTCCAACACGATCATGATAGGAAGAACTCTACAGGAATCGATCTTCACCAAGATCGAGGAACTCAGGACCAACTCGTGGAGTGAGACGTAAGAACACCTCTTGAGTTGAGACTCAAAACTCGTATCAGAGGGATGGAAAGAAACAGATGACATATGTTCAATTTGGTAGGCAATAATTTCACACTTAAAGAAGATGGTGAACAATGTCACCAAACGGGGCACCTTAGAGAAGGTGACTCATAGGATTATTCCTTTAAGTGGCAAAAAGAATTACTTTTGATACAGAGATCATTGAAGCTCTCTATAGCAGACTAAGGCAATTCACAAACGATCGTTTGAAGGAGTTCGAAAGAATGGCATACTCAGACTAGAATGGATGATGTGGACTACCTTGTTGACGACAACACAATGGTTGATTTTTCTTATCATAGGAAATGAATGGGACCCATGGTAGGACCACTTTTGAAGACGATCCTGAACAACAATTACTCAGAAGGTCAGCCCATGGGAAATTGGCACAATGGCGGTGCAAGATGGGAACAAAATGCAAATGTTGGGAATGTTCCAACCATCATATCTGCCTGAGATTCAGACCCGGTTGGTTACAGGATATTTCAGACAACATGTCTGGAAAATAAAGTTTGCAACACAAATCGACGAGATGACGTTGCAAGATTCTCGAGAAATGGACTATGTTAGTAAGCTCCAAAACATGAGCTGGTTCTGCTACACGCATGTGAACACACTGTCCCAGACAAGCATGACCACATGGTAGTCTTACAACAAAACACTACCGAGTACTGGTAGGGAACCATCATTGAGGATATCGAAGTCCTTTTATAAGCCTGGGTTAGCTCTTAAGAAGGAGCTTCTTCACCTTGAACAAATCAATCAGTGGCTTGGTGTGCTAGGAACACATATAGAATGGAGGCGGCCAACCTATCAAACCATAGAGTACTTCGCACATGCGTGACTGACTTGGGATGATTCCAAAGGATGCAAAACAACCTTTTCCAAATTCACAGTGGCAACTTACATCGCATGCACATGAATTAGAGGAAGTCACTTCTTACATCAAAACATCTACTTCATTAGTTAACACAAAGATGATGCTTACAAAAGTTTCCAATGCTAGCTTTAATGTTCAACATAAATCATGGAGAAGATAAACATGTTGTCGATGGGCTTGACAACAATTCATCAAGGCTTCCATATAGATGGAATTCCACAATTACGTGAACACATTGATAGCATTGGTCAGACCAAAGGATGTAATGGTGTATGCTCGAGGGATCAACCACGAGTAAGACAACATTACGAACATTGTTGGTTTCGATTTGACTTGCCGACAGCCCACACTCAAATCAAGGTTTGGATAAGACAATAGCTCCAACAATTGATCACACGGACCAATCAATGAGGATATCATCTTTCTTCAACACACACACAAAAGATATCCCTTCAAAATGAACTATGTTAGATCCAGCTTTTATCTTCCAACTCTCCGAGTTGTTGTTTAGCTTAACCAACTAGCTCAGGGTATCCAACACGGATTCTTGGAGAAGGGGTGGCTTATAAGAAAACCAACTTGATCACGAGCTCAAAATAACGGTCAGGAAAAACCTGGTAATACTTCCGAGAAGATATTCAGAAAATCACGAACCACCGATATGTTACTAAGCTCAAGAACAATCTTGCTTTTAAGGGCAAGACGGTGTGATCAAAAGAGCAAGGGATTAATACAATCCTAACTCGTTGATCGAAGAGTGCACCAGGAATAAGTACTAGGTAGCACAATCAATCTTAGAATGATAATTCAGTAACCAACACACTAAGAATGATATTATTGTCCATTAGCTGCCAAGCAACGGGGTTGCTAGGAGTATTTATTTCACACATCATGATTCACTTGTTGGCATTCTAGCTGCAACAACACAGAAGCCAAGGGTGAATAATGATGGCGAGAAGTATCACTTTATCAAGAGTTCATAGGAGGTTGTTGATGTCTACTACGCAACCTTCTTCTTGTAGACGTTGTTGGGCCTCCAAGTGCAGAGATTTGTAGGACAGTAGCAAATTTCCCTCAAGTGGATGACCTAAGGTTTATCAATCCGTGGGAGGCGTAGGATGAAGATGGTCTCTCTCAAACAACCCTGCAACCAAATAACAAAGAGTCTCTTGTGTCCCCAACACACCCAATACAATGGTAAATTTTATAGGTGCACTAGTTCGGCGAAGAGATGGTGATACAATTGCAATATGGATGGTAGATATAGGTTTTTGCAATCTGAAAATATAAAAATAGCAAGGTAACTAGTGATAAAAGTGAGCACAAACGGTATTTCAACGCTTTAAAACAAGGCCTAGGGTTCATACTTTCACTAGTGCAAGTTCTCTCAACAATAATAACATAACTGGCTCATATAACTATCCCTCAACATGCAACAAAGAGTCACTCCAAAGTCATTAATAGCAGAGAACAAACGAAGAGATTATTGTAGGGTACGATACCACCTCAAAGTTATTCTTTCTGATCGATCTATTCAAGAGTCTGTAGTAAAATAACACGAAGCTATTCTTTCCGTTCGATCTATCCTAGAGTTTGTACTAGAATAACACCTTAAGACACAAATCAACCAAAACCCTAATGTCACCTAGATACTCCATGGTCACCTCAAGTATCCATGGCTATGATTATACAGTATGCATCACACAATCTCTGATTCATTTATTCAACCAACACAAAGAACTTCAAAGAGTGCCCCAAAGTTTCTATCTGAGAGTCAAGACGAAAACGTGTGCCAACCCCTATGCATAGATTCCCAAGGTCACGGAACCCGCAAGTTGATCACCAAAACATACATCAAGTGAATCAATAGATTACCCCATTGTCACCACGGGTATCCCACGCAAGACATACATCAAGTGTTCTCAAATCCTTAAAGACTCAATCCGATAAGATAACTTCAAAGGGAAAACTCAATCCATTACAAGAAGCTAGACGGGGGAGAAACATCATAAGATCCAACTATAGTAGCAAAGCTCGCAATACATCAAGATCGTGCCAAATGAAGAACACGAGAGAGAGATCAAACACATAGCTACTAGTACATACCCTCAACCCCGAGGGTGAACTACTCCCTCCTCGTCATGGAGAGCGCCGAGATGATGAAGATGGCCACCGGTGAGGGATCCCCCCTTGGGCAGGGTGCCGGAACAGGGTCCCAACTGGTTTTTGGTGGCTACAGAGGCTTGCGGCGGCGGAACTCCCGATCTAGATTTCTTTCTGGGGGTTTCTGTATTTATAGGAATTTTTGGCGTCGGGCTCACGTTAGGGGGGTCTCCGAGTCGTCCATGAGATAGGGGCCCATGCCCCGGGGGTAGGGCGCGCCCTCCACCCTAGTGGACAGCTCGGGACTCTTCTGGCCCAACTCTTTTACGCCGGGGGCTTCTTTTGGTCCATAAAAAATCATCAAAAATTGGCAAGTCAATTGGACTCCGTTTGGTATTCCTTTTCTGTAAAACTCAAAAACATGGAAAAACATAAACTGGCACTGGGCTCTATGTTAATAGGTTAGTCCCAAAAATCATATAAAATATCATATAAAAGCATATAAAACATCCAAAATGGATAATATAATAGCATGGAACAATCAAAAATTATAGATACGTTGGAGACGTATCAATTGTGCAATTCCCATGACATTATTGACATAAAGACAATAATACTTCAAGGTAGAACATATTAGAAGCTGGATTGCCATTCTGATATGCGAAACACAACTACTATGACCCAATCCTGGAAATGGATGAGGTTCTGGAGTTTGTTTCTCCTAGTCATTCCAGAATAGAATGGCTTGATGGACCACAAGAGTAAAAGGCATCGATGAACACAAATGCACAACTACTCCTAACTATCAACTGATCGACGGGGGTCATAATACAACTAAAGAGGGACAACTCAAAGGAACATATAACTTTCTGAGTTATGGATGCATAGATTAGCATGTCGAACTAGTTCAACATTTTTTTTCGGATAACCCATGCAGAAAGGTAGAATTGGCAGAGTCACAATGTGGAATGGAGAACTCATCAAGAGCACTCTGGTTGTGATCTTTTGGTTCAAAAGAACTCCTGCCATAACGGTTCATGGTATTGGAAGAATGACATACCACGGACCTTGAGGACTATCACAAGGTTACTAATATCCTAAAGGTACGAGCAAACACTATCAACATGAAGTAAGCAGAATGACTCTTAGGTTCAAGAACCCAAGAATAGAATACCTACCATCTAAATGGCATCATGGGATGCTTTCGAGAATAATGGCCAGAATCATCACACCGAGAACACAAAACATGGCTAGATTACTAGGTGATTCTCTAATACGCATAGGGTCATAATAATAGCTCTAACATATGTCAAGGCAATAGAGTACCTCAACACACTAGTTTGTGTGGTTAATCTGGCCCAAAGGAACATCGGGGACGGGAAGAATGGATTTGCAAATGCATCAGACTATTTACTTATTTAGAAACCTGGGATGACTCGGATAGCATGACGGTTGTAAATGCTCAAAAAAGATCTAAGACATCCTGCAAAATAGTGGCGTAACCACTTAACCTCGCAATATCAAGGTTCTGAGATCAACTGTTAACATACGGAAGTAGTAGGAACTCAACTCAGGGTTGAATCCACCATTATCGTGATCCTGATAAATAGAATGAGAATCCTAGTTCTTAATCCCCGTAGAAAAGAATAGGATGACTCAGATCAGAAGGGCCTAGGGTAAAGGAGTAAAAAGAGCCTTACGTTCCCTTCCACAATCAATTCCCTTATATAACTAAAGAATTTCTAGACTCAACTTCGACCAGTTTGGCTTGGTAATCCTACAGGAAGTCAAGCTCTGATACCAAAGCTGTCGGGACCCCGATCCTAAGTCACACCGGTCTAGCATGTAACAAATCATAGGGTTATTCGTCATAATTATTTGCTTTTCTATCAATTGCTTGGCAGTAATTTGTTCATCCACCGTAATATTTGCTATCATGAGAGAAGCCTCTAGTGAAACCTGCGGCCCCCTGGCCTATTTTACATCTTATAAGTTTCAGATCTACTATTTTGCAATCTTTTACTTTTCAATCTAGAAACCAAAAATCCAAAAATATTTACTTTGTTTGTTAATCTATCTCTTTCGGATCTCACTTTTGCAAATAACCTAGAAGGGATTGACAACCCCTTTATAGTGTTGGGTGCAAGTTGTTTGATTATTTGTGTAGGTACTTGACAACTTGTGTGTAATCTCTTACTAGATTGATACCTTGGTTCTCAAAAACTGAGGGAAATACTTACTTCACTCTGTTGCATCACCCTTTCCTCTTCAAGGGAAACACCAACGTTACCTCAGGAAAGCGGCGAGGAAGCAGGGAGGCACATCAGCCCACGTGGAGGTTGTGCGCCCCCTCACCCCTTCCCCACACAGCCAGGAGGTGGGGGCGCCCCTCGGGCAGCCGACCCCCTCTTGCTTGGGGGGCAAGGCGCCTAGGGGGGCACCCAAACCCTAGTCGTCCCCCTCTCCCTTGTGACCGCCGCCCCCTAGGGGGGAACCCAAGGGCGCCTCCACCCCTCTCTTCCCCTATATAGAGAGAGGGATAGAGAGGGCAGCCGCACCCTTACAGGCCACGGCGTTGCCCCTCCTCTCCCTTGTAGCCGTTCTCCTCACCATAGACGCACGGCGTAGCCCTGCTGAAATTCCTCCACCACCACCGTCGCCACGCCATCGTGTCGCCGGAGGACTCAAGCTACTAATTCACCTTCACTCATTGGATCGGCAAGGTGAAGGCATCATCAAGCCGTACGTCTGTTGAACGCGAAGGTGTCGTCCGTTCGGCACTAGATCGGAGTTCGCGGGACGGATCGTGATTGGATCGTGAGGACGTACCACTACATCAACCACGTTATTTAACGCTTCCGCTTAGCGATCTACAAGGGTATGTGGATCCAACTCTCCTCTCGTAGATGTGCATCTCCTAGATTGGTTCTTGGGTCTTTGTAGGAATTTTTCTTCCCATGCAACGTTCCCCAACATAGGTCTGAGGTGAACTACTCACGCAGCATCGGAGAGGCACCAATGAGGATGATGCGCCCTTGTGTTCCCCTCCAGCGGAGTGCCGGAAAAGGGCTCTAGATTGGATCGCGTGGCTCTGGAACTTGTGGCGGCCGGAATTAAATTTCGTCGACTTCCCTAGGGTTTTTGGGGTATGAGAGTATTTATAGAGCAAAGAGGCGGTGCGGGAGGCCACCGAGGTGGGCACAACCCACCTGGGCACGCCAAGGGGCCCAGGCGCGCATTGGTGGGTTGTGCTCCCCTCGGAGCTCCCGTCTGGTCTTCTTCAGGCCATCTTGTGTCTTCTAGCTCAGAACAAATCTCCAAAAAGTTTCGCTGCGTTCGAACTCTGTTTGGTATTGATTTTCTGCGATGTAAAAAACAAGCAAAAAACAGCAACTGACATTGGTCACTATCTCAATAGGTTAGTCCCAAAAAATGACATAAAATGATTATAAAATAATTATAAAATGATTGTAAACATCCAAGAATGATAATATAACAACATGGAACGATCAAAAATTATAAATACGTTGGAGATGTATCATTGCCTAGCACAGATCTCAAAGCAATGTTGTAGGGGTGAAGATAAAAGGTAACATGGAGCTCAGCCTATAGAAACCAGTCTCGGGTATTTGTGGACCTTAGTGTTACTAAAGTTTAGGAGGTGCTAGACAAAATTTGATTTAATCAAGAATCTTGAAATATGGATAAAGAGGGTAAAATGGGAGTAAAACTCGATTATGGTCGTGTTAAAGCCTTCTCCTAATTAGGTGAAATAAATTATATGGCAGAGATTTGCACGCGGACTCTAATGTTGTTTTGCAAATCATAAAGGATTTTTCTAGTATTTACAAGTGCCCAAAGAAAATTGGGAGCACTACACCAAGAAAGCCAAGGAGGCGAGCTTGGTGTCCGTCATTTTTCTTTTTGCAATATTTCAGTTGGATCCAAAATACAACATTCTCAAAAAGTGGACAATGGGGAGGAGAAAAAATCACCGAAAAAGCACAAGAAAAAGGTGGAGATAGTTAGTGCGGAATTAAATCTCGTATAGATATCATCAAGGAGCCTATTGTACATAAAGTAGTGATTGATAATGACATATTATTAGATAAAGAGACAATATCTTATACTAAAGGATGCACGAAAGGTAAAAACTTAGGTAAACCCATTTTGTTGTGTTCTTTTGGAAGCACGTACTATTTTGGCATGTGTGGCTTGGGTTCTCCTAATTATATTATAATTTATGGCCTTTATGATAAGGTTTACAATGATATACTCCCTCCGTCCGAAAAAACTTGTCATCCAAATGAACAAAAAGAGATGTATCCAAAACTAAAATACATCTAGATACATCCCCTTTTATTCATTTTGATGACAAGTATTTTCGGACGAAGGGAGTATCTCCTTCGGTTTTGGGATGGACGATATGATTATTAAGTTTGCTAATAAAACTGATAGGAACCTTTTGGTATCCTTCTTAACATCAATATTGGAATCGACTAATATGATTATTAAGCTCGATGATAAGACTGATAGGAACCTTTTGATATCCTTCATAATATCAATGTCATTTTCGGTTTGTTTACTTACCCTTTTGATCTTTTTATTTTGAGAATTTGAAGACGATCATTGCCCCATAAAATTTGGGAGAGCTTTCTTGGATGTTGCACAAGCACATATGGGTCGTTTTCTTTCTTCCAGGGGAAGAAACAAAGGCGATATTGCCTGCTCTTGCGACAAGAATTCCGGCGATGTCCTCTGGCGCCCCCCTTCGCTGACGGCCTCTTGGTCGTCGATGGGGGCGGGGGGGAATCTTGTGTGTGCGGACCTATGTAGCAATAGGTTAGTGCCCTCATAGTTTATGTTTTGGGTCCTTTGACGCCTTGGCTTCGGCAACGGTGATGACGGAGCTAAATAAATGAGCTTCAAATCCTTCTTTGACGGTGTGTTATGTTTCATGGTCGTCGATGAATTTAGGAACTAGTTTGTTCAAGCAGGGATGGAGCGGCGGCGATGGCATCCTTATGGTGGACTTGTATCCTCGGGCTCCGTCGTTGTGACATCGTTTGCTTCTGCGCCGGCGCGGAGTTTGTGAGGTAGTCAGGAGCGGCCGCAAATTGTGACCTGCGTCGACGAAATCTGAAAGACGGTGGATCGCGCGCTTGGTTCGTGGGTTGCGGCATGTACGTGCGGTTTCCTCTTCGACGTTTTAGTATGATGGGGGCGCCAGATTTGGAGTTCGATGGCATGTCCGTAGTCCTGCCATGGCTAGATTCTTGCAACGGCAATGGCTTCACCTTTGGTAAGCCACTTTGGAGGTCTGAAAAGCTACACATCAGTTATGGAGCCGCGTCGAGATCGGGCGAAGAGGTGATCCGTCACACTTTTCTTTGATGGTTGTTGCCGTGGTGCCCGAGGAAGGTGATGGGTATTGGTGTCAAGCTCAAGGGATTCTTTGGTCCCGATTGTTTTCCTTCTTGGCTGGTGGTCCTTTGTGCAAAGGGTAGTCTTCTGTTGTTTTTTTAGTTTTGTCACATCGGTGTATACAATGGTTTGTAATTTGACATTTATTATATAAAACATACTGCCACGTGCAAAAAAAAAAAAAAAGACAAAACAAAATCAATCAGCAGAAGAAGCTTCCCTGTAAATAAGAAACAAGAGTCCATGTGTGCTAGCGCATAGTAATGCCCGCTTGCTCCGAAGATAACGACAAAGGAATCATCCCGTGAATCCTCGTTTTATTTTTAAATCTCAAACATCTTTTATTAGTTGGTAATCAAAACAGTGTCATTTACAAGTAACTGGGTGATGGCAACGGGGGCCTCGTCAAACCAAGAATTGGGAGGAGGAAATACAGAGCCTAGCTAGCTCATCGGCTACATCGTTTGATCCTGACATGCTTCAGGGCGCAGTGGGGGCTATCTTGCGAGACAATGGCGGGAAGCTCCTTGCCGCAAGCAATAACGTCGCTGGTATTTGCATTGATGTTTTCATGGCAGAAGCATTGGCGCTTCGGTTTGGACTAAACTTGGGTGCAGCAAATTGATCATCAACTCTGACAATCTAGATGTCATTTCAGCAATGCAAGACGGTGGTAGTACATCCGGAGTGTCGGCTAGATGATTGTTTCCATATGGCAAGGGACTTTTGAATCCTCAGTTAATTTAGGATTAGTTTGATCTAGTCACTTGTATTGTCTCTCCTACTTAAAAGCCATTTAAAGACTTCCGTTTTTGGTTTTCCTGGTACTTTATTATCGTTTGTTCTTGGAAATTGCCACAGCCAAGTTGATGTTCACTTTTGATACATAAGGCTGGTTGTAATGGGGTGTATCATATACTAGTATCATATGCATGATACTAGTATATGATACTACGTTCGTAATGCGTAGTATCATATATGGGTATCATATAGGACTATATTTATTGTCATGCATGACACAAAGTAGCACATCATTTAATATGATACGGTATCATGATATGATACTCAAATCTCTCTTTCTTCATTTATCCTATGCCACCTTATCAAAATGACTTAGTTGGCATGCATGATACTACCATTACGGACAGCCTAATCACATTATTATTAGTAATAAAATATCAGATAAATACAGAACTTACTTATACTCCCTCCGTCCCAAAATAAGTGTCTTAACTTTGTAGTACTATCTATAGTGTAAAGTTGTACTAAGGTTGAGATATTTATTTTAAGACCAAGAGAGTAAATATTATTGTCCCAACAAATATCTAATTTACGAATAAAATTATACTCGAGTATGCACCATGTTTGCTTCTCATTTTTCCCTGATATATTGAATTCATGCATCAGCCAATTCATCCAAATGTCCAAATTGATGGAGGAAGAATCTTTTTATTTTAATACTGCGCTGGCAAAGTCTTCAACTCAAGATCTCTTGTCTCGGATATCATATTGAATTCATACTCGACACAACTCATTCAAAAGTCCACACTCATGGAGAAAGACGGGGAATATACTTCAACAAAATAAAGATACGGACTATTGTCACGACATAAATACAGTATCTGCCGCCACACGAGGAGGAGGTCACCATGGAGCTCGTCCTCTACGCAACGTGCATCTTTTTTGTCGTCTCCTCTCTGTACGTCCTCCGCCACTTCGCCGACGCCCGCCGCAACCTGCCGCCGGGTCCCCCCTCATGGCCTCTCATCGGAAACCTCCTCGACCTGGGCACCCTGCCGCACCGCTCCCTCGCGCGCCTCGCAGAGCGCCACGGCCCGCTCATGACGCTCCGCCTCGGCGCCCTCACCACCGTCATCGCCTCGTCCGCGGACACCGCCCGCGACGTCCTCCAGCGCCACGACGCCGCCTTCTCCGCGCGCTCGGTATCCGACGCCGCCCGCGCGTGCGCCTACGACAGCCTCTCCATGGGCTGGCTCCCGCCCAGCAGCCCCCACTGGCGCGCCCTCCGCAAGCTGTGCTCGGGGGAGCTCTTCGCGCCGCACCGCCTCGACGCGCACCAGTCCATCCGCCACGAGAAGGTGCAGCAGCTCGTGGCCCACGTCGCCCGGCTGTCGCGGGAGGGCGCGGCCGTGGACGTCAGCCGCGTCGTGTTCACCACCGCGCTCAACCTGCTCTCCTGCACCATATTCTCAGCCGACATCGCCGATCTGGACGACAGAGAAGGGACGGGGCAGTTCAGGGCCGTGATCGCAAGCTTCACGGAAGTCGTCGGCCTGCCCAACCTGTCCGACTTCTTCCCTGCGGTCGCGCCGCTCGACCCGCAGCGGCTGAGGAAGCGCCTCGCTGCGGTGTTCATGCGGCTGCATGCCATATTCGACGAGCAGATCGAGCGGCGCATGCGGGAGCGCACCGCCGGCGAGCCGCCCAAGGATGACTTCCTGGACGTGTTGCTGGACTACCGCGGCCTGGAGGATGGCCGGGGACTCGATCGGGAAATGCTGCGCGCGCTACTTGCGGTATCTTCTATCGCTTTTAGTAATTCTCGATGGACTAATAAGCCACTAACATCCACACTGTCATGCCTAAAGTTGCACTGTTTGAAGTTTGCAATTACAGTCAAATGCTAATGCAATTCTTGATTTATAGTTTAGAACTTAGATACAGTGTAACTTTGATATGATCATGGATTCATGGTTATATCAGTGATCTAAAGACTTAGAAAGTGGCTGGGATTTTTCTTAATGGGCAACTTATATATAGATTGAAGGTTCCTCGCTCTGGCTAATTCTCAATGCGGACTACGGACCAAGAACTTTCCCTGAAATTACACGCAGTTAAGCTAAAGTTTCATTATCTGAGGTTGTGTGATGTTTGTGTGATTTAACTTTAGTTCATAGTTTGTACACCAAGCAACATGAAATGACTAGATGAGGATTGTGAATGTTGATTTAAGAATTCAGACATGTGATGTGACTGCCACTAAGAAAATAAATAGGCAATTTGCAAGATAGATGATCTCTTCTTAAGTGACATGTGGATGTTGAATTAAAAGTTTAGACATGTGATCTGACTGCATCAAGGAAAAAAATCAGTCAATCATAGGTGGGCCGGGATACCACTGTCCTCCTAACCATTCAATCACAGATTGGTTCACATGTTTTGATTATATACTTTAGGGTTTGTTAACTTTGTCCTTTGTTATCTTAATGGAAGGTGGCCCCGACCCGCATGGAAGGGGGCGGGGGCGTAATCAAAGTGATATTATAATGGACCAAATGGCCAAAATTTCTCTGGCTAACATAAAAGTAGCGCCCGAAAATATAACACATGCCCCATAAAAAATAATATATATCACATTACTATTTCTTAGACTCGATTAATCCCCTCGTTTTTATCAAGCAGGATTTGTTTATAGGTGGAAGCGATACAAGTGCAACAACCTTCGAGTGGGCAATGGCTGAGTTGCTACAAAACCCATCAACCATGGCGAAAGCTCGTGAAGAACTCGCAGAGGTGATTGGCTCCAAATCAGAAATCGAGGAGTCAGACATTGGCCAACTCGAGTACATCCAGGCCGTTGTGAAAGAGGTGTTCCGCCTGCATCCTCCTGCTCCATTCCTTATACCCCGCCAAGCCGAAGCGACCACGGAGCTAAGAGGTTACACAGTGCCCAAGGGCGCGCGTGTGATGGTGAACGTTTGGGCGATTGGCCGAGACATCGAGTTGTGGTCCGAACCAGAGAGGTTCATACCGGAGAGGTTCTTGGGGAAAGACATGGATTACCGAGGCCGAGACTTTGAGCTTCTTCCATTTGGTTCTGGCCGACGGATCTGCCCGGGGATGCCGTTGGCTGTGCGCATGGTGCATCTAATGCTTGCGACACTGTTGTACCGGTTTGAGTGGAGGCTTCCAAGAGAACTGGAGGGAAATGGGGTGGACATGGAGGAGAAGTTTGGGATTGTGCTAGCATTGGCCACCCCGCTACAGGCCATAGCTGAACCAATGTAACTTAAACAATGCAATTGTTGTTGGCATTATGGTACTTTGGATTCCGTGAAGCATGGAGTACCTCAACTAAGAGAACCGAGAACCAACACTTTCAGCTAATCCACTACTTCCCTTCTCTCGTTCGCACACTAGAATAACTATGATATCCCAATTAGTGCAAGTTGCTAGACAATAATTTCAATCTTAAATACTTGTTCTTTTGACTATAGTGCATTATCATCGTTAGAAGGTCTAGAGGGACCAGTATTATAATGCACTATATCACTTTAATTGCTACTCTTTTTTGAACGAGTGAGGGGTCTAGTAGGACCTAAATATATGTTAATATTGAAATAATGGTACACGGCGGTTTACAAAAGGACTCCGAGTTAAACCTAACTAACAAACATGCCCCAAATTTTACATAGAGGACCTAACAACTAGTGGAAAACGTAATCGGGTCCCTAGTATCTTATAAACGGATGTAACCTCGTCTTCTTGTTGTCGCTGGGGACGGCACGACGAAGTCTCAATGACACCTAGTCGCAAGCTCCATAGTGAAGATGCAATGCCTCCCTTTTGGTTTCTCGGTCGGGACTCCGGGAACATGAAGAATGGCCGCCAATTGACCATCAGATTCATTGGTGTAATGGAGCCGTCTGGCAGCCAGCCGTCGTGGTTCGCATCGTAGCCACACCAAAGCAACCCATGGGTTCTTTTTTGAGAGGAATTACCACATGTTCATTATTAAACAAAACAAATTACAATGAGTACATATGTGGTCGCTTCATGAGAGAAATAGAGGGTCTGGTGTCTTGGAGATCCATATGTCCAATCTAACCACCCCCATCGTCGATCACTGCCGCCACCATGGCACCATATGAGAAAGACGTGAGCAACCTTCACACCAAGATCTGGAAGAACTCCATTGCACACCATGCTGCTTTGTAAATCGATTAAACGGCCCATCAAAGACGACAGAACCGATTCTTTGTGGCACGTCGGTCAGGGATCGTCCCCAAGTCTGCCGGATCCTGATAGCGTCGTCTTCATCCAAAGTGATCAGAGAAGAAGAACGTCGCCGCAAGCCATCATCTGCACACCACACTCCAAGACACACGCATACTCTACATTAGCCGACGATGTCGTCCGAGAAGACTTCAAGCACCAGCCACCACAACCTAACAATGTCAAAACCAAAGTCCGACGAGACACAAAGGCTACCTATTTCCCGGCGTTCTCGGTTGAAGCACCGGCATGGGGCAAAGCCAGTAAGAAGGGAATCGAACGTAGATAGGATCACGAACTCGAGTCGGACTCATTCACTGCTGACTTTTTTTAGGATTGTTCGTTCTTCACTCTTGCTATAACCCGCAGGGAGCGCAGCAACCGTAAGAAAAAAAGTAGGTTGTGAAATGATAGGAAATATGCCAAGATTGGACTCTCGGATGAGACTAAGCAGCTACCGTTCCGACGCGCCCCTGAACCATACGATTGGATTGAAAATAGCATAAGCTTCGGGTAATTTGGCAAAGACGGAACTGAGACCTTGACTTCTTCTTATTAGACTGAAGAGGGGAACCTCATGACCCACGATACAAGCGACCATGCGTGACTGGCGGAGCGCCTTGCTACTTCTCGAGCCTGTGTTGTATTTCCTCGAAGAGGAAAGGGTGATGCAGCACAGCAGCGTAAGTATTTTCCTCAGTTTTTTAGAACCAAGGTATCAATCCAGTAGGAGACCACGCGCGAGTCCCACGTACCTACACAAACAAATAAGAACCTCGCAGCCAACGCGATAAAGGGGTTGTCAATCCCTTCTCGGTCACTTGCAAAAGTGAGATCTGATAAAGATGATATGATAATATTTTTGGTATTTTTGTTATAGAGAAAAAGTAAATAATGCAAAGTAAAGCAACGGTGAAAGAAATTGGAAAGTTGACGGGAAACTAATATGATGAAGATAGACCCTAGGGCCATAGGTTTCACTAGTGGCTTCTCTCGTGATAGCATATTTCTACGATGGGTGAAGGAATTACTGTCGAGCAATTGATAGAAAAGTGCATAGTTATGAGAATATCTAGGCATGATCATTATATATAGGCATCACGTCCGTGACAAGTAGACCGAAATGATTCTGCATCTACTACTATTACTCCACACATCGACCGATATCCAGCATGCATCTAGAGTATTAAGTTCATAAGAACAGAGTAATGCCTTAAGCAAGATGACATGATGTAGAAGGATAAACTCATGCAATATGATATAAACCCCATATTTTTATCCTCGATGGCAACAATACAATACGTGCCTTGCTGCCCCTGCTGTCACTGGGAAAGGACACTGCAAGATTGAACCCAAAGCCAAGCACTTCTCCCATTGCAAGAACTACCGATCTAGTAGGCCAAACCAAACCGATAATTCGAAGAGACTTGCAAGGATATTTAAATCATGCATAAAAGGTTTCAGAAAAGAATCCAATATTGTTCATAGATAATCTTGATCATAAACCCGCAATTCATCGGATCTCGACAAACACACCGCAAAAAGGATTACATCGAAGAGATTGCTACTTCACGAGCTTCCGTTGTATTCCCTCGAAGAGGAAAGGGTGATGCAGCACAGTAGCGTAAGTATTTCACTCTGTTTTTGAGAACCAAGGTATCAATCCAGTAGGAGACCACGTGCGAGTCCCTCGCACCTGCACAAACAAATAAGAACCTCGCAGCCAACGCGATAAGGGGTTGTCAATCCCTTCACGGTCGCTTACGAGAGTGAGATCTGATAGATATGATAGGATAATATTTTTGGTATAAGAACAGAAAGTAAATAAAGCAAATAAACAACGGCAACAGAAATTGGCTAGTTGAAAGGAAAGTAATATGATGAAGATATATCCGGGGGCCATAGGTTTCACTAGTGGCTTCTCTCATGATAGCAGAATTCTACAGTGGGTGAACAAATTACTGTCGAGCAATTGATAGAAAAGCGCATAGTTATGAGAATATCTAGGTATGATCATTGTATATAGGCATCACGTCCGTGACAAGTAGACCGAAACGATTCTGCATCTACTACTATTACTCCACACATCGACCGCTATCCAGCATGCATCTAGAGTATTAAGTTCATCAGAACAGAGTAACGCCTTAAGCAAGATGACATGATGTAGAGGGATAAACTCAAGCAATATGATGTAAACCCCATCTTTTTATCCTCGACGGCCACAATACTATACGTGTCTTGCTGCCCCTACTGTCACTGGGAAAGGACACCGCAAGATTGAACCCAAAGCCAAGCACTTCTCCCATTGCAAGAACTATAGATCTAGTAGGCCAAACCAAACCAATAATTCGAAGAGACTTGCAAGGATATTATAATCATACATAAAAGATTTCAGAAAAGAATCCAATATTGTTCAAAGATAATCTTGATCATAAACTCACAATTCATCAAATCTCGACAAACACCCCACAAAAAGATTACATCGAATAGATCTCCTCGAAGATCGAGGAGAAATTTGTATTGAGATCCAAAGAGAGAGAAGCCATCTAGCTAATAACTATGGACCCGAAGGTCTGTGGTAAACTACTCACAACTCATCGGAGAGGCTATGATGTTGATGTAGAGGCCCTCAGTGATCGATGCCCCCTCCGGCGGAGCTCCGGAACAGGCCCCAAGATGGGATCTCACGGGAAAAGAAGGTTACGGCGGTGGAATTAGGGTTTTCTTCGTGCTCCTCGATGTTTTCAGGGTATATGGGTATATATAGTGTAACGCCCGGATAATTAAGCTACAGTAATCCCCTCCTAATGGTGCCATGTCATCGCAGTTAATTTGCTAAACCTCACTTGATCCTAACCCGATTCAAATTCAAATTTAAAATAAAGTCAAATTATTATTTCTGGAAAACGTAAAACAAAAATGTTCGGTAGGTTGCAAATATTCACTAACAAATTGTCATGAAAGAATTAACGTTTTTTTAAGTATAAAATTGCCCTTGGATATTAAAACAGTGGACCAACAATGCCCTTTTATCCCATTTAAATATAAACTCAAACTTAATAAATTATTTTGAACCCAAACTTTTTGTGGTAGTGCAAAATAATGCATAGTAATTATATGGCAAGGTTTTACATTTTACAAAAGTATTTCTATGTAAGAAGAAAGTACAAAACAGTAGCTAAGTAAATAAACAGATAAGTAAATGGAAAAATACTAGTAAAAGGATTAGAAACCTAATCTACTGGGCCCCTTGGCCCATCTAGCAAAACGGCCCAGGCCTACCTCCCCACTTGCCTCCCACCTCTCGCTACAGGAGGCACGGGTGCCGTGGCGGCCATCCGTCGGCGATGGCCGTGCGTGGCGGCCATCCGCCCCCTGCCCCCGCCTATAAGGTCTTCGCTCTCCTCCCCGAAACCCTAGCTCACTTTCCCCTCCCTCGCGGCGCTCTCTTCTCCCCAACACGAACCTGATTCGTCGTGCCATGGATCTTCTCACCCACGTGCTCTCTGTCGATCCCGCGAGCTCGTAACTTGTCCTGAAGCTCCGTCACGCTTGACTACATCGCCAGCACCCTCGGGTTCGAGCTCTCGGCCTCTCCATCACCGGGATCGACGCCGTCTTCCTCCTTCGGCCACCGTCATGCCATCGACGATTGACATTGTTCTGCTGCTACTAAGCCTTCACCGGGCCACCGTGTACCTCCACGGTGAGCTTCCGCCTGATTCACCTCTCCCCTGAGCTCGCCCCTCCGTCTCCTACTGTCACTACCATCGCCACCGTAGTTCGTCGCCGTCGTTGCACTTGTTGTCGTCGCCTCCGTCGCAATCCTGGATGGCCAATCACATGGGCGTGCTCAAGACCTCGCGGCGATGTCGTCCATGTCCTTGAACCTCTGCACGGTGCCCCGCAGCCACGACCCTTAGCTCGGTGGAGCTCCGGTCGCCGCCACGCTCCGCCCGCTCCCCCGAGCTCCAGCGCGCTCGCTCGCCTCGCTCTGGCGGCGCCCAGACTACGACGCGCGCGCGTGCCCGCGACCCCGCTCGCCCTGCCGTGCACAGGCCCTACTTGCGCCGCCTCTGCTCGCCGTCGCCCGTCGACCGCCATGACGTGACCTTCCATGCGCCGGCCACGCCCGCTCGCTGCCGCATGCGTTCTACTGTCGTCGGCCCCGCCTTCTGCCCCGCGGCAGCTTCCCCGCGCGTGCACGCCCCTCCTTGCCCCGCGCTCGCTTGCCGCCGCCTGCTGCTCCTACCTACCATGCGCTCGCCCGCTGCCATGCTCCACCGCCTAGCGCCGCCGTCCGCGCCGGCCGCGTCCCGGACCCCCTGCCCACGCCTGGGGACGGGCCCGCCGCCTGCCACCTCCCCTCCACTCCGGCCAGCCCCGCGCTGCCTCTGCCTTCCGCAGCGGCTGCCCCTTGCCGGCGCCGCGGGCTTGACAGCCGACGGCTGTGCCTCCCCTTTGGGCTAGCCTTAACGGGTTAGTTTGGGGAACTAACCCCGCTAGCCAGACCCGTTGGCCCGCCCCCTAAAAAAAAGAAAAAATAATAATAATAATAATAAAATATAATTAATTAATTAATTGCTTAATTAACTTAATTAATCAGGGTTAACTAAACTAATAAACTAGATTAATTAATTTAAATACGTAATTAGTAAATGAGTCAATGACACGGGGGCCCCACCCCCTGTTGACCAGTCAACATTGACTCGTCAACTGGGACCCCCGGGACCCACATGTCAGCTTGTGTACACTTCTGTGTACACAGTGCTGTGTACATCTAGCAATTTACTATTTATTGTCGAATTAAAATAAATTACAGAATATTCTTCAAAACTTCGAAAAATCATATAAAATAAACGCAACTCGGATGAAAAAGTTTGATATATGAAAGTTGCTCAGAACGACGAGACGAATCCGAATACGCGGTCCCTTCATCTTCCACATGCTCCTAGCATAGCGAACTTGCAACATTTCACCTTCGTTTCATCTGCGCGAAAACTCGAACACCGGGAATACTTTCCCGGATGTTTCCCCCCCCCCTTCGTCGATATCACCTCCTACCGCGTTAGGTCACACGTAGCATCGCGTTTTGCCATGTTATGCTTTGTGGTGCGATGTTTGCTTTATATTTATTGTTTCTCCCCCCTCTTCTCTCCGATAGACATCGGGACTTGACTGCTGACGGTGCCACTGTGATCGACTGCGTCGACGACGACCCCTCCTTCTTGCCAGAGCAACCAGGCAAGCCCCTCCCCTTGATCACCAGATATCGCCTATTCTTCTCCCTACTGCTTGCATTAGAGTAGTGTAGCATGTTACTGCTATCGAATAATCCTATTCTGTTGCATAGCCTGTCATTGTTGTTACAACCGTTGATACCTTTACCTGCTATCCTAATGCTTAGTATAGGATGCTAGTATTCCATCAGTGGCCCTACATTCTTGTCCGTCTTCCATGCTATACTATCGGGCCGTGATCACTCGGGTGGTGATCACGGGTATATATTGTACTATTACATACACATGAATATGATTCGGATACGGGGGCTGAAGGGGCAGGTGGTTCCACACGGTAGTGGTGGGCCTGGGTTCCCGACAGCCCCTTGATGGTTACTTTGTGGCGGAGCGACACAGCGGGTTGCGACCACCTAGGAGACAGGTGGGCCTGGCCCTGGTCGTTGTCCGTGGTTATTTCATAATAACACGTTTATCGAGATCTTGGTATTTGATCTGAGTCTGGCTATTGGCCTATACGCACTAACCAGCTACATGGGAATAGTTATGGGCACTCGACGTCGTGGTATCAGCCGAAGCCCTCTTGACGTCAGCGACTTAGCGGCGCGCGCCGGGTTGGACCGCGTAACGCAACTTCCTTAGTAATGGAGGTTGCTAGGTCTACTCACCGGCCGCCCTCGCAACGTGCATGTGTGCATTGGGCGATGGGCCCAGACCCCTGTGCGCTTAGGACTTAGACCGGCGTGCTGACCTCTCTGTTGTGCTTAGGTAGGGCTGCGACGTGTTGATCTTATGAGGCCGGGCATGACCCATGAAAGTGTGTCCGGCCAAATGGGATCGAGCGTGCTGGGTTATGTGGTGCACCCCTGCAGGGAAGTTAATCTATTTGAATAGTCGTGTCCCTCGGTAAAAGGACGACCCGGAGTTGTATTCTGACCTCATGACAACTAGAACCGGATACTTAATAAAACACACCCAGATGAGTTCCAGATATAACTCGGTGGTTGCTCTCTCACAGGGTGATGTGCGGGAGGATCGCCGGGTAGGATTATGCTATACGATGTTACTTGGTGAACTTACCATCTATTCTATTCTACTGCTGCAAGACGGAGGCTGCCAGAAGCGAGGATACTTGATACTTTCCAGCTACTCTCTTCTACTACTGCAAGATGGAGTCTGCCGGAAGCGTAGCCTTCGTTTGGATTAGCTATCCCCCTCTTATTCTGGCATTCTGCAGTTTAGCCCATAGATATTACCCCTTTACACATATATCATTGCATATGTAGTGTAGATCCTTGCTTGCGAGTACTTTGGATGAGTACTCACGGTTGCTTTGCTCCCCCTTTTCCCCATTCTATCTTCTTTCTGGTTGATGCAACCAGATCGGTGGAGTCCAGGAGCCAGAGGATCCCGATGATGTTTCTACATGGAGTTCGGCTTCGAGAAGTAGTTAGGAGGTCCCAAGCAGGAGGCCTTGCCTTTTCGATCGTTGTTACTTTTGTGCTAGCCTTCTTAAGGCAAACTTGTTTAACTTATGTTTGTACTCAGATATTATTGCTTCCGCTGACTTTTGTGTTTTCGAGCTTATGTATTCGAGCCCTCGAGGCCCCTGGCTTGTAATATAAAGCTTGTATTATTTTAATTTGTGTCTAGAGTTGTGTTGTGATATCTTCCAGTGAGTCCCTGATCTTGGTCGTACACATTTGCATGCATGATTAGTGTACGGTCAAATCGGGGGCGTCACAAGTTGGTATCAGAGCCGACTGCCTGTAGGAATCCCCCTTTCCAACTCCTTGGCCGAAGTCGAGTCTAGTCTTTGGAAAACAAATTTACTAACTTGTTGTGTGGCTTACGGGCCCACAACACGGATGGGTGGTATTAGGATCTTTTACTCCTCGTCTATACTCTGGGACTCTGATCTCTCTTCTATTCGAGATAAATGAATTTTGCCAAATCTAACATTAGGATCTCGTTATCACTTTCACCCGGAGAGCACCTTATTACCGATGATCGTCTGCTGCACCAGAAGACCCTGAAGATACTCTCCGCTATTAACCCGAGAACTTGTGTTCATCGCGCTTGCAATTCCCCTTCCACCGTCAACCCTTATGATAACTACATGCAGTTGTCATTCTTACATTCATCCCCAGTTGATCTTGTTATTACAAGATACCCCGAAATACTCGTCGTTGTTTCGATAATCCTTTGTGCCTACTGCCTTACAGTTCCTTGTCGCCTGAACACACGTACAAATTAATCGTCACACATACCGAGGATTTGTTTCTCCCCAGTTGTTCATATGTTTCACTAAAGTCTTCGAAATCCTATTCAAGCTTTAAAAAATCCTCAACAACATATTTATCTTGAAATTCTTGCTTGCGTGCAATATGGTTAATCCCATAAGTCTGGCAATCTTATTGCCATCCTTGTCACTATCATTTCGAGTCCATTGATTCAAAATGTTGCGGATGCTCGCAGTCCCCAATCAGATCCTAGAATTCATCCTTCCGACGCAGACGTCATTTTAAACCTGATTGGATCTTGACCAATCAAATTGCCATCGATTGTATCCCTAAGCATATTCAACTTATCCATCCTTGATCAGAGCATTTGCTTCTGTTCTCTTGATTCGGGAACTTAATTCCTTTGCATTTGGTTGAATTACTCAGTTGTTCCTATAATCTGATCTCCTTTAATTATTTCTTCATCTGGTTAAGTATCGATACTCACATCTGATTCCTTGTGGTCCGCCAGATCCTTTTGTGGATTATTATCCGACCGTTCCGACATATCAAAACCTTGAGTTCTCCCCCTGATACATAATGCCTTTGGTAAATTGTATCCTCTACTTGGCCAACCATGCTCTGCTTTCGAGCTTGTGTTTTTACTTTTGAAACTTGTGGTATATGTTACTAAGATGCCCGATGGGTTGAACCTATGCCTTCCCCTAATCCGTGAGAACCTGAAAGTTTTCATAAGTCATACTCTTCCGGTGTTCTACCAAATAAAATTCCAACACTACAGTTTTATCAAAGCGAGAGGTGAATGAAATGATATGCATTAAAGAAGTGGGAGTCGACCTTGAACTTTGTGTTCATGCCCATGAATATGATGTAGACCATCTCGGAAGCTTCTTGCAAAATGATTATCCAGCTATATGATTCTTTCGATATTCTTGAATTGATTCCTTACAGTTATGGCTCCGACCATGCTGTCATGATCTGATATATCTGATGGGAAATTCATTCTAGTGCCTCGTATATTTTCAGCAAGGTTGAAGTATCTACTGTCATAGGTCAATGACTCGGTTCTACTTCGATCATGTTCTACCTTTGAGTATTACCCCCTGGTATCTCGAAGATGTCTTGCCATTGCACCACATCTTACTAACTTTCTTGAAGTAATGTCTTGCCTTGTCGTAATCACTCTACGAGTTCTGGGTTGTTGTCAACCGAGGACACCGACTAGTGAAATTATTCCGCACTACTGATCAAGTACCCCTAGTATTTTACTGGGAAAATTCTGAACTCAATCTGGTCATTCCTAGACTATCGGCTGCATCCAGGTCTTGCTATCTTTGACTGTGCTACCTCGTTCTTCTCTGGTGCACAAATTCTTCAGTGTGTGAGCACGACTTACGTCGAGCTTTGAACATCATGTTGCTTGTCTTGAAAGGCAACTTTGGTTCCGAGCTTGCATCTTATATATTGATCATATAACTTGCCACTTTGTCATTCCATTCCTTGTTGCCGTTGTTGTTTGATTGCATCCTCTTGAAAACCCCCGGCAAATGTGTCGGATCACCTTCAACACTCTGACTTCTTCCAAGATGTCAACTATGTTCATGATGAGAAATACCATCCTTGCCCTCGATGATTTTTATTATCATCGACAACACCCTTGACTTCCTTTCATCGCGAACTTGTCCACATTATGATTACAACTTGCTCTCCAGCTAGTGTTTTGTTCTGCATTGAAGTATCACTGTCTTTTATGTCGAGATTGTTGTGAGGATTGCCCCACATCTTACAAATTCTCGATATGAAGATACTTCTCATCATCGCCATTCTTCCTTGGTCCTCGTGTTGGTTTTAACCGGGATACCAATATGCTAACGACGCTGCTTGAGTTCTATACTTCTAGCAACCCTATTGCCTTGAAGTTAACGATCGACAGTTCGTTCTTAGACTGGTGGTTATTGAATCATCACTCTAACATTGATCTTGCTGCCTAAGGTCATATTTCAGGCACAGCTTTCACCTAATGATTAATGGTGTATGTTTTCCTCGAGCATACAACATTATATCATTTGAATTGATAAGTGTCATCATCTTGTTCACATTATTATGGAAATCCATCTGTTTGGAATTTTTGATGAATTGTCGTTGAGCCCATCAGCCACCTCCTCATCCTCTCCTTGGTTTAACGCTGAACTATTGTTCTGGGAACCCGCTCCCATAGTTCATTTCTCGAGAATCTTGCAATGCCATTTCGTCGATTTGTGTTGCACCTTTTCTTCTCGAACATCCTGAGTCTGAGGTATCATGACACCAATCGGATCTGACTCTCGGTCAGATATGATGGTTGGGACAACTTTCCAGTAGTTATAATGTTGATCCTTTGATGACCCGGTAATAGGATGTCATGCCTAGCACCCCTGACTGGAGGACCCATCATTATAATTTCTTTTTCGAGGATAGCCATTATTCCAGGAGGGAATTGTAAGACTTATCTTATAAGTTGCTCCTGATGGATCATTTGTGTACCCAAAGTCTGACCCTTGATTGAAACACCATATCATTGCTACCTCGAAGCATGACTATGATACCCCGCTCATCAACAAGAACATTGGAGGCACGATGCTAAATGTTTCTTGGTCAGTTATCCACACACCGTTGTATGGGTAACATCTTGATTAATCCTTGCCTCTTTATCTGAATGGTTGGGTGCTTGCTCTCCTACCCTGTACGCCATGTTCTGCTTGTCTATGGGAAGGATATACTCCTATTAATTGTGTGTAATCACAATTTTCCTTTCCATTTGTTTGTTTAACCTTTCTTTGATCTACATATAATCTAAGCAGTAATAGTTTTCTGCTTATGTAAACACCTTGGTGTACAACTCTTTTAGTAAGACCTTGATTCTATTGTTGATAACGTCCCTGTACTGGCGCTGGACGAGAGCTTTGCCTATTGGTCCGCCTCGTTTCAACGAGCGGGAAAATGGTTCTCTTTGACCCACGTCCTTGGTTCCAACATTGTTGCCGACATAGCTGACAAGCTATCCACTTACATGCCTCCCTGTCGTGGTTGTGCAAGATGTCACCACCCTTCCTACTTTCAACCCTCATCGTGGGCCCATAACCCATAGGTCCATGGGATCGAAACCTGACTCTTCCATACAACCTTGATTTTAAAGTATCCTTTACACTTGGCTCATAAGTAATTCACGAGATAAATGGTATACCATGTTTCATCCTGGTATCAAGCACAATAACTGCTCTCATTACTCAAGCCCCCGTTTCAGCTTCTGTTTAGGCATCGAACGAATGCCTACCCATCTGAAACTTTTGTACCATCGTGTATTGCTCTCAATGAGTTCACTACAATACTACTCGTAGGGTACTTGGTGTATTTCCCAATTAGTTCACCGTCACATGCCCAGCCTTGTGGAGATGCGTTCTTCCAAAAAAATCACCTTATCGCGTTCGTAGGACGATGAAGACCCCAGAGGAAGCATGACAACTTCATCATGGTGACCGGAAGCAGAGCAAATGAAGACATCAATGCATGGAGTCAACCTCTTCGAGAAGGGCAACCAAGACCAAGAAGACACGTTATAATTTCACAACCAGAACTTCCCCCCTTACTCCACCGCTTAAATCTCGGGACAAGATTTCTTGTAGTGGAGGAGAATTGTAACGCCCGGATAATTAAGCTACAGTAATCCCCTCCTAATGGTGCCATGTCATCGCAGTTAATTTGCTAAACCTCACTTGATCCTAACCCGATTCAAATTCAAATTTAAAATAAAGTCAAATTATTATTTCTGGAAATCGTAAAACAAAAATGTTCGGTAGGTTGCAAATATTCACTAACAAATTGTCATGAAAGAATTAACGTTTTTTTAAGTATAAAATTGCCCCTGGATATTAAAACTGTGGACCAACAACGCCCTTTTATCCCATTTAAATATAAACTCAAACTTAATAAATTATTTTGAACCCAAACTTTTTGTGGTAGTGCAAAATAATGCACAGTAATTATATGGCAAGGTTTTACATTTTACAAAAGTATTTCTATGTAAGAAGAAAGTACAAAACAGTAGCTAAGTAAATAAACAGATAAGTAAATGGAAAAATACTAGTAAAAGGATTAGAAACCTAATCTACTGGGCCCCTTGGCCCATCTAGCAAAACGGCCCAGGCCTACCTCCCCACTTGCCTCCCACCTCTCGCTACAGGAGGCACGGGTGCCGTGGCGGCCATCCGCCGGCGATGGCCGTGCATGGCGGCCATCCGCCCCCTGCCCCCGCCTATAAGGTCTTCGCCCTCCTCCCCGAAACCCTAGCTCACTTTCCCCTCTCCCTCGCGATGCTCTCTTCTTCCCAACACGAACCTGAGCTGTCGTGCCATGGATCTTCTCACCCACGTGCTCTTGTCGATCCCGCGAGCTCGTAACTTGTCCTGAAGCTCCGTCACGCTCGACTACATCGCCAGCACCCTCGGGTTCGAGCTTTCGGCCTCTCCATCACCGGGATCGACGCCGTCTTCCTCCTTCGGCCACCGTCATGCCATCAACGATTGCCATTGTTCTGCTGCTACTAAGCCTTCACCGGGCCACCGTGTGCCTCCACCCTGTGCTTCCGCCCGATTCCCCTCTCCCCTGAGCTCGCCCCTCCGTCTCCTACTGTCACTACCATCGCCATCGTAGTTCGTCGCCGCCGTTGCACTTGTTGTCGTCGCCTCCGTTGCAATCCTGGACGGACAATCACGTGGGCGTGCTCAGGACCTCGCGGTGATGTCGTCCATGTCCTCGAACCTCTGCACGGTGCCCCGCAGCCACGACCCTTAGCTCGGTGGAGCTCCGATCGCCGCCACGCTCCGTCCGCTCCCCCGAGCTCCCCCGCGCCCGCTCGCCTCGCTCTGGCGGCGCCCAGACTACGTCGCGCGCGCGTGCCCGTGCCCTCAGCCGCCCGCGCCTCGCTCCCCGCGACCCCGCTCGCCCTGCCATGCACAGGCCCTACTTGCGCCGCCTCTGCTCGCCGTCGCCCATCGACCGCCATGATGCGACCTTCCATGCGCCGGCCACGCCCGCTCGCTGCCGCATGCGTTCTACTGCCGCCGGCCCCGCCTTCTGCCCCGCGGCTGCTTCCCCGCGCGTGCACGCCCCTCCTTGCCCCACGCTCGCTTGTCGCCGCCTGCTGCTCCTGCCTACCATGCGCTCGCCCGCTGCCATGCTCCACCGCCTAGCGCCGCCGTCCGCGCCGGCCGCGTCCCGGACCCCCTGCCCACGCCTGGGGACGGGCCCGCCGCCTGCCACCTCCCCTCCACTCCGGTCAGCCCCGCGTTGCCTCTGCCTTCCGCAGCGGCTGCCCCTTGCCGGCGCCGCGGGCTTGACAGCCGATGGCTGTGCCTCCCCTTTGGGCTAGCCTTAACGGGTTAGTTTGGGGAACTAACCCCGCTAGCCAGACCCGTTGGCCCGCCCCCTTAAAAAAAGAAAAAAATTAATAATAAAAAAATATAATTAATTAATTAATTAATTGCATAATTAACTTAATTAATCAGGGTTAACTAAACTAATAAACTAGATTAATTAATTTAAATACGTAATTAGTAAATGAGTCAATGACACGGGGGCCCCACCCCCTGTTGACCAGTCAACGTTGACTGGTCAACGGGGACCCCCGGGACCCACATGTCAGCCTGTGTACACTTCTGTGTACACAGTGCTGTGTACATCTAGCAATTTACTATTTATTGTCGAATTAAAATAAATTACAGAATATTCTTCAAAACTTCAAAAAATCATATAAAATAAACCGTAAATCGGATGAAAAAGTTTTATATATGAAAGTTGCTCAGAACGACGAGACGAATCCAAATACGCGGTCCGTTCGTCTGCCACATGCTCCTAGCATAGCGAACATGCAACATTTCACCTTCGTTTCATCTGCGCGAAAACGTCGAACACCGGGAATACTTTCCCGGATGTTTTCCCCCCCTTCGTCGATATCACCTCCTACCGCGTTAGGTCACACGTAGCATCGCGTTTTGCCATGTTATGCTTTGTGGTGCGGTGTTTGCTTTATATTTATTGTTTCTCCCCCCCTCTTCTCTCCGATAGACATCGGGACTTGACTGCTGACGGTGCCACTGTGATCGACTACGTCGACGATGACCCCTCCTTCTTGCCAGAGCAACCAGGCAAGCCCCTCCCCTTGATCACCAGATATCGCCTATTCTTCTCTCTACTGCTTGCATTAGAGTAGTGTAGCATGTTACTGCTATCGAATAATCCTATTCTGTTGCATAGCTTGTCATTGTTGTTACAACCGTTGATACCTTTACCTGCTATCCTAATGCTTAGTATAGGATGCTAGTATTCCATCAGTGGCCCTACATTCTTGTCCGTCTTCCATGCTATACTATCGGGTCGTGATCACTCGGGTGGTGATCACGGGTATATATTGTACTATTACATACACATGATGATGATTCGGATATGGGGGCTGAAGGGGCAGGTGGTTCCACACGGTAGTGGTGGGCCTAGGTTCCCAATAGCCCCTTGATGGTTACTTTGTGGCGGAGCGACACGGCGGGTTGCGAGCACCTAGGAGACAGGTGGGCCTGGCCCTGGTCGTTGTCTGCGGTTATTTCATAATAACACGTTTATCGAGATCTTGGTATTTGATCTGAGTCTGGCCATTGGCCTATACGCACTAACCAGCTACGTGGGAATAGTTATGGGCACTCGACGTCGTGGTATCAGCCGAAGCCTTCTTGACGTCAGCGACTTAGCGGCGCGCGCCAGGTTGGACCGCGTAACGCAACTTCCTTAGTAATGGAGGTTGCTAGGTCTGCTCATCGGCCGCCCTCGCAACGTTCAGGTGTGCATTGGGCGATGGGCCCAGACCCCTGTGCGCTTAGGACTTAGACCGGCGTGCTGACCTCTTTGTTGTTCTTAGGTAGGGTTGCGACGTGTTGATCTTATGAGGCCGGGCATGACCCATGAAAGTGTGTCCGGCCAAATGGGATCGAGCGTGCTGGGTTATGTGGTGCACCCCTGCAGGGAAGTTAATCTATTCGAATAGCCGTGTCCCTTGGTAAAAGGATGACCCGGAGTTGTACTCTGACCTCATGACAACTAGAACCGGATACTTAATAAAACACACCCAGATGAGTTCCAGATATAACTCGGTGGTTGCTCTCTCACAGGGTGATGTGCGGGAGGATCGCCGGTTGGGATTATGCTATACGATGTTACTTCGTGAACTTACCATCTATTCTATTCTACTGCTGCAAGACGGAGGCTGCCAGAAGCGAGGATACTTGATACTTTCCAGCTACTCTCTTCTACTGCTGCAAGATGGAGTCTGCCGGAAGCGTAGCCTTCGTTTGGATTAGCTATCCCCCTCTTATTCTGGCATTCTGCAGTTTAGCCCACAGATATTACCCCTTTACACATATATAATTGCATATGTAGTGTAGATCCTTGCTTGCGAGTACTTTGGATGAGTATTCACGGTTGCTTTGCTCCCCCTTTTCCCCCTTCTTTCTTCTTTCTGGTTGATGCAACCAGATCGGTGGAGTCCAGGAGCCAGAGGATCCTGATGATGTTTCTACATGGAGTTCGGCTTCGAGGAGTAGTTAGGAGGTCCCAGGCAGGAGGCCTTGCCTTTTCGATTGTTGTTACTTTTGTGCTAGCCTTCTTAAGGCAAACTTGTTTAACTTATGTCTGTACTCAGATATTATTGCTTCCGATGACTCTTGTGTTTTCGAGCTTATGTATTCGAGCCCTCTGGCTTGTAATATAAAGCTTGTATTATTTTAATTTGTGTCTAGAGTTGTGTTGTGATATCTTCCAGTGAGTCCCTGATCTTGGTCGTACACATTTGCGTGCATGATTAGTGTACGGTCAAATCGGGGGCGTCACATATAGGAGGAAAAAGTACGTCGGTGGAGCAATGTGGGGCCCACGAGGGTGGGGGCACGCCTACCCCCTGGGCGTCCCCTGCCCCCTCGTGGGCACCTCGTTTCTTCTCTTACTTGTACTCCAAGTCTCTCGAGAAGATATCATTCGAAAAATAACTCTCCCGAAGGTTTCATTCCGTTTGGACTCCGTTTGATATTCCTTTTCTGCGAAACACTGAAATAGACTAAAAAACAGCAATTTGCATTGGGCCTTGGGTTAGTAGGTTAGTCCCAAAAATAATATAAAAGTGCATAATAAAGCCCATTAAACATCCAAAATAGAATATATAATAGCATGGAACAATCAAAAAATATGGATACGTTGCAGACGTATCAAGCATCCCCAAGCTTAATTCTTGCTCGTCCTCGAGTAGGTAAATGATAAAAACAGAATTTTTGATGTGGAATGCTAACCAACATAATTCTCAATGTAATTCTCTTTGTTGTGGCATGAATGTTCAGATCCGAAAGATTCAAGATAAAAGTCTATATTCACATAAGAATAATAATACTTCAAGCATACTAACAAAGCAATCATGTCTTCTCAAAATAACATGGCCAAAGAAAGTTCATCCCTACAAAATCATATAGTTAGGCTATGCTCCATATTTGTCACACAAAATACTCAAATTATGCACAACCCCGATTTCAGCCAAGCACTTGTTTCATACTTTAAGTTTTTCAAACATTTTCAACTTTCACGCAATACATGAGCGTGAGCCATGGACATAGCACTATGTGGAATAGAGTAGTGGTTGTGGAGAAGACAAAGTGAAGATGGTCTCACATCAACTAGGCATATCAATGGGCTATGGAGATGCCCATCAATAGATATCGATGTGAGTGAGTAGGGATTGCCATGCAACGGATGCACTAGAGCTATAAATGTATGAAAGCTCAACAAAAGAAACTAAGTGGGTGTGCATCCAACTTGCTTGCTCACGAAGACCTAGGGCATTTGAGGAAGCCCATCGTTGGTATATACAAGCTAAGTTCTATAATGAAAATTCCCACTAGTATATGAAAGTGACAAAACAAGAGACTCTCTATCATGAAGATCATGGTGCTACTTTGAAGCACAAGTGTGGAAAAAGATAGTACCATTGTCCTTTTTTTTCTTTTTTTTTTCTTTTTTTTCTTTTTTTTTGGGCCTTTCTTTTTTCTTTGGCCTTTCCTTCTTTTTTTTCTTTTTTTTCTTTGGGACAATGCTCTAATAATGACGATCATCACACTTCTATTGATTTACAACTCGATATTACAACTCGATATTACAACTCGATACTAGAACAAAGTATGACTCTATATGAATGCCTCCGGCGGTGTACCAGGATGTGAAATGAATCAAGAGTGACATGTATGAAAAATTATGCACGGTGGCCTAGCCACGAATATGATGTCAACTACATGATCATGCATGGCATATGACAATGATAAAGCGTGTCATTGCAAACGGTGGAAAGTTGCATGGCAATATATCTCGGAATGGCTATGGAATGCCATGATAGGTAGGTATGGTGGCTGTTTTGAGGAAGGTATATGGTGGGTGTATGGTACCGGCGAGAGTTGCGCGGTACAAGAGAGGCTAGCAATGGTGGAAGGGTGAGAGTGCGTATAATCCATGGACTCAACATTAGTCATAAAGAACTCACATACTTATTGCAGAAATCTACAAGTCATCAAAACAAAGTACTACACACATGCTCCTAGGAGAAGGGTTGGTAGGAGTTAACCATCGGGCGATCCCGACCTCCACACAAAGGATGACACTCAATGAAATACCTCATGCTTCAAATTTGTCACACAACGGTTACCATACGTGCATGCTACGGGACTTGCAAACCTCAACACAAGTATTTCTCAAATTCACAACTACTCTACTAGCATGACTCTAATATCATCATCCTCATATCTCAAAACAACCATCAAGCATCACACTTCTCATAGTATTCAATGCACTTTATATGAAAGTTTTTATTATATCCCTCTTGGATGCCCATCATATTAGGACTAAATTCATAACCAAAGCAAATTACCATGTTGTTCTAAAAGACTCTCAAAAAGATATAAGTGAAGCATGAGAGAACAATAATTTCTACAAATAAAGCCACCACCGTGCTCTAGAAGATATAAGTGAAGCAATAGAGCAAAACCATCTAGCTCAAAAGATATAAGTGAAGCACATAGAGTATTCTAATAAATTCCAATTCATTTGTATCTCTCTCAAAAGGTGTGTCCATCAAGGATCATTGTGGCAAACTAAAAAGCAAAGACTCAAATCATACATGACGCTCCAAGCAAAACACATATCATGTGGTGAATAAAAATATAGTCTCAAGCAAAGTTACCGATAAACGAAGAAAAAAGAGGGGATGCCTTCCCGGGGCATCCCCAAGCTTAGGCTTTTGGTTGTCCTTGAATTTTACCTTGGGGTGCCCTGGGCATCCCCAAGCTTAGGCTTTTGCCACTCTTTGTTCCATAGTCCATCAAATCCATACTCAAAATTTGAAAACTTCACAACACAAAAACTTAGCCAAGAATCTCGTGAGCTCCGTTAGTATAAGAAAACAAACCACCACTCAAAGGCACTGTAATGAACTCATTCTTTGTTTATATTTAAACCTACTATATTCCAACTTCTCTATGATTCATACCCCCCCCCCCCGATACTACTCATAGATTCATCAAAATAAGCAAACAACACATGAAAAGCAGAATCTGTCAAAAACATAACAGTCTATAGAAATCTGTAACTTTCGATTACTTATGTAACTCTAAAAAATTTGAAATAAATTGGTGGACGTGAGGAATTTTTTCTATGTATCATCTGCAAAAAGAATCAACTAAAAATCACTCTCTAGTAAAAAACGACAGCGAATCTCGTGAGCGCTAAAGTTTCTTTTTTTACAGCATGATTAGCGAGGTTAGTACCCTTAATAAAATAATTGTTTATTGCTGGAAATAAGGATATTCTTGAAGGTCTACTGTTTCTCAAGATTGCTAAAAGGTTTTTGCAAAGAAAAAGCAAGCTCAAGGTTTGCAAAATGAAGGAAAGGCAAAACAGGACAGAATCTGTGAAAAACAGACCAGCAGGTAGTAAATGATTTTTTCGGGGCACTTCTGCAACTCTAATAAAAAAACTCAGAACAGATGCCCGAAAGCCAATTGTATAGAGCACGCTGTCGAAAAAATTCAGACCAAAAAGATGATCTGGTGATTTTATACGAATTTTTCTATCCATGGACAGAATCTGTTTCCTGGACAGCACGTCACAACTTTTGAACTTTCTTGCAATCAGAGGCTACACTTGGCACAAAATTGAAAAGCAAAGATACAATGATGATGCTACTGTAGTAACAACATCAAGACACAACAAAAGCAAAATAAAATTTTATTCATGTGGGCTGCCTCCCAAAAGTGTTTTCTTTTATGCCTTTAAGCTAGGCATAAGACTTTAATGATGCTCTCGTAGGAATAAGAGTTGAAGAACAAAAGAGAGCATCAAGAAGCAAATACCAAACACATTTAAGCCTAACATGTTTCCTATGCATAGGAATATTGCAATAGAATAATTCATTGAAGCACAAAGCAATAAGCATAGGAAGACAAAACAAGTGCAACTTCAAAATATTCACCATAAAGAGAGGAAACTTCTTATTATTAAGATATTTAGAACCATGTCTCCCTCTCTCATTATAAATTTCAGTGGCATCATGGATGAACTCAACAATATAACTATCACATAAGGCATTATTTCCATGATCCAAAAGCATAAAAGTGTCATTACTCTTCATATAAGCAAAATCTTTCTTATTAGGAATAGTGAGAGTGAGACTATCATAACCATCATGGTAATCATCGTATTTAGGAGGCATATCATAATCATAATAAATTTTATCCTCAATAGTAGGTGGACTGAAAATATCATATTCATCATTGTAATCATCATATATAGGAGGCATAGTATCATCAAAGTAAATTTTCTCCTCAAAAGTTGGGGGACTAAAAATATCATGTTCATCAAACGTGTCATCCCCAAGCTTAGAGCTTTCCGTGTCATTAGCAATATTGATATTAAATAAAAACATACTAATAACATCACCACCATCATGATTGTTATGCAAATAATAAAGTTCCAAAGGTTTTTTAATTTTCTCTTCGAACACATCATGTCCAAGTTCAAGGTAGAGCTTATAAAGCTCTCTCATATTTTTGTTGTTTTCCATTAAGCAAAACTAGTGAAAATAAAAACAAGAAACAAAAATATTTAATTGCAAGATCTATAGATATACCTTCAAGCACTCACCTCCCCGGCAACGGCGCCAGAAATAGCTTGATGTCTACACACGCTTCTACTCTTGTAGACTATGTTGGGCCTCCAAGCGCAGAGGTTTGTAGGACAGCAGCAATTTCCCTCAAGTGGATGACCTAAGGTTTATCGAACTCAGGGAAGTAGAGATTGAAGATGGTCTCTCTCAAGCAACCCTGCAACTAAAATACAAGAAGTCTCTTGTGTCCCCAACACACCTAATACACTTGTCAGATGTATAGGTGCACTAGTTCGGCGAAGAGATGTTAAATGGCAAGTGATATGGATGGAAAAACAAAGTAATATAAATCTGTAATAAAAAGTGCAGCAAGCAAACAAGTGGTAAACGTGAGCACAAATGGTATTGCAATGGTGGAAACAAGGCCTAGGCTTCATACTTTCACTAGTGGCAACTCCCAACAACATTAACATAATCGAATCACATGATATTTCCCATAAAACATGCAAAAGGGACGCACTCAGAGGTCATTCCTTCGTGGTCAAGAGAGGACGAGAATTATGTAGGGCTACAAAAGCACACCTCAAAGTTCGTAGTTCTCAATCTAAGGATTTCCCAATGTCACCGCGGCCATCCAAAGAGATCCCACAATCACCACAACATATCTAAAGGATAGTCAAAGATAAGCACCAAGAGACTCTCAATCTTCAATCAACTCACAAGAGAGGAAATCACTCATGAAAATACTTTTCTAATCCATGTCCAATAGACCGCTGTCACCTTGGTCTCGGGGATTATACTAGATAAAGACAAGTGAGTACATTAATCCAATACATAGAGGAAGGGGAAATATCATGGGATCACCCTAGATTAACATAGCCTATGATCACAACGAAGATCACATCATGGGAGAGAGAATTGACCACATAGCTACTGGTAAGAACCTCAGCCCCGAGGAGGAACTACTCCCGCATCATGGAGGGAGGAAGCAACGTCGATGGAGATGAATCCGGGGGCACTTCCCCGTCCCGGCAGGGTGCCGGCACAGGAATTCTGGTCCCCCGAAGCTTGATGGCGATGGCGGCGGAGATCGGAATCGCGTCTGGAGAAAAGGGGTCTGGAATCAGGGTTTCCACGACACGGTGTAAATATATGCCAAAGGGGGGCATCAGAGGAGGTCTGGGGGGCCCAGGCGCCCCCCGGCGCGGCCAGGGGGGCCGCCTGGGCAGGCCGCCTGGAGCCCCTGTGGCCCCCCTCTGGCCCTACTTTGGCCGCACGGAAGCTTCCGGAACGCTGATTTTTTATATAATTTTTCCGGGATTTTTCTGGCAGTTTTCGTGACGGGAAAACCTGAAATACAAAATCAGCAGAAAACAGAAACTGGCACTGGGGTGCACTGAGTTAATAGGTTAGTCCAAATATGATCAAAAGTGTATGGAAGTGTATAAATATCATAGCAATAATACCCAAAAGAGGCATGGAGCAAGCAGAAATTATAGATACGTTTTGGACGTATCAACATCCCCAAGCTTAATTCCTGCTCGTCCTCGAGTAGGTAAATGATAACAAGAATAATTTCTGTGGTGACATGCTATTAACCATATAGGACTTTTCATAGTCATATGACAAAAGCTTACTTAGACAATGAATCTGTAGTAATTAAGTTGCCTTATGAGAAAATCACAAAGAACTGAAAGTTTTACAACATGATACTGAAACATCAAATAGATTTGTAGTGAGCATGGTGTGCAAATATGACAAAGTGGTACCTCGCTTGCCCCCTTTAGTGAAGCAAAACATAAATGCAGGGGCACCTCCGAGGTTTAAGTGACGACTAGATACAATGATTTCAGAATAAACGATATCATAATCATGCAAAAGACAATGGTACTTGGGGACAATGCACATTACACTCAGAATGACAATCATGCTCTCAATAGTTGGTGCTTTAAAGAAGGTGGAGACTCTCAAACCGTGGCTTTTGATGGCAAGGTTGAAAACCCGTGGTCGGAAACAAAAACTAAACATGTACCAGAGCTCTTGGTTTTAAAAACAGAGGTAATAATTATTTTTTAGAATATGCATATTTCGTCAACGAATGCTAGCAGATAACTCAATCACTTCTTGAGCTAGACAAGTTTCGAGGAACGGCTCCCGAATGAGGACGATCACATCCTCTTAATCTCCTTTGTTTATCACTGCCAAAGTTTTCTGATTTCTCATGAACAAAGCGTGAAGGAGAGTTTGTTTGTTGTATAATTTTTTAATGAGCCGGGCGCACTCTATGCCAGTTCCTTCTCGTATTATGGGTTTGCACATTAGACATGCAATCCCGGGGTGAAGCTTGTCCAACTTAAAAAGATCATGAATTAACTACTACTTCCTCATGAGCTAAAACAGAGGCACAAAAGAGAAATGCTTTTTTGAATAATTTCGAGATGGTACATGAAAGTCTTCGTTAGGAATGGCAGGTAAATACCATGTATAGGTAGGTATGGTGGACTCATATGGCATAACTGGTTTAAAGGATTTTGGATGCACAAGCAGTCAGTCCACTTAGTACAGGCGAAGGTTAGCAAAAGACTGGGAGCGACCAACTAAAAGAGCAATGACGATCATAATCATGCAGAGCGACAAAGCAACATTGAATCGGGCATGAAAGTTATATCGCTACTCAGAAATTAAAGATCATCAAGGCTTGATAGACTTTCTTTACAGTCTTAAATATGTGTGAGCATACGCCAAGTCAATCAAAATAAATTCTTGGGGGAAGATACCACTAAACCATACCACATCATAGGCAAACAAATCATGTTGGTACTCCAATAACACATTGAGAACCCCCCAGCTATTTGAGACTAACCATAAGAAAACATGAACTACTAAGCACCATTATGCACATAGCATTTTTATCATAGACATATCAACCAGTGCAACAGAAGCCAACTCTCTTAACAAGATAAGCATGATAAATAAAGAGAGTTCCAGCGACCAACTAAACAAAAGATCTTTAAAAAGATAAGCATGAAAACTAAGAGCTGAACATGATAGTAGCTATTCAAAGACAAAGAACACACACAGCAAAGATAGACATGAAAATTCTATGTTATGTTCTAGGTTGAAGTGGAGCGGGTCTCTCTCCCACACAAAGAAAGCTGGGTTCCAACTCGTTATGAACAGCAAGCAAAGCTAAAGAAAACTAAAAAGGAAACTAAAGCAAGACGCTCCAAGCATAGCACATAACACATGAAGTGATAAAAATATAGTGGAACGAAAGACGAACTGATAACGTTGATGGAGAAGGGGATGCACGGGGGAATCCCCAAGCTTAGACGCTTGAGTCTTCTTGAATATTTCTTGGGGGTGCATGGGGGCATCCCCAAGCTTGAGCGTTTGACACTCCTGAATCTTTTTATCATCTTCCCTCGCACACTTCAAAACTCCCTTCATACATAACTCATCATAATCTGATTAGCGAGGTTAGTACCCTTAATAAAATAATTGTTTACTGCTGGAAATAAGGATATTCTTGAAGGTCTAATGTTTCTCAAGATTGCCAAAAGGTTTTTGCAAAGAAAAAGCAAGCTCAAGGTTTGCAAAATGAAGGAAAGGCAAAACAGGACAGAATCTGTGAAAAATAGACCAGCAGGTAGTAAATGATTTTTTCGGGGCACTTCTGCAACTCTAATAAAAAAACTCAGAACAGATGCCCGAAAGCCAATTGTATAGAGCACGCTGTCGAAAAAATTCAGACCAAAAAGATGATCTGGTGATTTTATACGAATTTTTCTATCCATGGACAGAATCTGTTTCCTGGACAGCACGTCACAACTTTTGAACTTTCTTGCAATCAGAGGCTACACTTGGCACAAAATTGAAAAGCAAAGATACAATGATGATGCTACTGTAGTAACAACATCAAGACACAACAAAAGCAAAATAAAATTTTATTCATGTGGGCTGCCTCCCAAAAGCGCTTTCTTTTATGCCTTTAAGCTAGGCATAAGACTTTAATGATGCTCTCGTAGGAATAAGAGTTGAAGAACAAAAGAGAGCATCAAGAAGCAAATACCAAACACATTTAAGCCTAACATGCTTCCTATGCATAGGAATATTGCAATAGAATAATTCATTGAAGCACAAAGCAATAAGCATAGGAAGACAAAACAAGTGCAACTTCAAAATATTCACCATAAAGAGAGGAAACTTCTTATTATTAAGATATTTAGAACCATGTCTCCCTCTCTCATTATAAATTTTAGTGGCATCATGGATGAACTCAACAATATAACTATCACATAAGGCATTATTTCCATGATCCAAAAGCATAAAAGTGTCATTACTCTTCATATAAGCAAAATCTTTCTTATTAGGAATAGTGAGAGTAAGACTATCATAACCATCATGGTAATCATCGTATTTAGGAGGCATATCATAATCATAATAAATTTTATCCTCAATAGTAGGTGGACTGAAAATATCATATTCATCATTGTAATCATCATATATAGGAGGCATAGTATCATCAAAGTAAATTTTCTCCTCAAAAGTTGGGGGACTAAAAATATCATGTTCATCAAACGTGTCATCCCCAAGCTTAGAGCTTTCCGTGTCATTAGCAATATTGATATTAAATAAAAACATACTAATAACATCACCACCATCATGATTGTTATGCAAATAATAAAGTTCCAAAGGTTTTTTAATTTTCTCTTCGAACACATCATGTCCAAGTTCAAGGTAGAGCTTATAAAGCTCTCTCATATTTTTGTTGTTTTCCATTAAGCAAAACTAGTGAAAATAAAAACAAGAAACAAAAAGATTTAATTGCAAGATCTAAAGATATACCTTCAAGCACTCACCTCCCCGGCAACGGCGCCAGAAATAGCTTGATGTCTACACACGCTTCTACTCTTGTAGACTATGTTCGGCCTCCAAGCGCAGAGGTTTGTAGGACAGCAGCAATTTCCCTCAAGTGGATGACCTAAGGTTTATCGAACTCAGGGAAGTAGAGGTTGAAGATGGTCTCTCTCAAGCAACCCTGCAACTAAAATACAAGAAGTCTCTTGTGTCCCCAACACACCTAATACACTTGTCAGATGTATAGGTGCACTAGTTCGGCGAAGAGATGTTAAATGGCAAGTGATATGGATGGCAAAACAAAGTAATATAAATCTGTAATAAAAGGTGCAGCAAGCAAACAAGTGGTAAACGTGAGCACAAATGGTATTGCAATGGTGGAAACAAGGCCTAGGCTTCATACTTTCACTAGTGGCAACTCCCAACAACATTAACATAATCGAATCACATGATATTTCCCATAAAACATGCAAAGGGGACGCACTCGGAGGTCATTCTTTCGTGGTCAAGAGAGGACGAGAATTATGTAGGGCTACAAAAGCACACCTCAAAGTTCGTAGTTCTCAATCTAAGGATTTCCCAATGTCACCGCGGCCATCCAAAGAGAGTCCCACAATCACCACAACATATCTAAAGGATAGTCAAAGACAAGCACCAAGAGACTCTCAATCTTCAATCAACTCACAAGAGAGGAAATCACTCATGAAAATACTTTTCTAATCCATGTCCAATAGACCACTGTCACCTTGGTCTCGGGGATTATACTAGATAAAGACAAGTGAGTACATCAATCCAATACATAGAGGAAGGGGAAATATCATGGGATCACCCTAGATTAACATAGCCTATGATCACGTAGCTACTGGTAAGAACCTCAGCCCCGAGGAGGAACTACTCCCGCATCATGGAGGGAGGAAGCAACGTCGATGGAGATGAATCCGGGGGCACTTCCCCGTCCCGGCAGGGTGCCGGCACAGGAATTCTGGTCCCCCGAAGCTTGATGGCGATGGTGGCGGAGATCGGAATCGCGTCTGGAGAAAAGGGGTCTGGAATCAGGGTTTCCGCGACACGGTGTAAATATATGCCAAAGGGGGGCATCAGAGGAGGTCTGGTGGGCCCAGGTGCCCCCCCCGGCGCGGCCAGGGGGGCGCATGGGCAGGCCGCCTGGAGCCCCTGTGGCCCCCCTCTGGCCCAACTTTGGCCGCACGGAAGCTTCCGGAACGCTGATTTTTTATATAATTTTTCCGGGATTTTTCTAGCAGTTTTCGTGACGGGAAAACCTGAAATACAAAAACAGCAGAAAACAGAAACTGGCACTGGGGTGCACTGAGTTAATAGGTTAGTCCAAATATGATCAAAAGTGTATGGAAGTGTATAAATATCATAGCAATATCACCCAAAAGAGGCATGGAGCAAGCAGAAATTATAGATACGTTTTGGACGTATCACATAGTTATGAGAATATCTAGACATGATCATTGTATATAGGCTTCACATCTGTGACAAGTAGACCAAAACGATTCTGCATCTACTACTATTACTCCACACATCGACCGCTATCCAGCATGCATCTAGAGTATTAAGTTCATAAGAACAGAGTAAGGCCTTAAGCAAGATGACATGATGTAGAGGGATAAACTCAAGCAATATGACATAAACCCCATCTTTTTATCCTCGATGGCCACAATACTATATGTGCCTTGCTGCCCCTACTATCACCGGGAAAGGACACCACAAGATTGAACCCAAAGCCAAGCACTTCTCCCATTGCAAGAACTATAGATCTAGTAGGCCAAACCAAACCAATAATACGAAGAGACCTGCAAGGATATTATAATCATACATAAAAAATTTCAGAAAACAATCCAATATTGTTCAAAGATAATCTTGATCATAAACCCACAATTCATCGGATCTCGACAAACACACCGTAAAAATATTACATCGAATAGATCTCCTCGAAGATCGAGGAGAACTTTGTATTGAGATCCAAAGAGAGAGAAGAAGCCATCTAGCTAATAACTATGGACCCGAAGGCAGGGGTGAAGCTAGCTAAATTTTTCAATGGGGTAATCTTCATATATTACATGGATGCAACTCTATTTATCCTTTGATGAGCATCAATTCACTACAGGCTTTACATAAATCCATTGGGTTCAGTTGACCCCAACGCCATAGTGCTAGCTCCGCCCCTGCCCGAAGGTCTGTGGTAAACTACTCACAACTCATCGGAGAGGCTATGGTGTTGATGTAGAAACCCTCCGTGATCGATGCCCCCTCCGGCGGAGCTCCGAAACTGGCCCCAAGATGGGATCCCACGGGAACAGAAGGTTACGGTGGTGGAATTAGGGTTTCTTCGTGCTCCTCGATGTTTTCAGGGTATATGGGTATATATAGGAGGAAAAAGTACGTCGGTGGAGCAACGTGGGGCCCACGAGGGTGGGGGCGCGCCTACCCCCCTGGGTGCGCCCTGCCCCCTCGTGGGCACCTAGTTTCTTCTCTGACTTGTACTCCAAGTCTCTCGTGAAAATATCGTTCCAAAAATAACTCTCCCAAAGGTTTCATTCCATTTGATATTCCTTTTCTGCGAAACACTAAAATAGACAAAAAAACAATTTGCACTGGGCCTTGGGTTAGTAGGTTAGTCCCAAAAATAATATAAAAGTGTATAATAAAGCCCATTAAACATCCAAAACAGAATATATAATAGCATGGAACAATCAAAAATTATAGATACGTTGGTGACGTATCATAAATCTCCAAGAAGATCGAGGAGAACTTTGTATTGAGATCCAAAGAGAGAGAAGAAGCCATCTAGCTAATAACTATGGACCCGAAGGTCTGTGGTAAACTACTCACAACTCATCGTAGAGGCTATGGTGTTGATGTAGAAGCCCTCCCTGATCGATTCCCCCTCCGGTGGAGCTCCGGAACAGGCCCCAAGATGGGATCTCATGGGTACAGAAGGTTCCGACGATGGAATTAGGGTTTCGTGGTGCTCCTCGATTGTTTCAGGGTACGTAGGTATATATAAGAGGTAGAGGGACGTCAGGGAGCAACAGGGGGCCCACGAGGGTGGGGGCGCGCCCCTGCCCTCGTGGCCGCCTCTCTCGCTTCCTGGCGTGTACTCCAAGTCTTCTACGTTGATATTGTTCCAAAAATAACTCTCCCGGAGGTTTCATTCCGTTTGGACTCCGTTTGATATTCCTTTTCTGCGAAACACTGAAATAGGCAAAAACCAGCAATTTGCACTTGGCCTTGGGTTAGTAGGTTAGTCCCAAAAATAATATAAAAGTGTATAATAAATCTCATTAAACATCCAAAACAAAATATATAATAGCATGGAACAATCAAAAATTATAGATACGTTGGAGACGTATCAAGCATCCCCAAGCTTAATTACTGCTCGTCCTCGAGTAGGTAAGTAATAAAAACAGAATTTTTGATGTGGAATGCTAACCAACATAATTCTCAATGTAATTTTCTTTATTGTGGCATGAATGTTCAGATCCGAAAGATTCAAGACAAAAGTTTAATATTGACATAAGAATAATAATACTTCAAGCATACTAACAAAGCAATCATGTCTTCTCAAAATAACATGGCCAAAGAAAGTTATCCCTACAAAATCATATAGTTTGGCTATGCTCTATCTTCATCACACAAAATATTTAAATCATGCACAACCCCGGTTTCATCCAAGCAATTGTTTCACACTTCAATTTTTTTAAACTTTTCAACTTTCACGCAATACATGAGCGTGAGCCATGGATATAGCACTATAGGTGGAATGGAGTGGTGGTTGTGGAGAAGACAAAAGCGGAAGATAGTCTCACATCAACTAGGCGTATTAATGGGCTATGGAGATTTCCATCAATAGATATCAATGCGAGTGAGCAGGGATTGCCATGCAACGGATGCACTAGAGCTATAAGTGTATGAAAGCTCAACAAAAGAAACTAAGTGGGTGTGCATCCAACTTGCTTCCTCACGAAGACCTAGGGCATTTGAGAAAGCCCATCATTGGAATATACAGGCCAAGTTCTATAATGAAAATTCCCACTAGTATATGAAAGTGACAAAACAAGAGACTCTCTATCATGAAGATCATGGTGCTACTTTGAAGCACGAGTGTGGAAAAAGGATAGTAACATTGTCCCTTCTATCTTTTTCTCTCTTTTTTTCTTTTTTTCTCTTTTTTTCTATGGGCATTTTCTATTTTTTCCTCCTTTTTTATGGCATCTTTTTTTATCTTTTTTTCTTTCGTCCGGAGTCTCATCCCGACTTGTGGGGGAATCATAGTCTCCATCATCCTTTCCTCACTGGACAATGCTCTAATAATGAAGATCATCACACTTTTAGTTACTTACAACTCAAAGTTTATAACTCGAAGCTAGAACAAAATATGACTCTATATGAATTCCTCCGGCGGTGTACCGGGATGTCCAATGAATCAAGAGTGGCATGTATGAAAAAATATGAACGGTGGCTTTGCCACAAATACGATGTCAACTACATGATCATGCATAGCAATATGACAATGATGAAGCGTGTCATAGTAAACGGAACGATGAAAAGTTGCATGGCAATATATCTCGGAATGGCTATGGAAATGCCATAATAGGTAGGTATGGTGGCTGTTTTGAGGAAGGTATATGGTGGGTGTATGGTACCGGCGAAAGTTGCGCGGTATAAGAGAGGCTAGCAATGGTGGAAGGGTGAGAGTGCGTATAATCCATGGACTCAACATTAGTCATAAAGAACTCATATACTTATTGTAAAAATCTACGAGTTATCAAAACAAAGTATTCAACGCATGCTCCTAGGGGAAGGGTTGGTAGGAGTTAACCATCACGCGAGCCCGACCTCCACAGAAAGGATGACAATCAATAAATAAACCATGCTCCAACTTCATCACATAACGGTTCACCAAACGTGCAAGCTACGGGAATCACAAACTTTAACACAAGTGTTTCTTGAATTCACAATTACTCCACTAGCATGACTCTAATATCACCATCCTCATATCTCAAAACAATCATCAAGTATCAAACTTCTCATAATATTCAATGCACTTTATATGAAAGTTTTTACTATACCCATCTTGGATGCCTATCATATTAAGAGTAAATTTATGACCAAAGCACATTACCATGCTGTTATAAAAGACTCTCAAAAAGATATAAGTGAATCATGAGAGATCAATAACTTCTACAAAATAAAACCACCACCGTGCTCTTAAAAGATATAAGTGATGCACTAGAGCAAAACTATCTAGCTCAAAAGATATAAGTGAAGCACATAGAGTATTCTAATAAATTTCAATTCATTTGTATCTCTCTCAAGAGGTGTGTCCAGCAAGGATGATTGTGGTAAACTAAAAATCAAAGACTCAAATCATACATGACGCTCCAAGAAAAACACATATCATGTGGTGAATAAAAATATAGTCTCAAGTAAAGTTACCGATAGACGAAGAAGAAAGAGGGGATGCCTTCCCGGGGCATCCCCAAGCTTAGGCTTTTGGTTGTCCTTGAATTTTACCTTGGCGTGTGTTGGGCATCCCCAAGCTTAGGCTCTTGCCACTCTTTGTTCCATTGTCCATCAAATCCTTACGCAAAACTTGAAAACTTCACAACGCAAAACTTAGAAAAATTCTCGTGAGCTCCATTAGTACAAGAAAACAAACCACCACTCAAAGGTAATGTAATTAACTCATTCTTTGTTTATATTGGTGTTAAATCTACTGTATTCCAACTTCTCTATGATTCATACCCCCCAATACTACTCATAGATTCATCAAAATAAGCAAACAACACACGAAAAACAGAATCTGCCAAAAACACAACAGTCTGTAGCAATCTGTAACTTTCGAACACTTCTGTAACTCTAAAAAAATTGAAATAAATTGGTGGACATGGGGAATTTGTCTATTAATCAGATGCAAAAAGAATCAACTTAAAAGCACTCTCCAATAAAAGATGGTAGCTAATCTCGTGAGCGCCAAAGTTTCTATTTTCTACAGCATGATCACATAAACTTCACCCAAGTCTTCCCAAAGGTTCTACTTGGCAAAAACACTAATTAAAACACAAAACCACATCTAAACAGAAGCTAGATGCATTATTTATTACTAAATAGAAGCAAAAGCAAATGAAATAAAATTGGGTTGCCTCCCAACAAGCGCTATCGTTTAACGCCCCTAGCTAGGCATGATACAAGAATAGATCTAGGTATTGCCATAATGATAAGGTAGATCGTGAAAACTCCTCTCATATTCCCTACGTTCAGCAGCAAGTTTTCTTTGTGGCAAGCAAAAGTAATCAAAATGGCTAAATTTAAAAGGACAAAAGTCCCCAAGATCAAGCTCACGAGGTGTGGGTTCCTCCTTTGGCCCTTCATATTGCACAACCAATTCATCATTATAAGTGTTCTTTTGGCAGAAGGTCATCAGCCTTCGCTCGAGAGAAAAACCTAACCCATTGTTTTGAATAGCAAAATCATCATTTATTTCAGAGATTTTATCGACTAGGACATCGGTAGGAACCTTTTTTCTAAGGTTTTCATTAAAAGCAACAAGATCTAAAGATTGCAAGCGCATTATGTCCTCCGGATTAAATAAGATAGCTTCTATGGGAGGACGACCAGCGTCTACCCTACAATGCGTAAAAAATTATTTGGCCTCTTTCATTATGAATCTGAACTCGTGAGCCAAAAAGATAGTAGCTACGCGCTTAACAGAAGAATGTTCAATATTGGAAAATTATAGAAAAATTCTCTGAATGCAAGGATGCATATGGATAAATTGCCTTTCAAGTTCAACTACAAGCATAGATATGGCATCCGCAAGACTACTAGTTCTATGAAGAATAGAACCACCCATAGTGGGTAAAGCACTAGCACAAGTAAAGAAATCTTGAAGAACTCCTTTTCCAATGATATAACCACTACCAATCCGGAACTTCTTAGTATGTAAAGTGGTAGTTTCATCATGAGGATAAACAAAAGCATCAAGGTTTCCCTCAACGTTGCTACCCTTTTCAATAACACCCCCCCCATCTCAGACATGATAGCAACAAACTGCGCTGAGGACTAACACATAAAAGGCAAGCAAAAAGAGGCAAACGGAAAAAAGAAGGGCGAATAAAACGACAAAGGTGAAGTGCAGGAGAGGAAAACGAGAGGCAAATAATGTAATGCGGGGGATAAGGGTTTGTGATAGGTACTTGGTATATGACTTTTGCGTAGATCTCCCCGGCAACGGTGCCAGAAATTCTTCTTGCTACTTCTCGAGCTTGTGTTGTATTCCCTCGAAGAGGAAAAGGTGATGCAACACAGTAGCGTAAGTATTTCCCTCAGTTTTTGAGAACCAAGGTATCAATCCAGTAGGAGACCACATGCGAGTCCCTCGTACCTACACAAACAAATAAGAACCTTGCAGCCAACGCAATAAAGGGGTTGTCAATCCCTTCTCGGTCACTTGCAAAAGTGAGATCTGATAAAGATGATAAGATAATATTTTTGGTATTTTTGTTATAGATAAAAAGTAAATAATGCAAAGTAAAGCAACCGCGAAAGAAATTGGCAAGTTGATGAGAAACTAATATGATGAAGATAGACCCGGGGGCCATAGGTTTCACTAGTGGCTTATCTCATGATAGCATATTTCTACGGTGGGTGAACGAATTACTGTCGAGCAATTGATAGAAAAGCGCATAGTTATGAGAATATCTAGGCATGATCATTGTATATATGCATCACGTTCGTGACAAGTAGACGGAAACGATTCTGCATCTACTACTATTACTCAACACATCGACCCCTATCCAGCATGCATCTAGAGTATTAAGTTCATAAGAACAGACTAACGCCTTAAGCAAGATGACGTGATGTAGAGAGATAAACTCATGCAATATGATATAAACCCCATCTTTTTATCCTCGATGGCAACAATACAATACGTGCCTTGCAGCCCCTGCTGTCACTGGGAAAGGACACCGCAAGATTGAACCCAAAGCCAAGCACTTCTCCCATTGCAAGAACTACCGATCTAGTAGGCCAAACCAGACCGATAATTCGAAGAGACTTGCAAGGATATTTAAATCATACATAAAAGATTTCAGAAAAGAATCCAATATTGTTCATAGATAATCTTGATCATAAACCCACAATTCATCGGATCTCGACAAACACACCGCAAAAAGGATTACATCGAATAGATCTCCAAGAAGATCGATGAGAACTTTATATTGAGATCCGAAGAGAGAGAAGAAGCCATCTAGCTAATAACTATTGTAGTGACCAGACCTCAAACAGTTTGATCTCTGTGCATCAGTGTCATTCCTGGATCAGTAATGCTGACACGCACAGTACTTGAAGGATTTATAACAGAGTAGCAATCACACACTTATTACATCGATTGTCCAACGATGAATTTATTACAAATAATATAGCTGAAGGCCATCTAATACGATAACAGGGGAAGGCTTGGAAGATAAGTGAGTCCATCAACTCCAGCGGCATCACTGAGTATAGAACCACGACCTAAAAGGCATCTTACTCGTCGTCTGTAAAGTCTGCAACATGAAACGTTGCAGCCCAAAAACGGGTCAGCACATGGAATATGCTGGCAAGGTAACACAAGAGAATGCAATGAAAGTAAGCTATTCTATATGCAATATGGCTGGTGGAAAGCTCTATGGTTAAGTTTTTGCGTAAAGCCAATTTTTCCCTACTTCAAAGGAATATATTTTAATTAACTATCATGGTAGTTGAAACATCGTTGAGAAGATAGACATCCTCTCAACCCCAATTAAAGTTCATCATTAACCCAACAATATTAAATTAGAGTAACATGATGAGATGCACATGAAAATCCAAGTACTAGATACTCAAGACGTCCATAACCGGGGACACGGCTAATCATGATCATTTTGTACACTCTGCAGAGGTTTGTGCACTTTTCCCACAAGACTCGATCTTCTCCGTTTGGTTTCTCGCACTGCATGGTGTTTGAGAAACGGATGACCGAGACATAGTCTTTCAGAAGCGCTAGCACCTTACGATCGGGCGGACCGTACCAACCTACATCCCCTACATCTGCTAGTCCACCACTGTAAGAGTTCGCACGACTTACTCATATTATGCTAGAGCCCATAATAGCATTGTGGCTGCACACGGAAGTTTCTAGTATGAATAATCTCATGATCCCTTTGAGCCTGGGTGGCGGTCCAAAAGAAATACAGGAAATCACTGGAATACCCAGATGCCTCAATCCACCCAGATGTGTATTAATGTTGCCACCTTAAGTTGAACCATTAATTAACAAACTCACATCTGTCATGGATTTCACTCACCCAATCCACGTCTACGAGCATAGCATGTCCTAATAGCAAACGTAGAAGTAACTCCCAAAGGTTTGAATGTAATGCAGGTAATAGGTACTACCTCAATCTACTTGCCAATCCCACAAGTTAATTGATCCTATTCATGCAATGTGTGAGGGTTGAACTAATGCAATGAAAACTGGGTAATTGGAAAGCATGATCAAAGTGTTACTTGCCTTGTTGATGATCCGCAAAACCTAAAGACTCAAAGTAGCAAGCGGCGCACTCCGGGTACTCTATCTCAATCGAACAAGCACACAATAAGTACTTAACTAATGCACGGGTAAAACTCAAATAAGAGATCTAACCAGAAAGTTCAATTTAAGAACTCCGGTTTGCAAAAAGAATCAACTCGAAAGAAACAACGAAACTCAAACTGCGAAAGAAACGAGCTCCGGTTTACTAGTTGGCCTAAAGTCAAATTTTACAGTAGCCAAAACCTTGTTCAAGTTGATTAAACTTAAAGAGGGCATCGAGATGAAGATATGGGATTTTGAATCACCTGATTCCGACTCTCGAGCGAAAAGAAAAACGAAAAACAGGATCAGGGCAGAAATCACGATCGGAATAATCGCGAATAAATACCCCGAAAAGAAAAACGGACGAACAGGCTAATGAACGAACGTTCGCTGTCTGCGGCTAACTAATGAAAACCGTTCGTTAAAATGAACGTACGGACGAACGTCCGCTAAATAACTAAACCGACGAAAAACCGAACCGATAGAATCTAAATAATAAAAAACAGATCTAGGGTTTTCCTAAAAATACGATCGGTCTTTTGGAGAAAACCGATGGCGGCGGCGGTTGCTACCTCGACGGCGGCGACGATAGTCCGGCGGCTCTGGCGCGGCAGTGCGGCGGCGCGGCGGTGAGGCGGCGGGGCGATGCGGCTCGGGGCGGCGGCAGCGCGGTGTGACGGCGGGGGCGGCGGCGGGAGGCGGCGCGGGACGCGGCGGCGGCGGCTTAGGGTTTCGGGCGAGGCGCGGCGCTGGTGGGCTGGTCGGGCCGACGGCTGGCGCTTATAAAGCCCAGTCTCCCGACCCTATACGAGTCTAAGTCGGTTCACTTTTTTTTTCTTTTTTTTTAAATAGAGTCCCGGCGCAGAAAAACTAACGAAAGAAATACCAAACGGACTCCAAAATTCCCGAAATAAATTTTCACCGTCCTCTAATAATATTTAGGACAAAGTGAACATTTTGCCCGGACCTAAATACAATTTTGAAGAACGCGCATTTTTCCTATGCAAATAAATCCGCATATAAATCCAGAAAAAATACCAAAAGTGATTTTAACATTTTTCCTCCAATATTTCTGCTATTTTGGAGAAGTCATATTATCTCCGCTCATATTTTGTATTTAGAAATATCTTTAGGAGAGAAAAATAATTAGAATCACACTATCCTCGTGCCGGTATTCGAGCGAACTCAAATACGAAAACGGTAAAATTCCCAACTCTCTCCGTAGGTCCTTGAGTTGCTTAGAATTTCGAGGAACGCCACAAACAAAAATGCAAAAAGCATGCAATGCAAATATGATCTATGTATAACATTCCAAATTGAAAATTTGGGATGTTACAAACCTACCCCCCTTAGAATGAATCTCGTCCTCGAGATTCGACTTGGCTAGAGAACAGGTGTGGGTGGTCCTTGCGTAGATCATCTTCTTGCTTCCAGGTGGCTTCTTCCTCGGTGTGGTGACTCCACTGAACTTTGCAAAACTTGATAACCTTACTGCGAGTGACTCTGCTCGAAAATTCGAGAATCTTAACGGGCTTCTCCTCGTAGGTCAGATCACTGTCCAACTAAATTGCTTCCGGGGGTACTGTGTCTCTAAGCGGTATATCGGCCATCTCCGCGTGGCACTTCTTAAGCTGTGAAACGTGAAACACGTCGTGCACTCCTGACAATCCTTCGGGCAACTCCAACTTGTAGGCAACCTCTCCCATGCGTTCCAAAACACGGTAAGGTCCCACAAATCTCGGGGCTAACTTCCCTTTAACTCCGAAACGTTTAACTCCTCGCAGAGGCGATACTCTCAAGTACGCTCTATCTCCGATCTCATAGGCTATCTCCTTGCGCTTCGAGTCTGCATAACTCTTCTGCCAGGACTGAGCTACCTTCAGTCTATCTCGGATCAACTTCACCTTCTCTTGAGACTCTTTGATTAAGTCTGGTCCAAACAGCTGTCGGTCTCCAACTTCGTCCCACGACAAAGGTGTTCTACATCTCCTTCCATACAATGCCTTGAACGGTGCCATCTTCAAACTGGCTTGGTAACTGTTGTTGTATGAGAACTCCGCGTAAGGCAAGTTGTCATCCCAACTAGATCCGTAATCTAATGCACAGGCTCTCGGCATATCTTCCAGAATTTCATTGATTCTCTCCGCCTGTCCATCTATCTGCGGGTGAAATGATGTGCTAAACTCTAGCCTGGTACCCAAGGTTTCATGTAACTGATTCCAGAACTTTGAGGTAAACTGGGTTCCTCTATCTGATATGATGCTCCTCGGAACTCCATGCAGACATACAATTCTGGTCATGTATATCTTTGCCAACTTTGCACTGGTATAAGTGGTTTTCACCGGGATAAAGTGGGATACCTTCGTCAATCGGTCTACTACTACCCAGATTGAATCATATCCTGCTTTGGTCCTGGGCAATCCGGTGATAAAATCCATGCCAAGCTTCTCCCACTTCCATTCGGGTATTGGCATAGGTTGTAACAATCCTCCTAGCTTCTGATGTTCTGCCTTTACTCTTTGACAGACATCACAAGCTGCTACATACTCCGCGATATCCTTCTTCATACCGGTCCACCAGAAAATATCCTTCAAATCCAAATACACCTTAGTATTTCCTGGGTGAATCGAGTATGGTGAATCATGGGCCTCCTGTAAAATCAACTTCCTGATCTCCGGGTCACTAGGCACATAAACGCGGTCTTCAAACCATAAGGTGTCATGTTCATCCTCACGAAAACCTTTAGCATTTCCTTCGCTCATCCTCTCCTTTATAGAGGCAACCTCATGGTCAGCTTTCTGAGCTTCTCTGATTTTATCCATCAGGGTAGACTGGATTTCTAATGTTGCTACATAGCCTCTCGGAACTATCTCCAATCGTAGTTCTCGTAGGTCCTCGGCTAACTCATTTGGAAATTCCTCCATCATTAGGGTATTGACATGACTCTTACGGCTTAGCGCATCGGCTACTACGTTAGCCTTTCCGGGATGATAATGCAATCTCATGTCATAATCCTTAATGAGTTCCAGCCATTTCCTTTGCCTAAGATTCAGCTCCTTCTGAGTGAATATATACTTTAAACTCTTGTGATTCGTATATACTTCACAATGGTTTCCAATGAGAAAATGTCTCCATGTCTTCAATGCATGCACTACGGCTGCTAACTCCAAATCGTGGGTGGCATAGTTCATCTCATGAGGTTTCAGTTGTCGTGAAGCATACGAAACAACTCTTCCTTCCTGCATAAGAACAGCTCCAAGTCCTCGACGTGAAGCATCGCAGTACACCTCATAATCCTTATGTTGATCTGGTAGAATCAACACAGGGGATGAGACCAACCTTTTCTTCAATTCCTGGAAACTGGCCTCACATTCTTATGTCCAACTGAACTTGCTGTCCTTCTTTGACAACTCCGTAATTGGCTTTGCAATCTTTGAGAAATTCTCGATGAATCTCCGGTAGTATCCTGCAAGTCCAAGAAAACTCCGGATCTCTCCAACTGTTGTTGGTGCTTCCCAATGGGTCACAGTGTCCACCTTAGCAGGATCTACTGCTATTCCTTCTCCAGATATAACATGTCCGAGGAATCCGACTTCCTTCAACCAAAACTCGCATTTGCTAAACTTGGCATATAACTGATGTTCTCTGAGCTTCTCCAATACCAAACGCAAATGCTCTGCATGCTCCTCTTCATCCTTCGAGAAGACCAATATATCATCTATGAACACTACGACGAACTTATCCAAATACTCCATAAACACTTTGTTCATCAGGTTCATAAAGTATGCCGGTGCGTTTGTCAGACCAAACGACATAACGGTATACTCGTACAACCCATACCTAGTGGTAAAGGCCGTCTTAGGTATATCCTACTCTCGGATCTTCAATTGGTGGTACCCTGATCGTAGATCGATCTTGGAAAATATCTTAGCTCCTTGCAATCTATCGAACAGATCATTGATCATTGGTAATGGGTACTTATTCTTGATTGTTACTTCATTCAATCCTTGGTAATCAACAACCATTCTTAACGATCCATCCTTCTTCTCCACTAGAAGTACTGGCGAACCCCAAGGCGAAGAACTTGGGCGTATGAATCCTTTATCCAGTAACTCGTTAATCTGTTTCTTTATCTCCTCCAAATCCTTTGCGGGCATCCTATATGGTCTCTTAGAAATTGGCCCGGTGCCTGGCAAAAGTTCAATCAAAAACTCTATATCTCTATCCGGTGGCATTCCTGGCAGTTCTTCTGGAAACACATCCGGAGAATCCTTCACTACTGGCACTTCTTCCTGAACAACTCCTGACAAGGAATTTAATCTACTCCTCTTTGACTTATGCCGGGATACATACTTGATCCTTCTTCCTTCCGGCGTAGTAAGCAAAATGGTCTTGCTGGCACATTCAATATTCCCTTCATACTTAGATAACCAATCCATGCCTAATATAACATCCAGTCCTTGAGATTCCAATACTATTAGGTCTGAAGGGAAAATGTAATTACCAATCCTTAGGGGCAACTGATCACACCATGACTTAGCCATATACTCTGCTCCTGGTGAGGTTACTAACATGGGCGATCTAAGGGCTTGGGTCGGCAGCTTATACTTATCCACGAATCCCCTTAAAACGTATGAATGCGATGCACTAGTATTGAAAAGAACGAGTGCAGTAAAGGTCTTAACTAAGAACTTACTTATAACCGCATCTGGTTGCTCCTCTACCTCCTCCATAGTCACGTGGTTCACTTGTCCTTTGTTGAACAGGTTGGGCTTCTTCCCGGCGCTTCCATTGTCGTTTCCATTCTTAACTTCTGGGCATTCATTGGCGTAATGTCCATTCTTCCCGCACTTGTATCAAGTGACATGGCTAAAATCCCTCTTGGTGGGTGTGGACGGTGTAGGGCGGTTCTGGTTTCCATTGGCTCCATTCCCATTTCCATTCCCATTCTTGGTGCCATTGTGATTGTGCGAGCTACCTCCTCCATGGGTATGCTGAAACTGTCCTACCGTCTTAGGGGTAAAATGGGGCTTCTGCTGAGCTCCAGAATTATACTTTCCTTTCCCATACTTCCTCTTGCGACTCTCAATCTGTTGATGCTTCTTTTCAATCATAAGGGCACGGTCAACCAACTCCTGGTAATTGTTGAAAGTTGCCACCATCAACTGTACACTCATCTCATCATTCAGCCCTTCCATGAATCTCTCCTGCTTCTTGGCATCTGTGGCCACATCATCTGGGGCATAACGAGATAGGGTACTAAACTCATCCACGTATTGAGCCAGAGTACGATTTCCTTGGCGCAAATTGCGAAATTCCTGCTTCTTCATACTCATGGCTCCAGTTGAGACATGGGCGGTACGAAAAGCTTGCTGAAACTGATCCCAAGTCACATTGGCTACGGGGTAAGTGGTTGTGTAATTCTCCCACCATGTTGTGGCTGGTCCAGACAACTGGTGTGCGGCAAATCGCACCTTCTCAGCATCCGAGCAATTGGCGGTGGTCAAATCCCTTCCAATCTTGCGTAGCCAGTCATCAGCCACTATTGGTTCGATGCTGCTAGCCAACACGGGTGGTTGCAACCTTAAGAAACGTGTCAGGTTGTCCACGGGTGGTGGTGGTGAAGGGTTGTTGTTGTTGTTGTTCTGGTTATTCTGAGTGTTCTGGACAAGAAGTTGCATCAGGGTGTTCTGTTGCTGGATCAACTGGGTGAGCTCAGAGGGAAACTCAAATTCACGTCTTGGAGGCATCTGATGGGTGTAGAGGGAAGATATTAGAATAGAAAAGAGGTCTAAGGGAAATTTACTACCCATATGCACATGAGACAAACACACAATCATATCACACCAATCAATTTCAAACAAGGTCTTACAAATCTAACGATCGTTACAAAGGTGCGCTAAATCTAATATTTGGCGGTAAACTACTAGTCACAGGGTGGTCATCTAAAAATATTGATCGGCAGAGGATTCCATAATATCTGCTCCAGCTTCATATTCATAGTCTTCGTCCTTGCTATCCTCAGCTTCCGAATCTGTGTCATCTATGATGATATAGTCTTCCGGTGGTATCTCCTTGGGTTCTTCTTCCTCGTCTTCTTCTCCCATGAGTATTCCTAACTTCGGGGTCAAGTCATCATTCTTCTCCACAAGTATTTTCATCTCCTCCTCATATTCGTCGCGTGTAGACTTGAGTTCTTCCTCTAACTCCAAATTCCTATTTAGGGCTTTCTTCAAATCTATCATCGTTGCACACATCTGGTGCTCCTGGCGACGAATGTGATGGTTCAACTCCTGGATGAATGATGCAATGGACCTACCCTTCCGGGTGCTGATCATATCCCAATTCTCATCTCGGCGTCCACAGATCTGGTAGATGGTGTCCTTTATCTCCTGCTTGTAGACTTCTCCGATCCTTCCCATAGCAATATGGGCTGCCATGCTCCTGCCTAGGTTCCATGTAGGCGCATTAAAGGAAAATGCTATGAGTGAGGTGACGGGTGCAAACGTCCTTCCTGGAACTTGAGCTTGAATCAACCAGCGCTCCTCCTCGGGTAGAGTGGCATTGTAGGTTCCGGTGAAACTTGGTAGTCCAATGTTTAGATATCTGGTGACTTCCTTCAGGTGTCGTCCAAATGGCGTGTCATCATCCGGTTGCATGAACTTGTGCTTTGCTTCCACCATCCTAAAGAGTAGAAAAGATGAGGAGTTAGAAAAGAGAGGAGTGAATTGTGCTCTAGGGCTTGTCTTAATGGTCGTGTCCTACAGTCAGCGTGTGCTCTGATACCATCTTGTAGCGACCAGACCTCAAACAGTCTGATCTCTGTGCATCAGTGTCATCCCTGGATCAGTAATGCTGACACACACAGTACTTGAAGGATTTATAACAGAGTAGCAATCACACACTTATTACATCGATAGTCCAACGATGAATTCATTACAAATAATATGGCTGAAGGCCATCTAATACGATAACAGCGGAAGGCTTGGAAGATAAGTGAGTCCATCAACTCCAGCAGCATCACTGAGTATAGAACCACGACCTAAAAGGCATCTTACTCATCGTCTGTAAAGTCTGCAACATGAAACATTGCAGCCCGAAAACGGGTCAGCACATGGAATATGCTGGCAAGGTAACACAAGAGAATGCAATGAAAGTAAGCTATTCTATATGCAATATGGATGGTGGAAAGCTCTATGGTTAAGTTTTTGCGTAAAGCCAATTTTTCCCTACTTCAAAGGAATAGATTTTAATTAATTATCATGGTAGTTGAAACATCGTTGAGAAGATAGACATCCTCTCAACCCCAATTAAAGTTCATCATTAACCCAACAATATTAAATTAGAGTAACATGATGAGATGCACATGAAAATCCAAGTACTAGATACTCAAGACGTCCATAACATGGGACACGGCTAATCATGATCAGTTTGTACACTCTGCAGTGGTTTGCGCACTTTTCCCACAAGACTTGATCTCCTCCGTTTGGTTTCTCGCACTTCATGGTGTTTGAGAAACGGATGACCGAGGCATAGTCTTTCAGAAGCGCTAGCACCTTACGATCGGGCGGACCGTACCAACCTACATCCCCTACATCTGCTAGTCCACCACTGTAAGAGTTCGCACGACATTACTCATACTATGCTAGAGCCCATAATAGCATTGTGGCTGCACACGGAAGTTTCTAGTATGAATAATCTCATGATCCCTTTGAGCCTGGGTGGCGGTCCAAAAGAAAAACAGGCAATCACTGAAATATCCAGATGCCTCAATCCACCCAGATGTGTATTAATGTTGCCACCTTAAGTTAAACCATTAATTAACAAACTCACATCTGTCATGGATTTCACTCACCCAATCCACGTCTACGAGCATAGCATGTCCTAACAGCAAACGTAGAAGTAACTCCCAGAGGTTTGAATGTAATGCAGGTAATAGGTACTACCTCAATCTACTTCCCAATCCCACAAGTTAATTGATCCTATTCATGCAATGTGTGAGGGTTGAACTAATGCAATGAAAACTGGGTAATTGGAAAGCATGATCAAAGTGTTACTTGCCTTGCTGATGATCCGCAAAACCTAGAGACTCAAAGTAGCAAGCGGCGCACTCCGGGTACTCTATCGCAAGCACACAATAAGTACTTAACTAATGCACCGGTAAAACTCAAATAAGAGATCTAACCAGAAAGTTCAATTTAAGAACTCCGGTTTGCAAAAAGAATCAACTCGAAAGAAGCAACGAAACTCAAACTGCGAAAGAAACGAGCTCCGGTTTACTAGTTGGCCTAAAGTCAAATTTTACAGTAGCCAAAACCTTGTTCAGGTTGATTAAAGGTAAAGAGGGCATCGATACGAAGATCTGGGATTTTGAATCACCTGATTCCGACTCTCGAGCGAAAAGAAAAACGAAAAACAAAATCAGGGCTGAAATCACGATCGGAATAATCGCGGATAAATACCCCGAAAAGAAAAATGGACAAACAGGCTAACGAACGAACGTTCGCTGTCTGCGGCTAACTAACGAAAACCGTTCGTTAAAACAACGTACGGACGAACGTCCGCTAAATAACTAAACCGACGAAAAACCGAACCGATCTAATCTAAATAATAAAAAACAGATCTAGGGTTTTCCTAAAAAAACGATCGATCTTTTGGAGAAAACTGATGGCGGCGGCGGTTGCTACCTCGACGGCGGCGGCGAAAGTCCGGCAGCTCTGGCGCGGCAGCGCGGCGACGCGGCGGTGAGGCGGCGGGGCGGTGCGGCTCGGGGCGGCGGCGGCGGCGGGAGGCGACGCGGGACGCGGCGGCGGCGGCTTAGGGTTCGGGCGGGGCGCGGCGCTGGTGGGCTAGTCGGGCCGACGGCTGGCGCTTATAAAACCTAGTCTCCCGACCCTATACGAGTCTAAGTCGGTTCACTTTTTTTCTTTTTTTTAAAATAGAGTCCCGGCGCAGAAAAACTAACAAAAGAAATACCAAACGGACTCCAAAATTCCCGAAATAAATTTTCACCGTCCTCTAATAATATTTAGGACAAAGTGAACATTTTTCCCGGACATAAATGCAATTTTGAAAAATGCGCATTTTTCCTATGCAAATAAATCCGCAAATAAATCCAGAAAAGATACCAAAAGTGATTTTAACATTTTTCCTCCAATATTTCTGTTATTTTGGAGAAGTCATATTATCTCCGCTCATATTTTGTATTTAGAAATATTTTTAGGAGAGAAAAATAATTAGAATCACACTGTCCTCGTACTGGTATTCGAGCGAACTCAAATACGAAAACGGTAAAATTCCCAACTCTCTCCGTAGGTCCTTGAGTTGCTTAGAATTTCGAGGAACGCCACAAACAAAAATGCAAAAAGCATGCAATGCAAATATGATCTATGTATAACATTCCAAATTGAAAATTTGGGATGTTACAACTATGGACCCGAAGGTCTGTGGTAAACTACTCACAACTCATCGGAGAGGCTATGGTGTTGATGTATAAGCCCTCCGTGATCGATTCCCCCTCCGATGGAGCTCCGAACAGGCCCCAAGAAGGGATCTCACGGGTACAGAAGGTTGCGGTGGTGGAATTAGGGTTTCGTGGTGCTCCTCAATAGTTTCACGGTACATAGGTATATATAGGAGGAAGAGGGACATCAGAGGAGCAACAGGGGGCCCACGAGGGGGGGCGTGCCTACCCCCCTGGGCGCGCCCCTGCCCTCGTGGCCGCCTCTCTCGCTTCCTGGCGTGTACTCCAAGTCTTCTGCGTTGATATTGTTCCAAAAATAACTCTCCCGAAGGTTTCATTCCGTTTGGACTCCATTTGATATTCCTTTTCTGCGAAACACTGAAATAGGCAAGAAAACCACAATTTGCACTGGGCCTTGGGTTAGTAGGTTAGGCCCAAAAATAATATAAAAGTGTATAATAAAGCCCATTAAACATCCAAAACAGAATATATAATAGCATGGAACAATAAAAACTTATAGATACGTTGGAGACGTATCATGCCTATCGCCCCGTTGGATTACGTTGCTCTGCCCTTGGATTACTTGAGTCGTTTCTGGGTTTACTTATCTACTCTGCAACATGTTGGTTACTTGATCCTTCGCTTTTTTTACTTGGGAGCCCAATACCTATTGGTTCGGGCCTTTTTCTACTAGAAACAGATGAGAGCGCCCGCCGTGGAAGCCTTTACTCGATGAGTTGGCTGCCTGCCATAATCTTGTTGTCTTCTTATTTCCCTAACTGTTGGGGAACGTAGTATTTCAAAAAAAAATACGATCACGTAAGATCTATCTACTAGAGGCATAGCAACGAGAGGGAAGACTGTGTCTACATCCCTCGTAGACCGAAAGCGGAAGCATCTAGTCACGCGGTTGATGTAGTCGAACGTCTTCGCGATCCAACCGATCCAAGCACCGAACGTACGGCACCTCCATGCTCAGCACACATTCAGCTCAATGACGTCCCACAAGCTCTTGATCTAGTTGAGCTTCACAGGAGAGTTGTGTCAGCATGACGGCGTGGTGACGGAGATGATGAAGCTACCGACGCAGGGCTTCACCTAAGCACTGCAATGATATGACCAAGGTGTGTTTCTGTGGAGGGGGGCATCGCACACGGCTAAAACAATGTTTCTTGTGTGTCTATGGGTGCCCACTGCCCCCGTATATAAAGGAGAAAGGGGGGAGGTGCGGCCGTCCCAAGGGGCGCGCCATAGGAGTAGGTTTCCTACTCCTAGTAGGAGTAGGAATCCCCCTTCCTATTCCTACTAGGAGTAGGAAAGGAAGAAGGAGAGGAGAAGGAAGGAGAGGGGCGCCTCCCCCCCTCTCCTAGTCCAACTAGGATTCCTAGGGGGCGCGGCCAGCCTTATGGGATGCCTCTCTCTTTTCCCTCAAGGCCCACTATGGCCCATACTCCCGTGGGAGGGTTCCGGTAACCCCCTCTGGCACTCTGGTTTTATCCCATAACACCCGGAACACTTTCGGTGTCCGAATATAGTCGTCCAATATATCAATCTTTATGTCTTGGACATTCTGAGACTCCTCGTCATGTGTGTGATCTCATCCGGGACTCCGAACTACCTTCGGTACATCAAAACTCATAATACTAATCATCATCGAACGTTAAGCGTGCGGACCCTACGGGTTCGAGAACTATGTAGACAAGATCGAGGCTCATCTTCGGTCAATAACCAATAGCGGAACCTGGATGCTCATATTGGCTCCTACATATTCTACGAAGATCTTTATCGATCAAACCGCGTAACAACATACGTTGTTCCCTTTGTCATCGGTATGTTACTTGCCCGAGATTCGATCGTCGGTATCTCAATACCTAGTTCAATCTCGTTACCGGCAAGTCTCTTTACTCGTTCCGTAATTCATCATCTCGTGATTAACTCATTATTCATTGCTTGCAAGGCTTATTATGATGTGTATTACCGAGAGGGCCCAGACATACCTCTCCGACACTCGGAGTGACAAATCCTATTCTTGATCTATGCCAACACCACGAACACCTTCGGAGACACCTGTAGAGCATCTTTATAATCACCCAGTTACGTTGTGACGTATGATATCACACAAGGTGTTCCTCCAGTATTCGGGAGTTGCACAATCTCATAGTCATAGGAACATGTATAAGTTATGAAGAAAGCAATAGTAGTAAAACTAAATGATCATAGTTCTAAGCTAACGGATGGGTCTTGTCCATCACATCATTCTCCTAATGATGTGATCCCGTTGATCAAATGATAACTCATGTCTATGGCTAGGAAACTTAACCATATTTGATCAATGAGCTAGTCTAGTAGAGGCATACTAGGGACACTCTGTTTTGTCTATGTATTCACACATGTACTAAGTTTCCGGTTAATACAATTCTAGCATGAATAATAAACATTTATCATGATATAAGGAAATAAATAACAACTTTATTATTGCCTCTAGGGCATATTTACTTCAGTCTTCCACTTGAACTAGAGTCAATAATCTAGATTACATAGTAATGATTCTAACACCCATGGAGTGTTGGTGCTGATCATGTTTTGCCCGTGGAAGAGGCTTAGTCAACGGGTCTGCAATATTCAGATCCATATGTATCTTGCAAATGTAACATCCCAAATTTTTCAAATTTGGAATGTTAATATGATCATTCCTTTGCATCATGTTTTCTATTATTATTTTGAAATTTCTGAATATTGATAATATTTTGGAGTTGTTGAAACTCAAAAGTTTTTAGTTGTTATAATGCTCTTTGTATGCTTGCATTGCATAGATTATAGTTTTTTTTGTATATTTAGGTTTTAAAAATGTTCATAATGTCCAGAATAATGTTTCTAGTACATTTGATATGTTATTGTATTTTTAGCAATTCCCAGAGTATTTTATTTGTGTGTTATTTTGCTGTTTGTGTGGTCTATTGCATAAAATTGATTTTACAAAATTGCATTATGGTGGAACTAGTGTTTCTATATTTTATATTAGTAGTGTTGATTGATTTTACTGTGTGTATATGTATTTTTTTAGAATTTTTTTTAGTGTATTTATTTTAGTTATTTAACTTCTGTGGTTTTGGTTTAAAAATAACAGAAGCCAGCCGGCCAGGCAAGGCCAGCCAGCCAGCAGACTGGCTATCCCTCGCCCGCGCGCGCGCAGCCCAGCGCGGCAGGCCGACCCATTTCGGCGCAGCAAGCAGCCCACCCCGCAGCTCTGTCCAATTCTTTTTTTTTTCTTCCCTCTGTCGCTGATGAGCCTGACCCACCTGTCATCTCCTTCATCGACCGTGTTCTTCACGGACTCTGTAGCTGCCGCACCCGACCTCAGTTGGATCGATCGATTTCGATCGATCTGCTGTCCTAGCCCCATCCTGACTCCATATTTAAGATCCCCAATCCCCCCTCGACCGATTTTTGGCAAAACCTTGGAATCCCGTGCCCTAGAACGCTGTTCCAATCTCGCCGGAGTTCCGCCGTTGCAGATCTCCGCCGTCGTAGTTTCCGCCGCCTACAGAGGGTACCTAAACCTCCCTTCCACTCTGTTGCCTTCACCTTGACCTCCTCTCTCTCCCTCAGCTACCGCTTCTTGCAGGGGAGCACCAGAGCGAGCGCACCGAGCTTGTCCCGAAACGGATCACCGCCGCCGCTCCAGCCAGTCTCCGCTGTCGCCTACAGATATTGCCCCGTTGCCGTTTGACCTCACCACCGCATACTCCACTCGAAGTCGCCACCGCCCGCCACTTCTACCCCGCTGGAGACGCACCGCCGCCGACGTCCGACCCGCCGGGGCCGTTTCGCTCAAAGTCCGGCGGCCAGGCTCTGTTTCCGGTGAGCCACTCCCTGCCGTCCGAATTCTTTCCGAGGGCCAGGATTATATCAGGTCTGTTTTTTTTCGAACCGTTTTCTTTTAAGTCGCGGCCGTTCACCGTTTATGCCTCCCAGCGGACAGGTAACATCCAATAGTAATGTGCCACATGGCAGCATCGCCGCAACGGCAGTTCTTCCAGAAATCTATTTTTGCAACAATATTCTTTTGATAGATTTCATACCAAATTTTCATTTAGGTATATCTTTTAGCCTACAACTCCAATTTAGATGATTCTTTTTCCTGTGTACTCATAGTGACCAGCAGAATATTGTAGAAGCAAAATTTCACATGTTTGAACAGTTCAAATTTGAATTTGTTGAAATCCGAGTTCAAACTTCCGGAGGCCATATCTTTTAAACCGTAGATCCAAATCAGTTGATTCTTTTTGCATTGTGACCCTACTGGAATGTAGATATTATTTACCTACTGATATGTTCTGTTAATTATATCTTTATTTGAATTCTTCATTGTTTACTTTATTGTGAGCTATGTGAGTATGATTTATTTATCGGTGCCTTCGTTATCGTATAGATTGTCCGGAGTGTCAAGCGAACCGGAATTAAGCGTTAGAGTACTTCAACACCGTTCCAGGCAAGTTTGCACTTTTGATTTTGCTCATCCTATATTCTGCTATGCAAGTGTGGTTTTGATGCTATGATATATGCCTGGCTTGATGTGTATGTTCTGTGTTGTCATATTCTGATATTGATTGTATTATGTGTTGGTGTGATCAACTTGCTATGGTAGACGTGGGCATGTGTCGAGCGATGCATGGAAGTGGTGAGTCTTTATAGCTGTAGGCTCGGGACTTTTCCTCAGGTGAATGCGTCAATGGCTGAGCGCTCTATCGTCCCTAGAGAATGCGCCATGACTGAGCGCACTTGGGTTGTCGGGGCTTTTTCTCACGTGAATGCGTCACTGGCTGAGCGCTCTACTGTCCCTAGAGAATGCGCCAGGGCTGAGCGCACTTGAGACATCTTGGAGATCTTTATCATCCGGGTTTGTATGTACCTTGCCTATGTCATGGAGGTAGGTGAAGGTAGTCTTACGCGTAATCAAACTTGAGCGTTCTGTTATCATACTATGCTTGTGGATGTAGGTTTGCTATATCATATTGTGTAATTTGCCAATACATTCAATGTATTGACCCTTTGTGGCTGCAACTTATCATGTTGCAGGTTTTTCAGATGATCATTGAGATACAGTAGGGTCGCGAGTCTTCACTCAACATGTTCTCCAGTGGGCATTGATGGGACTCATTGTTTGCTTATGCTACCTTTTCGCTGTTGTTATTGAATAACTTAGCCATGTGCTACTCAGTTTGTTATACTTTATAAATTCTGGATCATACGTTATATTAAATGATGCACTTGTTATTTGATATTCATATGTACTGTGTGTGCTAGCGAGTCGATCCAGGGACTAGCACGGTAAACACATAGACATCGAATCTTATCAGATTCGGGTCGTTACAGATGGTATCAGAGCAATGTGTTGACTGTAGGTCGTGACCCTAGAAAATGGATTAGAAAAGCCATGGGAGTGAAAAACTTACTTTACCACTTGTTGTCCACTTGTTAGATCATACTTTGTACTCATATCTTTTCCTTTCAAATATAGATGACCATGGAATTATATTAGTGTTATTTAAGGAGTTTAGTTGGCAGACCACCATTCCTAAGTTGTATTCGATAAACGATTTGCGGTAGTATGATGAGATCATATCTCTTGTGGATATGACCTTACCTGTAGGTTTTGCTTGTGTTGTGTGATATGTTATATGCTTGGTTGGTCGTTGCTTTCGTGTTGTCATATCTCATGGATTGTTCGTATTATGCAATTGTGTGCTTTTATTGATCATATGTGCTCTTTCGATGTGATTAGCTTAGGATAGTTTTGGTGACTTGTGTGAATTTAGTGTTTGTTTTTGTTCTTGTTGTAGTTTTAGTTGCTAGCATGAGCATATGGGTAGTGTTTCCCTTAGACCTAATTCTGTCTATATCTCACCCATGCTTACCCATCAGATGCCGCCGAGGCGTAACTCTAGAGGCAGTGGTTCAGGAGACAACAACAACAATGACATACCGCAGTATATGCAGCAGTTACTTCAGGGACAGACTCAGTTGATCCAGTTACTTGTTCAGAACCAGAACAACAACAACAATAATCCACCACCACCCCCAGTTGATGCCCTTACTCGTTTCTTGAAGTTGAATCCTCAGAGGTTTTCTAGTACCCCTGAACCTATTGTGGCTGATGATTGGCTCCGCTCAGTTAATAGGAATTTGGAGACGGTGGGTTGCACTGATGCAGAGAGAGTGCGGTTTGCCTCGCATTTGTTAGAAGGACCAGCCGCAGCATGGTGGGACAATTACTTGGTCACTTATCCTATTGCTAGTATCACTTGGGCACAATTTCAGGCAGGTTTTCGCGCCGCACATGTGTCTGCTGGTGCCATGAGTCTGAAGAAGAAGGAGTTCCGCAGCTTGCGTCAGGGAGGTCGCACGGTGAATGCATATGTGGAGGAATTCAATAATCTTGCACGTTATGCCCCTAATGATGTTAATATAGATGCAGCTAGACAGGAGAAGTTTCTTGAAGGACTGGACGATGAGTTGAGTATTCAGTTGACAGTGGCGACATTCAACAACTGACAAGAGCTTATTGATAAGGCTATGGTACTTGAAGGAAAGTTTCAACAGGTGGAGAACCGCAAGAGGAAGACAAGGGACACAGAGTTCCATTATGGAGGACAACAGAAGCACCATAATTCGCCATCATCTTCTGAGTACTATGATTCTGAAGTGGACAATTACAATGGTCATAATCACCATAACCACGAGGGCCATAATCATCAGAACGACGATGGACACAACCACAATGGCCAGAGGGATGTCAACAACAACAACCACGACCTTTCAACGCCCACCAAGAAGGATATCAGTCAGTTACTTTGTTACAGGTGTAGGGAGCTAGGGCATTATTCAAACAACTGTCCTCTGTTGAAGAACGTGAATTATGAGAATGGGGATTCTGGAGAGAAGGAGAATGATCACTTCGAAAGTGGACATGTGAATCACACGAGGGTAGGAAGACCAGATAATGCATCAGACTTTGGTAAGATTCTTAATCAAGATCAAGTATTATGACCGTTCTTCCAGTATTGATGCATCATATCTATTCATGTCGAGGAATTATGCAATGAGTAAGCCTCGATATTTTGGAATATGGATTATGTCAAGTTCCCATCTTTAACCCTGCTAGCCAACTCGAATCTCGAGGACGAGATTCATTCTAAGGGGGGTATATTTGTAACATCCCAAATTTTTCAAATTTGGAATGTTAATATGATCATTCCTTTGCATCATGTTTTCTATTATTATTTTGAAATTTCTGAATATTGATAATATTTTGGAGTTGTTGAAACTCAAAAGTTTTTAGTTGTTATAATGCTCTTTGTATGCTTGCATTGCATAGACTATAGTTTTTTTGTATATTTAGGTTTTAAAAATGTTCATAATGTCCAGAATAATGTTTCTAGTACATTTGATATGTTATTGTATTTTTAGCAATTTCCAGAGTATTTTATTTGTGTGTTATTTTGCTGTTTGTGTGGTCTATTGCATAAAATTGATTTTACAAAATTGCATTATGGTGGAACTAGTGTTTCTATATTTTATATTAGTAGTGTTGATTGATTTTACTATGTGTATATGTATTTTTTTAGAATTTATTTTAGTATATTTATTTTAGTTATTTAACTTCTGTGGTTTTGGTTTAAAAAAAACAGAAGCCAGCCGGCCAGGCAAGGCCAGCCAGCCAGCAGACCGGCTATCCCTCGCCCGCGCGCGCACAGCCCAGCGCGGCAGGCCGGCCCATTTTGGCGCAGCAAGCAGCCCACCCCGCAGCTCTGTCCAATTCTTTTTTTTTCTTCCCTCTGTCGCTGACGAGCCTGACCCACCTGTCATCTCCTTCATCGACCGTGTTCTTCACGGACTCTGTAGCTGCCGCACCCGACCTCAGTTGGATCGATCGATTTCGATCGATCTGTTGTCCTAGCCCCATCCTGACTCCATATTTAAGATCCCCAATCCCCCCTCGATCGATTTTTGGCAAAACCTTGGACTCCCGTGCCCTAGAACGCTGTTCCAATCTCACCGGAGTTCCGCCGTTGCTGATCTCCGCCGTCGACGTTTCCGCCACCTACAGACGGTACCTGAACCTCCCTTCCACTCCGTTGCCTTCGCCTTGACCTCCTCTCTCTCCCTCAGCTACCGCTTCTTGCAGGGGAGCACCAGAGCGAGCGCACCAAGCTCGTCCCGAAGCGGATCACCGCCGCCGCTCCAGCCAGTCTCCGCTGTCGCCTACAGATATTGCCCCGTTGCCATTTGACCTCCCCACCGCATACTCCACTCGAAGTCGCCACCGCGCGCCACTTCTACCCCGCTGGAGACGCACCGCCGCCGACGTCCGGCCCGCCGTCGCCGTTTCGCTCAAAGTCCGGCGGCCAGGCTCTGTTTCCGGTGAGCCACTCCCTGCCGTCCGAATTCTTTCCGAGGGCCAGGATTATATCAGGTCTGTTTTTTTTCGAACCGTTTTCTTTTAAGTCGCGGTCGTTCACCGTTTATGCCTCCCAGCGGACAGGTAACATCCAATAGTAATGCGCCACATGGCTGAAGGAAATATGCCCTAGAGGCAATAATAAAGTTGTTATTTATATTTCCTTATATCATGATAAATGTTTATTATTCATGCTAGAATTGTATTAACCGGAAACTTAGTACATGTGTGAATACATAGACAAAACAGAGTGTCCCTAGTATGCCTCTACTAGACTAGCTCATTGATCAAAGATGGTTATGTTTCCTAACCATAGACATGAGTTGTCATTTGATCAACGGGATCACATCATTAGGAGAATGATGTGATGGACAAGACCCATCCGTTAGCATAGCACTATGATCGTTTAGTTTTACTGCTATTGCTTTCTTCATGACTTATACATGTTCCTATGACTATGAGATTATGCAACTCCCGAATACCGTAGGAACACCTTGTGTGCTATCAAACGTCACAACGTAACTGGGTGATCATAAAGATGCTCTACAGGTGTCTCCGAAAGTATTCGTGGTGTTGGCATAGATCAAGATTAGGATTTGTCACTCCGAGTGTCAGAGAGGTATCTCTGGGCCCTCTCGGTAACACACATCACAATAAGCCTTGCAAGCAAAAGACTAATGAGTTAGTCACGAGATGATGTGTTACGGAACGAGTAAAGAGACTTGTCGGTAACGAGATTGAACTAGGTATAGAGATACCGACGATCGAATCTCGGGCAAGTAACATACCGTTTGACAAAAGGAACAACGTATGTTGTTATGCGGTTCTGACCGATAAAAGATCTTCGTAGAATATGTAGGAGCCAATATGAACATCCAGGTTCCGCTATTGGTTATTGACCGGAGATGAGTCTCGGTCATGTCTACATAGTTCTCGAACCCGTAGGGTCCGCACGCTTAACGTTTGATGACGATCGGTATTATGAGTTTATGCAACTCCCGAATACCGTAGGAACACCTTGTGTGCTATCAAACGTCACAACGTAACTGGGTGATCATAAAGATGCTCTACAGGTGTCTCCGAAAGTATTCGTGGTGTTGGCATAGATCAAGATTAGGATTTGTCACTCCGAGTGTCGGAGAGGTATCTCTGGGCCCTCTCGGTAACACACATCACAATAAGCCTTGCAAGCAAAAGACTAATAAGTTAGTCATGAGATGATGTGTTACGGAACGAGTAAAGAGACTTGCCGGTAACGAGATTGAACTAGGTATGGAGATACCGACGATCGAATCTCGGGCAAGTAACATACCGATGACAAAAGGAACAACGTATGTTGTTATGCGGTTTGACCGATAAAGATCTTCGTAGAATATGTAGGAACCAATATGAGCATCCAGGTTCCGCTATTGGTTATTGACCGGAGATGAGTCTCGGTCATGTCTACATAGTTCTCGAACCCGTAGGGTCCGCACGCTTAACGTTTAATGACGATCGGTATTATGAGTTTATGAGTTTTGATGTACCGAAGGTAGTTCGGAGTCCCGGATGAGATCACGGACATGACGAGGAGTCTCGGAATGTCCGAGACATAAAGATTGATATATTGGACGACTATATTCGGACACCGGAAGTGTTCCGGAAAAGTTTCGGATTTAACTGGATTGCCGAAGGGGGTTACCGGAACCCCCCATGAGGGGGGATGGTCCATAGTGGGCCTTGAAGGAAAGGAGAGAGGCAGCCCATAGAGGCTGGCCAGCGCCCCACCAGGGGATCCTAGTTGGACTAGGATTGGGGGCGCCACCTCTCCCTCTTTTCCTTTCCCTCTCTTCCTTCTTGGTGGACTCCTACTAGGAATAGGATTGCAATCCTATTCCTAGTAGGATTGCACCCCTAGCCGCACCATAGAAGGGCCGGCCGGCCTCCCCCTTGCTCCTTTATATACGGGGGCAGGGGGGCACCCAAAGACACACAAGTTGAATTGTTCCAGCCGTGTGCGGTGCCCCCCTCCACAGAAACACACCTCGGTCATACCGTCGCAGTGCTTAGGCGAAGCCCTGCGCCGGTGAATACATCATATCCGTCACCATGCCGTCGTGCTGACGAAACTCTCCCGTGAGGCTCAACTGGATCAAGAGCTCGTGGGACGTCATCAAGCTGAACGTGTGCTGAACGCGGAGGTGCCGTACGTTCGGTGCTTGATCGGTTGAATCGCGAAGAAGTTCGACTACATCAACCGCGTCACTTGACGCTTCCGCTTCCGGTCTACGAGGGTACGTAGACACACTCTTCCCTCTCGTTGCTATGCATCTGGTAGATAGATCTTGCATGATCGTAGGAAAATTTTAAAATACTATGTTCCCCAACAGTGGTATCAGAGCCAGGTCTATGCGTAGATGATATGCACGAGTAGAACACAATGAGTTGTGGGCGATACTAGTCATACTGCTTACCAGCATGTCATACTTTGCTTCGGCGGTATTGTGAGATGAAGCGGCCCGGACCGACATTACGCGTACGCTTACGCGAGACTGGTTTCACCGTTACGAGCACTCGTTGCTTAAAGGTGACTGGCGGGTGTCTGTCTCTCTCACTTTAGCTGAATCAAGTGTGGCTACGCCCGGTCCTTGTGAAGGTTAAAACAGCACATACTTGACGAAACATCGTTGTGGTTTTGTATGCGTAGGTAAGAACGGTTCTTGCTAAGCCCGTAGCAGCCACGTAAAACTTGCAACAACAAAGTAGAGGACGTCTAACTTGTTTTTGCAGGGCATGTTGTGATGTGATATGGTCAAGACATGATGAGTTATACGGTTTTTGTATGAGATGATCATGTTTTGTAATGTTATCGGCAACTGGCAGGAGCCATATGGTTGTCGCTTTATTGTATGAAATGCAATCGCCATGTAATTGCTTTACTTTATCACTAAGCGGTAGCGATAGTCGTAGAAGCATTAGTTGGCGAGACGACAACGATGCTACGATGGAGATCAAGGTGTCGCGCCGGTGACGAAGGTAATCATGACGGTGCTTTGGAGATGGAGATCAAAAGCACAAGATGATGATGGCCATATCATGTCACATATTTTGATTGCATGTGATGTTTATCTTATTATGCTTCTTATTTTGCTTAGAACGACGGTAGCATTATAAGATGATCCCTTACTAAATTTCAAGGTATAAGTGTTCTCCCTGAGTATGCACCGTTGCAAAAGTTCGTCGTGCCGAGACACCACGTGATGATCGGGTGTGATAAGCTCTACGTTCAAATACAACGGGTGTAAGCCAGTTTTGCACACGCAGAATACTCGGGTTAAACTTGGCGAGCCTAGCATATGCAGATATGGCCTCGGAACACTGGAGACCGAAAGGTCGAGCGTGAATCATATAGTAGATATGATCAACATAAGATGTTCACCATTGAAACTACTCCATCTCACGTGATGATCGGACATGGTTTAGTTGATTTGGATCACGTGATCATTTAGATGACCGGAGGGATGTCTATCTAAGTGGGAGTTCTTAAGTAATATGATTAATTGAACTTTAATTTATCATGAACTTAGTCCTGGTAGTATTAGCATATCTATGTTGTAGATCAATAGCTCGCGATGTTGCTCCACGTTTATTTTTTATATGTTCCTAGAGAAAACCAAGTTGAAAGATGTTAGTAGCAATGATGCGGAATTGTTCCGTGATCTGAGGATTATCCTCTTTGCTGCACAGAAGAATTATGTCCTTGATGCACCGCTAGGTGACAGACCTATTGCAGGAGCAGATGTAGACGTTATGAACGTTTTGACAAAAGCTCGATATGATGACTACTTGATAGTTTAGTGCACCATGCTTTACGGCTTATAACCGGGACTTCAAAAACGTTTTGAAACGCCACGGAGCATATGAGATGTTCCAAGAGTTGAAATTAGTATTTCATACTCATGCCCGTGTCGAGAGGTATAAGACTTCTGACAGTACTTTGCCTACAAGATGGAGGAGAATAGCTCAACCAGTGAGCATGTGCTCAGATTGTCTGGGTACTACAATTACTTGAATCAAGTGGGAGTTAATCTTCCAGATAAGATAGTAATTGACAAAGTTCTCTAGTCACTATCACCAAGTTAGTAGAACTTCGTGATGAACTATAATATGCAAGGGATGACGAAGGTAGAAATCAAGAAAGAACATCAAGTGTTGATGGTTAATAAGACCACTTGTTTCAAGTAAAGGGCAAAGGGATAGAAGGGGAACTTCAAGAAGAATGACAAGCAAGTTGTCACTCCCATGAAGAAACCCAAAGCTAAACTCAAGCCTGAAACTAAGTGCTTCTACTGCAAAGGAAATGGTCACCAGAAGTGGAACTGCCCTAGATACTTGGCGGATAAGAAGGATGGCAAAGTGAACAAAGGTATATTTGATATACAGATTATTGATGTGTATTTTACTAGTGTTCATAGCAACCCCTCGGTATTTGATACTGGTTCAGTTGCTAAAGAGTAGTAACTCGAAATGGGAGTTGCATAATGAACATAAACTAGTTAAAGGATGAAGTGACGATGTGTATTGGAAGCAGTTCCAAGATTGATATGATCATCATCGCACACTCCCTATACTTTCGGGATTAGTGTTGAACCTAAATAAGTGTTATTTGGTGTTTGTGTTGAGCATGAATATGATTTGATCATGTTTATTGCAATACGGTTATTCATGTAAGTTAGAGAATAATTGTTGTTCTGTTTACATGAATAAAACCTTCTATGGTCATACACCCAATGAAAATGGTTTGTTGAATCTCGATCGTGTGATACACATATTCATAATATTGAAGCCAAAAGATGCAAGGTTAATAATGATAGTGCAACTTATTTGTGGCACTGCCGTTTAGGTCATATTGGTGTAAAGCGCATGAAGAAACTCCATAGTGATGGACTTTTGGAATCACTTGATTATGAATCACTTGGTGCTTGCGAACCATGCCTCATGGGCAAGATGACTAAAACTCCGTTCTCCGGAACCGTGGAGCGAGCAACAGAGTTGTTGGAAATCATACATACTGATGTATGCGGACCAATGAGTGTTGAAGCTCGCGGCAGGTATCGTTATTTTCTGACCTTCACTGATGATTTGAGCAGATATGGGTATATCTACTTAATGAAGCACAAGTCTGAAACATTTGAAAAGTTCAAAGAATTTCATAGTGAAGTGGAGAATCATCGTAACAAGAAAATAAGAGTTTCTACGATATGATCGTAGAGGTAAAATATTTGAGTTAGCGAGTTTGGCCTTCAATAAAAACAATGTGAAATAGTTTCATACTCACGCCACCTGGAACACCACAGTGTAATGGTGTGTCCGAACGTCATAACCGTACTTTATTAGATATGGTGCGATCGATGATGTCTCTTACCGATCTACCACTATCGCTTTTGGGTTTATGCATTAGAGACAGCTACATTCACGTTAAATAGGGCACCATCTAAATCCGTGGATATGACACCGTATGAACTGTGGTTTGACGAGAAACCTAAGTTGTCATTTCTTTAAGTTTGGGACTGCGATGCTTATGTGAAAAAGTTTCAACATGATAAGCTCGAACCCAATTCGGAGAAGTAAATCTTCATAGGATACCCAAAAAGAAACTGTTGGGTACACCTTCTATCACAGATCCTAAGGCAAGGTCTTTGTTGCTAAGAGTGGATCCTTTCTAGGGAAGGAGTTTCTCTCGAAAGAAGTGAGTGGGAGGAAAGTAGAACTTGATGAGGTAATTGTACCTTCTCCCGAATTGGAAGGTAGTACATCACAGAAACTCGTTCCAGTGATTCCTACACCAATTAGTGAGGAAGCTAATGATGATAATCATGAAACTTCAGATCAAGTTTCTGCTGAACTTCGTAGATCAACCAGAGTTCGTTCCGCACCAGAGTGGTACGGCAACCCAGTTCTGGAAGTCATGTTACTAGACCATGATGAACCTACGAACTATGAGGAAGCGATGATGAGCCCAGATTCCGCAAAATGGCTTGAGACCATGAAATCTGAGATGGGATCCATGTATTAGAACAAAGTATGGACTTTGGTTGACTTGCCCGTTGATCGGCAAGCCATCAAAAATAAATGGATCTTCAAGAGGAAGACCGACGCAGACGGTAATGTTACTGTTTACAAAGCTCGACTTGTTGCGAAAGGGTTTCGACAAGTTCAAGGAGTTGACTACGATGAGACTTTCTCACCCGTAGCGATGCTTAAGTCTGTCCGAATCATGTTAGTAATTGCCGCATTTTAAGAAATCTGGCAAATGGATAACAAAACTGCATTCTTTAATGGATTTATTAAAGAAGACTTGTATATGATGCAACCAGAAGGTTTTGTCAATCCTAAAGGTGCTAACAAAATGTGCAAGCTCCAGCGATCCATCTATGGACTGGTGCAAGCATCTCGGAGTTGGAATATACGCTTTGATAAGTTGATCAAAGCATATAGATTTATACAGACTTACGGTGAAGCCTGTATTTACAAGAAGTGAGTGAGAGCACTACAACCTTTCTGATAAGTATATGTGAATGACATATTGTCGATCGGAAATGATGTAGAATTTTCTGGAAAGCATAAAGGAGTGTTTGAAAGGAGTTTTTTCAAAGAAATACCTTGGTGAAGCTGCTTACATATTGGGCATCAAGATCTATAGAGATAGATCAAGACGCTTGATAAGACTTTCGATGAGTACATACCTTGATAAGATTTTGAAGTAGTTCAAAATGGATCAGTCAAAGAAGGAGTTCTTGCCTGACTTGTAAGGTGTGAAGTTGAGTAAGACTCAAAGCCAGACCACGGCAGAAAAATATAGAGAGAATGAAAGTCATTCCCTATGCCTCAGCCATAGGTTCTATAAAGTATGCCATGCTGTGTACAAAACACGTTGTGTACCTTGCCATGAGTTTGACAAGGAGGTACAATAGTGATCCAGGAGTACATCACTGTACAACGGTCAAAATTATCCTTAGTAATTGGATGACTTAGGAAATATTTCTCGATTATTGAGGTGATAAAGAGTTCGTCGTAAAGGGTTACACCGATGCAAGCTTTGACACTAAATCCAGATGACTCTAAGTATCAATCTGGATGCGTATTGAAAGTAGGAGCAATTAGCTAGAGTAGCTCCATTCAGAGCATTGTAGACATAGAAATTTGCGAAATACATACAGATCTGAATGTGACAGACCCGTTGACTAAACTTCTCTCACAAGCAAAACATGATCACACCTTATTACTCTTGGGTATTAATCACATAGCGATGTGAACTAGATTATTGACTCTAGTAAACCTTTTGGGTGTTGGTCACATGGTGATGTGAACTATGGGTGTTATTCATATAACGATGTGAACTATCGGTATTAAATCACATGGCGATGTGAGCTAGATTATTGACTCTAGTGCAAGTGGGAGACTGAAGGAAATATGCCCTAGAGGCAATAATAAAGTTGTTATTTATATTTCCTTATATCATGATAAATGTTTATTATTCATGCTAGAATTGTATTAACCGGAAACTTAGTACATGTGTGAATACATAGACAAAACAGAGTGTCCCTAGTATGCCTCTACTAGACTAGCTCATTGATCAAAGATGGTTATGTTTCCTAACCATAGACATGAGTTGTCATTTGATCAACGGGATCACATCATTAGGAGAATGATGTGATGGACAAGACCCATCCGTAAGCATAGCACTATGATCGTTTAGTTTTACTGCTATTGCTTTCTTCATGACTTATACATGTTCCTATGACTATGAGATTATGCAACTCCCGAATACCGTAGGAACACCTTGTGTGCTATCAAACGTCACAACGTAACTGGGTGATCATAAAGATGCTCTACAGGTGTCTCCGAAAGTATTCGTGGTGTTGGCATAGATCAAGATTAGGATTTGTCACTCCGAGTGTCGGAGAGGTATCTCTGGGCCCTCTCGGTAACACACATCACAATAAGCCTTGCAAGCAAAAGACTAATAAGTTAGTCACGAGATGATGTGTTACGGAACGAGTAAAGAGACTTGCCGGTAACGAGATTGAACTAGGTATGGAGATACCGACGATCGAATCTCGGGCAAGTAACATACCGATGACAAAAGGAACAACGTATGTTGTTATGCGGTTTGACCGATAAAGATCTTCGTAGAATATGTAGGAACCAATATGAGAATCCAGGTTCCGCTATTGGTTATTGACCGGAGATGAGTCTCGGTCATGTCTACATAGTTCTCGAACCCGTAGGGTCCGCACGCTTAACGTTTGATGACGATCGGTATTATGAGTTTATGAGTTTTGATGTACCGAAGGTAGTTCGGAGTCCCAGATGAGATCACGGACATGACGAGGAGTCTCGGAATGTCCGAGACATAAAGATTGATATATTGGACGACTATATTCGGACACCGGAAGTGTTCCGGAAAAGTTTCGGATTTAACTGGATTGCCGGAGGGGGTTACCGGAACCCCCCACGAGGGGGGATGGTCCATAGTGGGCCTTGAAGGAAAGGAGAGAGGCAGCCCATAGAGGCTGGCCGGCGCCCCACCAGGGGATCCTAGTTGGACTAGGATTGGGGGGCGCCACCTCTCCCTCTTTTCCTTTCCCTCTCTTCCTTCTTGGTGGACTCCTACTAGGAATAGGATTGCAATCCTATTCCTAGTAGGATTGCACCCCTAGCCGCACCATAGAAGGACCGGCCGGCCTCCCCCTTGCTCCTTTATATATGGGGGCAGGGGGGCACCCAAAGACACACAAGTTGAATTGTTCCAGCCGTGTGCTGTGCCCCCCTCCACAGAAACACACCTCGGTCATACCGTCGCAGTGCTTAGGCGAAGCCCTGCGCCGGTGAATACATCATATCCGTCACCAAGCCGTCGTGCTGACGAAACTCTCCCGTGAGGCTCAACTGGATCAAGAGCTCGTGGGACGTCATCAAGCTGAACGTGTGCTGAACGCGGAGGTGCCGTACGTTCGGTGCTTGATCGGTTGAATCGCGAAGAAGTTCGACTACATCAACCGCGTCACTTGACGCTTCCGCTTCCGGTCTACGAGGGTACGTAGACACACTCTTCCCTCTCGTTGCTATGCATCTGGTAGATAGATCTTGCATGATCGTAGGAAAATTTTAAAATACTACGTTCCCCAACAATGGCAGCGTCGCAGCAACGGCAGTTCTTCCAGAAATCTATTTTTGCAACAATATTCTTTTGATAGATTTCATACCAAATTTTCATTTAGGTATATCTTTTAGCCTACAACTCCACTTTATATGATTCTTTTTCCTGTGTACTCATAGTGACCAGCAGAATATTGTAGAAGCAAAATTTCACATGTTTGAACAGTTCAAATTTGAATTTGTTGAAATCTGAGTTCAAACTTCCGGAGGCCATATCTTTTAAACCGTAGATCCAAATCAGTTGATTCTTTTTGCATTGTGACCCTACTAGAATGTAGATATTATTTACCTACTGATATGTTCTGTTAATTATATTTTTATTTGAATTCTTCATTGTTTACTTTATTGTGATCTATGCGAGTACGGTTTATTTATCGGTGCCTTCGTTATCGTATAGATTGTCCGGAGTGTCAAGCGAACCGGAATTAAGCGTTAGAGTACTTCAACACCGTTCCAGGCAAGTTTGCACTTTTGATTTTGCTCATCGTATATTCTGCTATGCAAGTGTGGTTTTGATGCTATGATATATGCCTGGCTTGATGTGTATGTTCTGTGTTGTCATATTCTGATATTGATTGTATTATGTGTTGGTGTGATCAACTTGCTATGGTAGACGTGGGCATGTGTCGAGCGATGCATGGAAGTGGTGAGTCTTTATAGCTGTAGGCTCGGGACTTTTCCTCAGGTGAATGCGTCAATGGCTGAGCGCTCTATCGTCCCTAGAGAATGCGCCATGACTGAGCGTACTTGGGTTGTCGGGGCTTTTTCTCACGTGAATGCGTCACTGGCTGAGCGCTCTACTGTCCCTAGAGAATGCGCCAGGGCTGAGCGCACTTGAGACATCTTGGAGATCTTTATCATCCGGGTTTGTATGTACCTTGCCTATGTCATGGAGGTAGGTGAAGGTAGTCTTACGCGTAATCAAACTTGAGCGTTCTGTTATCATACTATGCTTGTGGATGTAGGTTTGCTATATCATATTGTGTAATTTGCCAATACATTCAATGTATTGACCCTTTGTGGCTGCAACTTATCATGTTGCAGGTTTTTCAGATGATCATTGAGATACAGTAGGGTCGCGAGTCTTCACTCAACATGTTCTCCAGTGGGCATTGATGGGACTCATTGTTTGCTTATGCTACCTTTCCGCTGTTGTTATTGAATAACTTAGCCATGTGCTACTCAGTTTGTTATACTTTATAAATTCTGGATCATACGTTATATTAAATGATGCACTTGTTATTTGATATTCATATGTACTGTGTGTGCTAGCGAGTCGATCCAGGGACTAGCACGGTAAACACATAGACATCGAATCTTATCAGATTCGGGTCGTTACAGCAAATTTCTATGTTTCCCTCCTTGACTTGATCGCGGATGGAATTGAAGCGTCTTTTGATGTGCTTGGTTCTCTTGTGAAACCTGGATTCCTTTGCCAAGGCTATTGCTCCAGTGTTGTCACAAAAGATTTTCATTGGACCCGATGCACTAGGTATTACACCTAGATCGGATATGAACTCCTTAATCCAGACTCCTTCATTTGCTGCTTCCAAAGCAGCTATGTATTTCGCTTCACACGTAGATCCCGCCACGACGCTCTGCTTGGAACTGCACCAACTGACAGCTCCACCGTTCAATAAAAATACATATCCGGTTTGTGACTTAGAGTCATACGGATCAGTGTCCAAGCTTGAATCGACGTAACCGTTTACGACGAGCTCTTTGTCACCTCCATAAATGAGAAACGTATCATTTGTCCTTTTCAAGTACTTGAGGATGTTCTTGACCGTTGTCCAGTGATCCACTCCTGGATTACTTTGGTACCTCCCTGCTAAACTTATAGCAAGGCACAGGTACACAGCATTGCATACATGATAGATCATATGGCTGATGCATAGGGAATGACTTTCATTTTCTCTCTATATTCTGTAGTGGTCGGGCATTGAGTCTTACTCAACTTCACACCTTGTAACATAGGCAAGAACCCTTTCTTTGACTGATCCATTTGAACTTCTTCAAAACTTTATCAAGGTATGTGCTTTGTGAAAGTCCAATTAAGCGTCTTGATCTATCTCTATAGATGATGATGCTTAATATATAAGCAGCTTCACCGAGGTCTTTCATTGAAAAATTCTTATTCAAGTATCCTTTTATGCCATCCAGAAATTCTATATCATTTCCAATCTACATATAATATCAGAAATGCTACAGAGCTCCCACTCACTTTCTTGTAAATACATGCTTCTCCAAAAGTCTGTATAAAACTATATGCTTTAATCACCTCATCAAAGCGTATATTCCAACTCCGGTATGCTTGCACGAGTCCATAGATGGATCGCTGGAGCTTGCACACTTTGTTAGCACCTTTAGGATCGACAAAACCTTCTGGTTGCATCATATACAACTCCTCTTTGAGGTATCCATTTAGGAATTCAGTTTTGACATCCATTTGCTAGATTTCATAATCATAAAATGCGGCAATTGCTAACATGATTCGGACAGACTCAAGCATCGCTACGGGTGAGAAAGTCTCAGCATAGTCAACTCCTTGAACTTGCCGAAAACCTTTCGCAACAAGTCGAGCTTTGTAGACAGTAACATTACCGTCAGTGTCGGTCTTCCTCTTGAAGATCCATTTACTCATACATGGATCCCATCTCAGATTTCATGGCCTCAAGCCATTTTGTGGAATATGGGCTCATCATTGCTTCTTCATAGTTCGTAGGTTCATCATGGTCTAGTAACATGACTTCCAGAATTGGGTTGCCATACCACTCTGGTGCGGAACGTACTCTGGTTGACCTACGAGGTTCAGGAGTAACTTGATCCGAAGTTTCATGATCATCATCATTAGCTTCCTCACTAATTGGTGTAGGGATCACTGGAACTAGTTTCTGTGCTGTGCTACTTTCCAATTCGGGAGAAGGTACAATTACCTCATCAAGTTCTACTATCCTCCCACTCACTTCTTTCGAGAGAAACTCCTTCTCTAGAAAGGATCCATTCTTAGCAACGAATATCTTGCCTTCGGATCTGTGATAAAAGGTGTACCCAACAGTCTCCTTTGGGTATCCTATGAAGACACATTTCTCCGACTTGGGTTCGAGCTTATCATGTTGAAGCTTTTTCACATAAGCATCGCAACCCCAAACTTTAAGAAATGACAACTTTGGTTTGTTGCCAAACCACAGTTCATAAGGCGTCGTCTCAATGGATTTAGATGGTGCCCTATTTAACGTGAATGCAGCTGTCTCTAAAGCATAACCCCAAAACGATAGTGGCAAATCGGTAAGAGATATCATAGATCGCACCATTACGTTGTGGTGTTCCGGGTGGCGTGAGTTGTGAAACTATTCCGCATTGTTTCAAATGAAGACCAAAATCGTAACACAAATATTCGCCTCCACAATCAGATCGTAGAAACTTTATTTTCTTGTTACGATGATTCTCTACTTCACTCTGAAATTCTTTGAACTTTTCAAATGTTTCAGACTTGTGTTTCATCAAGTAGATATACCCATATCTGCTCAAATCATCAGTGAAGGTCAGAAAATAACGATACCCGCCGCGAACTTCAACACTCATCGGTCCACATACATCAGTATGTATGATTTCCAATAAGTCAGTTGCTCGCTCCATTGTTCCGGAGAACGGAGTCTTAGTCATCTTGCCTATGAGGCATGGTTCGCAAGCACCAAGTGATTCATAATCAAGTGATTCCAAAAGTCCATCATTATGGAGTTTCTTCATGCGCTTTACACCAATATGACCTAAACGGCAGTGCCACAAATAAGTTGCACTATCATTATCAACTTTGCATCTTTTGGCTTCAATATTATGAATATGTGTATCACTACGATCGAGATCCAACAAGAATAGACCACTCTTCAAGGGTGCATGACCATAAAAGATATTACTCATATAAATAGAACAACCATTATTCTCATATTTAAATGAATAACCATCTCGCAATAAACAAGATCCAGATATAATGTTCATGCTTAACACTGGCACCAAATAACAATTACTCAGGTCTAAAACTAATCCCGAAGGTAGATGTAGAGGTAGCGTGCCGACGACGATCACATCTACTTTGGAACCATTTCCCACGCGCATCATCACCTCATCCTTAGCTAATCTTCGTTTAATCTGTAGCCACTGTTTCGAGTTACAAATATTAGCAACCGAACCAGTATCAAATACCCAGGTGCTACTATGAGCATTAGTAAGGTACACATCAATAACATGTATATCATATATACCTTTGTTCACTTTGCCATCCTTCTTATCCGCCAAATACTTGGGGCGGTTCCACTTCTAGTGTCCAGTTCCTTTGCATGAGAAGCACTTAGTTTCAGGCTTGGCTCCAGACTTGGGTTTCTTCGAGGGAGTAGCAACTGTCTTGCTATTCTTCTTGAAGTTCCCCTTCTTTCCCTTGCCCTTTCTCTTGAAACTGGTGGTCTGGTTAACCATCAACACTTGATGCTCCTTTTTGATTTCTACCTCTGCAGCTTTGAGCATAGCGAAGAGCTCGGGAATTGTCTTCTGCATCCCTTGCATGTTATAGTTCATCACGAAGCCTTTATAGCTTGGTGGCAGTGATTGAAGAACTCTATCAATAACACTATCGTCGTCAACTTTGCATCCAAGTTGAGTCATATGATTGTGGTACCCAGACATTCTGAGCAAGTGTTCACTGATAGAATTGTTCTCCTCGATCTTGCAGCTGTAGAACTTATTGGAAATCTCAAATTTCTAAATCTGGGCATTTGCTTGAAATATTAACTTCAACTCCTGGAACATCTCATATGCTCCATGACGTTCAAAACGTCGTTGAAGTCCCGGTTCTAAGCCGTAAAGCATGGCACACTGAACTATCGTGTAGTCATGAGAACGAGCTGGCCAGACATTCATAACGTCCGGAGTTGCTCCTGCAGCAGGCTTGTCACCTAGCGGTGCTTCAAGGACATAATTCTTCTGTGCAGCAATGAGGATAATCCTCAAGTTACGGACCCAGTCCATGTAATTGCTACCATCATCTTTCAACTTAGCTTTCTCTAGGAATGCATTAAAATTCAAGGGAACGGTAGCACGGGCCATTGATCTGCAACAACATAGATATGCAAAAACTATCAGGACTAAGTTCATGATAAATTAAAGTTCAATTAATCATATTACTAAAGAACTCCCACTTAGATAGACATCCCTCTAGTCATCTAAATGATCACGTGATCCAAATCAACTAAACCATGTCCGATCATCACGTGAGATGGAGTAGTGTTCAATGGTGAACAACTTATGTTGATCATATCTACTATATGATTCACGCTCGACCTTTTGGACTCCAGTGTTCCGAGGCCATGTCTGTACATGCTAGGCTCGTCAAGTTTAACCCGAGTATTCTGCGTGTGCAAAACTGGCTTGCACCCGTTGTATGTGAACGTAGAGCTTATCACACACGATCATCATGTGGTGTCTCGGCACGACGAACTTTCGCAACGGTGCATACTCAGTGAGAACACTTGTACCTTGAAATTTTGTATGGGATCGTCTTATAATGCTACCGTCGTACTAAGCAAAATAAGAAGCATAATAAGATAAATATCACATGCAATCAAAATATGTGACATGATATGGCCATCATCATCTTGTGCTTTTGATCTCCATCTCCAAAGCATCGTCATGATATCCATCGTCACCAGCTTGACACCATGATCTTCATCGTAGCGTCGTGGTTGTCTCGCCAACTATTGCTACTACTACTATCGCTAACTCATGGTGATAAAGTAAAGCAACTACATGGTCTTCGCAATTTATACAATAAAGAGACAACCATAAGGCTCCTGCCGGTTGCCGATAACTTTACAAAACATGATCATTTCATACAATAACATATAACTCATCACGTCTTGACCATATCACATCACAACATGCCCTGCAAAAACAAGTTAGACGTCTTCTACTTTGTTGTTGCAAGTTTACGTGGCTGCTACGGGCTTAGCAAGAACCGTTCTTACCTACGCATACAAAAACCACAATGATTTATTGTCAAGTATATGTTGTTTTAACCTTCACAAGGACCGGGCGTAGCCACACTTGATTCAACTAAAGTGAGAGAGACAGAAACCCGCTAGTCACCTTTAAGCAATGAGTGCTCGTAACGGTGAAACCAGTCTCGCGTAAGCGTACGCGTAATGTCGGTTTGGGCCGCTTCATCTCACAATACCGCTGAATCAAAGTATGACATGCTGGTAAGCAGTATGACTATTAACGCCCACAACTCATTGTGATCTACTCGGGCATATCATCTACGCATAGACCTGGCTCATGATGCCACCGTTGGGGAATGTAGTATTTCAAAAAAAAACTACGATCACGCAAGATCTATCTAGAAGAGGCATAGCAACGAGAGGGGAGAGTGTGTCTACGTACCCTCGTAGACCGAAAGCGGAACCGTCTAGTGACGCGGTTGATGTAGTCGAACGTCTTCGCGATCCAACCGATCCAAGCACCGAACGTACGACACCTCCGCGTTCAGCACATATTCAGCTCGATGACGCCCCACGAGCTCTTGATCCAGTTGATCTTCACGGGAGAGTTGCGTCAGCATGATGGTGTGGTGACGGAGATGATGAAGCTACCGGCGCAGGGCTTCGCCTAAGCACTGCAACGATATGACCGAGGTGTGTTTTTGTGGAGGGGGGCACCACACACGGCTAAAGGAATGTTTCTTGTGTGTCTTTGGGTGCCCCCTTCCCCCGTATATAAAGGAGCAAGGGGGAGGTGCGGCCGGCCCAAGGGGCGCGCCATAGCAGTAGGTTTCCTACTCGTAGTAGGAGTAGGAATCCCCTTCCTATTCCTACTAGGAGTAGGAAAGGAAAAAGGAGAGGAGAAGGAAGGAGAGGGGAGCCTCCCCCCTCTCCTAGTCCAACTATGATTCCTAGGGGGCGGGGCCAGCCTTATGGGCTGCCCCTCTCTTTTCCCTCAAGGCCCACTATGGCCCATACTCCCCTCGGGGGTTCCGGTAACCCCCTCCGGCACTCCGGTTTTATTTGATCACACCCGGAACACTTCCGGTGTCCGAATATAGTCGTCCAATATATAAATCTTTATGTCTCGGACATTTCGAGACTCCTTGACATGTCCATGATCTCATCCGGGACTCCAAACTACCTTCGGTACATCAAAACTCATAAACTCATAATACCGATCGTCATCAAACGTCAAGCGTGCGGACCCTACGGGTTCGAGACCTATGTAGACATGACCGAGACTCATCTCCGGTCAATAACCAATAGCGGAACCTGGATGCTCATATTGGCTCCTACATATTCTACGAAGATCTTTATCGATCAAACCGCATAACAACATACGTTGTTCCCTTTGTCATCGGTATGTTACTTGCCCGAGATTCGATCGTCGGTATCTCAATACCTAGTTCAATCTCGTTACCGGCAAGTCTCTTTACTCGTTTTGTAATACATCATCCCGTGACTAACTCATTAGTCATTTGCTTGCAAGGCTTGTTATGATGTGTATTACCGAGAGGGCCCAGAGATTCCTCTCTGACACTCGGAGTGACAAATCATATTCTTGATCTATGCCAACACCACAAACACCTTCGGAGACACCTGTAGAGCATCTTTATAATCACCCAGTTACGTTGTGACATTTGATAGCACACAAGGTGTTCCTTCGGTATTCGGGAGTTGCACAATCTCATAGTCATAGGAACATCTATAAGTTATGAAGAAAGCAATAGCAGTAAAACTGAATGATCATAGTGCTAAGCTAACGGATGGGTCTTGTCCATCACATCATTCTCCTAATGATGTGATCATGTTGATCAAATGACAACTCATGTCTATGGCTAGGAAACTTAACCATCTTTGATCAATGAGCTAGTCTATTAGAGGCATACTAGGGACACTCTGTTTTGTCTATGTATTCACACATGTACTAAGTTTCTGGTTAATACAATTCTAGCATGAATAATAAACATTTATCATGATATAAGGAAATAAATAACAACTTTATTATTGCCTTTAGGGCATATTTTCTTCACTAACCTTATCTTAGCCTTAGGCGCCTCTCGGAAACTTCATAATCTGAATCACTTTCCTCTTTGGGTTGCTATGGGAATAGTGAACGAGAAGAAGGAACTAGTAAGGCTACACGAGGTCTTACCGTCTAGCCGTTGGTACTCCGCATCTTCATGGAGAATTCAATTTCACTAGGTCCATGTCAGAGATAGCGTGGCAGTCGTTACACCATTCGTGTAGGTCCCTACTTATACCACAAGGAATTCCACTACCTTAGGATAGTTAGAGGAAAGGGACCAAAAAGCTATTTTTCATATACTTAAGAAGCTCAATGCCAATTGAACCATGTAAGGCGCGTTTTTTGAAGAGAAACATTCTCAATTTTTTGCGCTGGTAGAAGAATTTTATTCCATAGTCATAGGGTTACAATCGCGAGGCAAGAAATCCTCAACACACGGTGGACCTCAACCCAGCCATACAGCGGTAGTACTCTATGTACGACTATACAGGGCCAAACGATATGCTACCCAATTTTGCACACGACTATTTTTTTAGGGAAAGAAAACTCTATCTACCATAAGGTGACGAATCTCAGATACTAAATGCTCGTAGGCAGATCTGGATAAACTGTCTCCAGTCAAGGCGGAAAGTGCGACAGAAGAATCCGACTGGACAATGACAGGTAGCTCACAATGCTGGATAGCCAGTGCCATACCTTGCATTAACACATGCAGCTCCACTTCTAGTGCTTCATTGCAGTTGAAGATGCATTGGTATGCCAAGAAAATCACACTCCCATCACGTCTCCTCAATACCACCCCTACCGCTGCTGACCCATCAGACTGTAGGAAAGCTCCATCAACACACAGCGCCACCTTCCCCGGTGGTGGCTTCGGCCATGGGTGATCTATAGCCTCCTTTTGCGCGACAGTCGGCTCCTCCCGCCACATAGACATCTTTCCTTTGATAATCTCCTCTGTAGATATTTCTTGGAGAGATCTAAGGACTACATATAACTGTGCAAATATGAAACTGTTGTGCCCACGGAAGGCACTTCCTTGCCATGTGTCAAATCTGACCGGAGAGACTAAATACGACAAATCAGCATGATCACACATGCCCTCATAAACTCATCATGGTTTGTCAACAGATTTAACAACCAGTCCTGCCCCGTATCCTGCAGCAATTCATCGCGTGGTAAGTTCCACACCCCCCTCATCTGTCGCACACTTCATGTGCATGATCACATGTAACCAGGGCATGGAAGCTAGACTCCTTTTCCTTCGCGCATAGGGGACATGTGTCTAATGTGGAAATATGACGAAACTTTTTGCAAGAGTTAGTGGCTAATGCACCTGAGACCACTTTCCATGACAAGATCGTCATCTTGAGGGGTACCTTGGATCCCCATATGCACTGCCAAACCGGCCGCTGCCTAGAAGGGTTGTTGCTGGTCGCGGGTGCCATACCCGGGGCGGCGCTCATAGTAGCTAGCATGTATGCACTCCTCACAGTAAATTGTCCGCTCTTCCCCGGGAACCAAGCTATGAAGTCTTGGCCATTCCTTGGTGAGGTACGGATCTTAAGAATCTCATGTACGTCCATGGCCCAAAAGTGTTCTCACAACCTTTTCTCATTCCAAGCACCTTGTTCAATCAAGAAATCCGCCACCCAGTTAAATCTGCAGTTTCGTTTTGGTGTTATTGGCCAAAGATTATGACCCCTCGGAATCCAAGCATCTCTCCAAGTTCTAATAAGTGTCCCGTCACCCACACGCCAACTAATGCCTTTCTTCACCAATTCAAGACCATGTACAATTCCCTTCCATACTGCGGACGAGCTAGTCGGAAACACAGTATCCAACAGATTCCTAGGGATAATATTTGGCTCTAAGTAGTCTTGCACACAGGCTATCTGGGCAATCCAATAATCGCCAAGCCTGCTTAGCAAGCAAGGCCTGGTTGAACGCTCTCATGTCACGGAATCCCATGCCCCCCATAGACTTGGGGATCACCATCTTCTTCCAACTAAGCCAGGCCATTTTCTTCTTACCATTCACCACCACCCACCAGTACTGCCTCATCATCCTTGTCAAGTCATCACACATGGACGCCGGCAGCCTGAAGACACTCATAACATAGGTAGGGATGGCCTCCGCAACTACTTTGATTAAAATTTCCTTGTTGCCCACAGAAACAAATTGTTCACTCCAGTCTATCAACCGTGCTCTTAATCTCTCCTGAAGTGTTTCGAATTGCCCTTTTAGCAATCTTCCTTCTGGCACCGGTAAGCCCAGGTATTTGGGCTCAAACATTTGCTGTGAAACTTCCAATATGCCTTTTACCTCATCCGCCACCACCGCATTGCAGTTGTCAGAGAAGAGGATGGAACACTTTTCAGGGTTGATAAGTTGACCCGTCGCTGAAGTGTAAGTGTTCAACAAACCTTTGACAATGCTAGCTTGCTGGCTCGAAGCCTCAAAGAACAACATTGTATCATCCGCAAAAAGCAAGTGAGATATTTCCGGAGCACCTCGACAAATGGTCACTCCCCTCAATTCACCATTTTCAACAGAGTTGGTAATAAGAGCAGACAGGGCGTCAACGACAAAAAGAAATAGGAATGGAGACAACATATCACCTTGTCGAAGCCCTCGTGATGGGGAGAATACCTCAAGTAACTTCCCATTGAACTTCACGGAATAAGTGACTGACTTTACACATGCCATGATCCAAGTGATCCATGTTGCCGAAAAGCCCCACCTGCCCAAGGCCTTCTCTAGGAAGTCCCAATCCACCCGGTCGTACGCTTTTGAAAAATCCAGCTTGTACGCGCACGTAGCCGGATTGTTGTCCTTCAGCGTCTGAATATGATTGATACACTCAAATGCTATGATTGAATTATCTGAGATAAGCCGACCAGGTATAAAAGCACTCTGGTTTTCTGAAATTAATTCCGCCAACAAAGGTCGTAGACGGTTCACCAAGCACCAAGACACAATCTTGTAGATCACATTACACAAATTTATTGGACGAAACTCCTTGAGCTCCTTAGGGAAAGGAACTTTCGGGATTAGTACAATAGCAGTATCATTCACACCCTCCAGCATCACACCTGTTTTAAAAAACTCTAGGACCGCCGCTATGATCTCACCCTTCATAACTGCCCAGTTACGTTGATAGAACCGAGGAGGAAATCCATCTGTACCTGGTGCTTTTAGCGGTCCAACTTGGAACAACGCATTAGACACCTCCTCTTCAGTAAATGGCGCACATAAGGCAATATTCATATCCTGTGTAACTTTCTGTGTTATCTTCTCTAGGACCGACTCCGGAGAGAGGGTTGGATCCTTCGTAAACACCTCCTTAAAGTATGATGTGGCCATCAACTCCATCTCTGAGGGGGACGAGCACCACGTCCCATCCGTACGCCTCAGCCGCTGAATGTAATTACGACGCGCGCGCCACACAGCCCGCTGATGGAGGTACGTCGTGTTCCTTTCACCCTCCCTGAGCCACGAAAAGCGTGAACGCTGCAACCACAATATCTCTTCATGGTACATCAACTCGTCCAACTAATACATCTTCTGTTGAATGGCCGACCTATCCGCGTCATGAAGCTGCAGGTTCGCTAGTTCCGTGCGCAGTTTTTTGATCTCGGACATGACATGGCCAAAATTTTCCTTACTCCATGCTCGCAGCCTCTGCATCATCTCTTTCAGGGCATCTCGAACCGACCCCAGGTGCCCATTCGGCTTGCTCTTGCCCAAACTCTCCGCAATCACTGCCTCGACGCCAGGGTGCCGTTCCCACATTATTTCATACCTGGGTACATTTTTATTGCACCATGGTTCCGCATCCTAGCCGAATCATGAGGGGAGCATGATCGGAGCACGAGGACACCAAGTGCACCACTTGCGCAAACGGGAAAATTTCCTTCAGAGCTTCATCCGCACACGCTCTGCCTAGACGAACACAAACATTCCTCCCACCGTGTTGTCCATTATCATATGTGTACGGGGTCCTTGAAAAGCCCATGTCCAGCAGTTCGCAATCTTCCAAACACTCTCGGAAGAGGAGCATCTGATTTTCAGACCGAGGCGACCAAGAAAAGAGTTCGTGTTGCCACATTGCTTCGTTGAAATCACCACAAACTAGCCACGGGCCAGACGAGGCCTCCCGTAGGCTTGAGAGGGCACTCCACATACGATGTCGGTGCTCCACCCTTGGCTCTCCATACACAAAGGTAGTTCTCCATGTTTTGTCATTAGCATTATCAACAATTATCACATCAATATACCGTGCGTAGGAATCAAGCACGGTTACTTGTAGGTTTTCATCCCAAAATAATGCAAGCCCCCCACTGAGGCCAACACTAGATACACCAGCAAAACCCTTCATATTCAGTCTCCTTTTAAGCTTTTCCATCTGACTAGAGGCTTGACGTGTCTCTGATAGGAAAATCAGCCCCGGGGAATTGGCTTTTGAGAGGGCCAACACCTCACGAACTG
>LR738711.1:843547976-843658228 GCA_902687465.1 Secale cereale
GCGCCCCCCCCCCCCCTGGCAGTTCCACATTAGGATACTCATTGTGCCCGGCGGTCCTCCTCGAGGGAGGCCGCCGATCTATCATCTGAAAATTCTTGGGAGTCAATCCTTGCCTTTTTACTGTTCGAACTATTACTCGGCGACGAAAGCTCATCACCATCCTCACCCAGCCCTTGAGTTAGAGCTAAAGTAGCAGCCGGTATACTAGGTAGCTCCTGCCCCACACTTCCATAGCCAACCTCTTATGAGCCGGGGGGTCGACCTGCATATCTTTGGCGCCAGTTTTCGACGGGCTAGATGATGTGTCTGCCAAGTCCGGGTCATTAGCTTTCTTCACAACTTTCTCTGTAGTTGGGGTGCGCCGCTGCTGCTTTTGCTTATCATTGCTTCGTTCAAACTCATCAGCTCTTGCTCTGTTCGGACCATCTGCATACAACCAATTCCCAAACTTCATGTCCTTTACCTCATGAACCCCGGTGCCACATTCTTTGAAATCATGCCCAACCAATCCACAAACGCTACAAAAGTGGGCGAGCTTCTCATAACGGACCAAGTAAACCCGCCTTGCTTCTCCTCTAACAATACTAACGAATTTTGTGAGGGGTCGGCGGATGTCATGGCGAATCCTAACCCTCACATAATCACCCCGGGTATTCCCATTCAACCTCATCTCCAAGATATCCCTAGGCTTCTTCAGCAACAATTCCACAATATTCTTCCTGCAGAACCCCTCAGGCAGCTTATGGATTTGAAGCCAGATTGGCATGAATAACATGGGGACCTCTTCTGCTTCGACGAACAAGCTTGGTTCGACGGGCTTGAACCTCACCTGCTTCGCCGGATTCCAGGCTGCACGCATCTCTCTGTAGAACGCCGTCGGGCCGGAGGTTTTATCCGTGTGAACCCTAGCAAGGGCTAACCAGCGGACTCGTTCATTGATAACATGATCCTCCTCCTCGATCACCAGATCATCAAACGCTTCGTCCTCTAAGTTAAGATGCTCCATGAAATCACAAGATCCGATATGCCCACGGCGGCGCTGCCGCCTCCGCTGGTCCCGGACATAGCATCCGCCATCAGAATCGTCGCCAGATGCTGAGCGGAGGAGCCCGATCCCCAGGGGCGCGATCCGCAGGCCACAATCACTCGAACCCTAGTCAGGGGGAGGCTTTGGTCGGACGGGGGACTCTCTGTTGATGGGATCGCCAGAGAGGATAGAAACCCTAGCCTTAGCGCAGGGGAAATCCTCCCAAACTCGACAACCGTTTGTATACTTGAAGAGCAACATTCTCTTATAACCAAACATCGCAAAGAGGAAAGGAGTATCCTAAACGTAAGGCCAATGGCTAGCATACTTCGCTGAACACTCACGATATTCAGCTAAAGCTGGATGCATATTAGATTGGAGAAGAAGCAAAGCCAATTTATTTCGACGCCGCGCTGATTCCATCACCAATGCAACACCTTCAAGAAAAAACTAAGCATATCATATGTAGTAGCCAGAGCGAAGTTGCCGGGATCCCCAACCCGCCGGGCAGCTGAAGGGGCTATAAGAGCATCTCCAGCCGTTCGGCCTCCCAGGGCGCCTAAAAAGAGCGGCCTGGGGGCGAACCGGCGCTAGCTCGGCCCCTGGGGGCGACCTAGCTCCCAGTCACGCCCCCATGCGCCGGCCCTAGGATGCGGGAATTTGAACTCGGTCGTTCCCGCTCACAAAAGACGCCACAAATCCGGCGATCAGATGTAGTCTGACGTTACAAAAACAGAGCGCCGCAAGTTCGCGTGCGCAACGAATCACTCGGCGGGGTCGGCTCCAGGCGTTGGCGGAGTCGGCGTGCGCGGGCTCGTGGTGTCGGAGCTGGTTCGATGCTGGGCGGTGTCGGCGCGGCTTCGGTACTGCTGGGCGGCGACGTGGATGCGTCATCATTTGGGCTTGGTGTCGGTGTGGCCGTGGGCGCGGGAGTTGGCGTCGTCGGCATCGTCTGCAGCTGGTTCAGGATGAGGCCGTGCTCCACCATGTACCACGCCTTGAGCTGCTCGTCGTTGCTCTGGAGCATGTCCGCCCCGCCCATCAGAAAAGCCATGTCGGTGTTCCTCTTCTTCGCGGCGACGTTGGTCCGGAGCAGGTCGACGTTGGTCCGAAGGAGGTCGAGCTTGATGGCGTTGTTCTTCATCAACGACGACCACCGCGCCGCGGTTTTCTCTTCACGCGGGACGACCCGGGCTTGTGCGACAGCGAGGCAATGCTCGATGGACTCCTGCACTCGTGCAGTAGCAGCGTCGGCTTGTTTCCCCTTCTTGGCCCCTTTGTGGCCGTCCGAACGCCCCTCTGACACGCCCGAAGTCGTCGCGTCCAGCTTGTATGTCTCCTTGGCCTTGTCGAGGGTGCGCCGGACTTCCGCCCACTTCTCGCACTTATCAATGCACTTGTAAACGTGGAGGTACTTGAAGTCAGCGTTGAGGTTGCACGCCGATACATGGCGAACATGCGCAGCAACTGCACGGAGAAACAAACAGTTGGCGGGCGTAGACGACGAAGAGAGGCGGGCGAACGGCGTGGCATACTTGATCCTCAACGCTGGCGCCGCTCTCCGGGCGAGCCGCGACCTCCTCGACAATACCATGCCATTTGTTGCACGCCCCTGGATACGCCCCCAATGGTTCACCATCGCCTTGGAGCCGCGCTGCATGTACACGCCTTTGAAGTAGGGGTCGACGAGCTTCCTCTCGTCGAACTCGGCCTTGATGCGGTCCCAGTACGTCTCGAAGCTCTGGTTCGTGCCGGTGGTCGGGTCGAGGCAGACGACTTTCCATGCTTCGGCGAGGCATTCCTCCTCCTTGGACGTCCATTTGATGCGCGGCTCGCCTGGCCTGGCCGCCCGCTTCTTCTTCTTGAGCCCCTTCGTCGGATCAGGCGCCGGCTCCTCCTCCTCCTCCTCGTCCTACTCCTCAGGTTCCTGCGCCTCCTGCACGTCCTCGCCGTAGACGTAGCCGAGCTCGGCCTCCATGCCGCAGCTGAGATCCACCGTCTCGTCCTGGGTGACGAACCCGGGAGACGCAGCGGCCGCGGTCGAACCTGTCGTGATGATGTCGTCCATGTCGGCTCCTGTCTCGTCGGTGTCGCCGAGGTGCGAGAAGGGCAGCGGTCCACGGTGTAAAGGGGGCGTCGGTGAGGACGCGTAGGCGGGTGGCGAGTAGTTGTATGGAGGTACTGCACGCCGGCGAAGGCGGGCGAGGGTGTGCGCATCGCCGGGTGGCCATGGGGGAAGGTCACGTTTGGGTTGAACCCACCGTGCGCGTCGCCGTCGGCGTAGCCGGGCGACGGCGATCCCCATGGCTGCGGAGAACCGACGCCTTGATGTCCCCAGGGCGCGTACTGGACGTGGCCGCCGGGTGGATTCATCATCCCCGCGTGGTCCGCCGATGAGGAGGCAGTCGCAGCCGCGCGCGCCGCGTTGTCGCGGGCCTTCTTGGCGATGGCCCTGTTCCGCCGGTCGGCGGTGACTGTGTCGCGCCGCTGAACTTCCGCCCTCCACTCGGCGTTTGACATGCTCGGTGGCTTCGATGGCGGCGCCCTCGGCTTCCTCTGCTTCTGCTGGGCCACGGTGCCGGTCGCGGTTGCCGCCGCGCGTGGCATGGCGTACTTCCTCGGTGGCATGGCGGCCGACTAGAAGGCGAGCGGGAGGGAGTTTGGCGGGAGGAAGGGAGGGAATGGCGGGAGAAAGGCGAGTGAGCGGGAGGGAGGCGGGGGAAAAGCGGCAAGAAACGGCGGGAAGAGGCCCTCGAGTCACCGACAGGGTGGACCCACGCGCCTTTTTCGCTTGTGCCGGCTCCCCATGTGCCCTGGGCGCCGGGTTCGGCCTGGGTCCGCCGGCACTAGTTTTGGCCCGAACCGGCGTGTGACGCCCGGATAATTAAACTACAGTTACCGTCTACTAATGATTCAACGTCACCACGATTACTATTGTCAATCTCGCGTTGATCCAAACCGAATTCAAATTCAATTAAAATAAGGTCAAGTTATTATTTCTTCGATCGGTAAAACAAAAATGTTCGCTGGGTTGCAAAAAGTCACTAACCTTTTTTCTTAAGGAATTGAACATTAACTTGAATATTTAACATGCCCTTAACCTATTTTAAACAGTGCCAACAACATTAATTTGGGCCAATTTTAATTTAGAAAACTACTCATACTTTTTAACATAATTTGAAACTTGTTTGGCTAGGTAAAATAATTGCCTAAAATTTATGAGCCAAATTTCATCATCAACTAAACTCATTTAGTATAAAAATTAAAATAGTAAAACTAAATCATCACTATTTCTATGGAACAATGAAATCCAAATATAAATATTTACCTTTCCTAAAAATATGAAACTTGGTGTGCGGCCTTGCAATGGTTCCGTTTGACTACACAAAATTTGTAACAAGCTTGGACTTCATTTGATTCATCAAGTAAATATTAAACAATAGCAAGTATAATTACAGAAAAGAAAAAGGAAAAGCCTCTGTGTACTTTGGCCCGACCTCTACAGGGGCAGGCCCATGTGGACTAGGCGAGGCCCAGCCCACGCACTCCCACTCATCCCCAACCTCCTGCTACAGGGAGGCAGGGGGGTCATGGCGGACATCCACGCCATGGCCGCGCCCCTGGGCGATGTGGCGACGATCCCACGGCTCCCTGGGAGGATAAGGCGTCACCCCGTGCCCCCTTCCCGAACCCTAGCTGCTTCTCCCTCCTTCCCCCGCGCCGCTCCCTCTCCCTCACGTATCCTCAGCTCGCGCGCACTATGGCCGTCGTCGTAGCCGCGGCCACCGGCCTCCCCATCGCCTGAGATCGTGTCCAGAAGCCTCCCCACGGACATCTCCTTCGTCTCCACCGAAGAGCCGGTGCCGGACTGCACCGTACGTTCCCCATCGCCGGTCTTCTTCGCCGCGACCGCCGCATCTCGTCATCGGGCTCGACATATCCGGCCACCCCCGCACTCCCTAACCTCGTCCATGAGCTCCACTGTGAGCTTCTCCGTCCTTTCCCCTCTTACCCAACCTTGATCTGTCGCCGTGCCGCCGCCTTGAGTTTGCCATGTCCGCCCCGAAGTTCTTTGTCCGCGCACGTGCTCGCCTACTTGCTCCTGCTCGTGGTCGTGTTCCCGCACATGTACTGCCTCGCCTGGCCGCGCTCGTCGCAAGCTCCATGCTGCCCCGGCCGCGCCCGGCACTGCTCGCCGCCTGCCTCGCCCGACCGCCCCGGCCACATCCCGCGCTCCCCTACTGCCCGTGTACGCTGCTCCAGCCACTGCCACTGCTCTGCTCCGCTTGCTAGCTGCTGCTTCTGCTAGTTGCTGCTGCTCTACGTCGCAGCTGCTCTAGCCGCTGCCGCTGCTTAGCCTCAATGCTGCTGCTGCGCTTCTATACTGCTGGTTATGGCTGGCCATGGCCAAGGCCATGGCCGAGTGTGTTGCGTGGTGTGTGTGTGTGCGTGCTGTGTGTGTGGCCGCCGGCCATGTTCAATTAGTTTAGGCTAATCTAGATTTAGGTTGATAATTGTTAGGTTAACTGCTAGCCAATGACAGTAGCCCCCCCCCCTCCACTATTTGTTAATCTAATTTAATTAAAGTCTAGTTTAATCTTAGACAATGACATATGGGACCTGCCTAAACTATTTATCCTTTGACTATTCAGTCTTTGACTAGGTCAACACACTCCACTGGCCCCATTGGCATACTCATAGGCTAGAGTAACACTAGGTGACAAAAGTATTTACCGTTATAATTTTGAATTAAATTAAATACAGTAATTTAGAAAAATTAAAAACTTTAAAAATTAATATAAAATAATCCGTAACTCGGATGAAAAAACTTTGTACATGAAAGTTGCTCAGAACGACGAGACGAATCCGAATACGAGGTCCGTTCGTCCGCCACACATCTCTATCATACCGAACACGCAACTTTCCCCCTCCGTTTCATCTGCCGAAAACGCGAAACACCGGGAATACTTTCCCGGATGTTTTTCATCCTCGCCAGTATCACCTCCTACTGCGTTAGGTCACACGTAGCACCGCCTATTTCCATGTTACGCTTTGTGATGCTTTGATTGCTCTGTTATTTATTATGTTTCCCCTCCGTTACTTCTTTCCGGTAGACCCCGAGACTGCCGGTGACCCCAGTTCGACTACGGTGTTGATGACCCCTTCTTGCCAGAGCAACCAGGCAAGCCCCCTCCCCCCCTTGATCAACCTGATATCGCCTATTCTTCTCTCTACTGCTTGCATTAGAGTAGTGTAGCATGTTACTGCTTTCGATAATTCTATTCTGCTGCATAGCCTGTCATTGTTGCTACAACTGTTGACACCTTTACCTGCAATCCTAAATGCTTAGTATAGGATGCTAGTATTCCATCAGTGGCCCTACATTCTTGTCCGTCTGCCATGCTATACTATCGGGCCGTGATCACTCGGGTGGTGATCACGGGTATATTCTATACTTTTACATACACATGATAATGATTCGGAGATGGGGGCTGAAGGGGCAGGTGGTTCCACATAGGTAGTGGTGGGCCTGGGTTCCCGGCAGCCCCTTGATGGTTACTTTGTGGCGGAGCGACAGGGCAGGTTGCGATCACCTAGGAGACAGGTGGGCCTGGCCCTGGTCGTTGTCCATGGTTATTTCATAATAACACGTTTAACGAGATCTTGGTATTTGATCTGAGTCTGGCCATTGGCCTACACGCACTAACCAGCTACGTGGGAATAGTTATGGGCACTCGACGTCGTGGTATCAATCGAAGCCTTCTTGACGTCAGCGACTGAGCGGCACGCGCCGGGTTGGACCGCGTAACGCAACTTCCTTAGTAATGGAGGTTGCTAGGTTTGCTCACCGGCCTCGTACGCAACGTGCAGGTGTGCGTTGGGCGATGGGCCCGGACCCCTGCGCGCTTAGGGTTTAGACCGGCGTGCTGACCTCTCTGTTGTGCTTAGGTAGGGCTGCGACGTGTTGATCTTCCGAGGCCGGGCATGACCCTGGAAAGTGTGTCCGACCAAATGGGATCAAGCGTGCTGGGTTATGTGGTGCATTCCTGCAGGGAAGTTAATCTATTCGAATAGCCGTGTCCCTCGGTAAAAGGACAACCGGGAGTTGTACTCTGACCTCATGACAACTAGAACTGGATACTTAATAAAACACACCCAGACAAGTTCCAGATATAACTCGGTGGTTGCTCTCTCACAGGGTGATGTGCGGGAGGATCGCGGGTAGGATTATGCTATACGATATTACTCGGTGAACACTTCAGCTACTCAAGACGGAGGCTACCAGAAGCTTTGATACTTGTTACTTTTCCATCTACTCTCTTCTACTGCTGCAAGATGGAGGTGGCCAGAAGCGTAGTCTTCGATTGGATTAGCTATCCCCCTCTTATTCTAGCATTCTGCAGTTTAACCCATAGATATTACCCTTTACACAGATACCATTGCATATGTAATATAGATCCTTGCTTGCGAGTACTTTGGATGAGTACTCACGGTTGCTTTGTTCCCCTTTTTCCCCCTTTCTCCTTTCTTCTCGGTTGATGCAACCAGATGGTGGAGTCCAGGACCCAGAGGATCCCGATGATGTTTCTACATGGAGTTCGGCTTCGAGGAGTAGTTAGGAGGTCCCAGACAGGAGGCCTTGCCTTTTCGATTGTTGCTATATTAGTGCTAGCCTAAGGCAACTTGTTTAACTTATGTCTGTACTCAGATATTATTGCTTCCGCTGACTTTTGTGTATTCGAGCTTTTGTATTCGAGCCCTCGAGGCCCCTGGCTTGTAATATAAAGCTTGTATTATTTTAATTTGTGTCTAGAGTTGTGTTGTGATATCTTCCAGTGAGTCCCTGATCTTGGTCGTACACATTCGTGTGCATGATTAGTGTACGGTCAAATCGGGGACGTCACACTGCGAAAAACGGATTTCTAAGAGCGCGATTAGGCCTTTTTTCGACGCCGGCGCGGTAAAAACGTCTGGAAAGGGTTTGTTGGGGACGCGGTTGGAGATGCTGTAAGGAACCGCAGGCACGCTGCGAAGAAAGGAGGCAGAGAAGGTTGAGCACAAACCGGACTTGGACCTCCGGCTCTCCCTGCTTCATCAGCCAAAAAAATGTTTCAATACTCCAAGCCATATCCCAAGCTAAATTCATTTCACTTCATTCCGTAGGGGACGCACGAGAACCCTGCTTATCCCGTACCACGGCGTAACTTCCAGGGCTCACGTAGTGACAAAGGGAACAAACAAACAACGTCCGAGTACGACCACTCGATCACACACACAGTCACAGTCACAGTCACGCTCCGCGCCACTCGACCCGGCCGGGACCGGGACCAAACCGGGCGGGCGGGCTGACCGTCATGCCGCGTCTCCCGAAATTTCAAACGCGGGCCAGCCACGCGGCCCCCGCGACGCCATAACGTGCACTGACGCCGCGGGCCCCGCGGCCAGTCAGTCACCCCACCCCACCGCAAAATCTCCGCCTCCGTCCCCGCACCGCACCGCACGCTCGGGGCACGGGCTAGTACGCGTCTCCAGCTCACTGCCCCCGCCACCCCCACCACCCCTCGCCTAAAACCCTCGCTCCTTCCCTCCCCTCCCCCCAGCGCCCGCCGCCGCTCGCCGGCGGTGAGGCCCGGCCCCCTGCCATGGCCTCCTCGCCCGGCGCGCTGCCGACGGCCCGACGCTCGCGCCCCGGCCCCTGGCCCCCGGCGCCGCCTCCGCAGCCCCAGGCACAGCCCCTCTCCTGGGCCAAGCGCACCGGCTATCAGGCCCGCGTCTCCGGCGAGTCCAGCGCCACCGCCTCCGCCCCCAACTCCGGGCAGGCCCCGCTCCCCCGCCCGGCCGCCGCCCCTGCCGATCTGGAGTCCGGCCCACCGGCCCGGCCCAACCCCGCCCTGCCGCCCCCTCCCGCCGCCGCGGCGACCAATGCCAAGCAGCACCGGCCACAGCAGCCGCCACAGCAGCGACAGCAACCACAACAGCAACCGCCCGCAGCGCCTCCCGCGAGGACGCGCAGGAGGGATTCGGACGGAGGAAGGCCGAACGGGCAGCCGGCCGCGGCGCCGCTGCCGCAGCTGCAGGAGGAAGAGGATGCACCGGAGCGGCCGGCGCACGTGAAGTACGAGCTCCGTGACAGTCCCGGAATATGTAAGTGCCCGAAGGAGGAAAGCTGAAGCATCCACGTTTCGATGAGGGTTATACGGCTTGCTAATGTGTGGATTTTTGAGCTGTGCTGCAGTTCCAGTAATGATATACGGATTCCAGCATTACATCTCCATGCTCGGGTCGATCATCCTGGTCCCGTTGGTGATGGTTCCTGCAATGGGTGGCTCAGCCGTGAGTTCATCATTGAATTTTTACTACTTCATTTTCATATAGCATGGCTGCTCAGTCTGTGTTGCTTAATACGTGCTGTTTGGATGCATTTCTTTTAGGATGACACGGCAGCAGTGGTATCAACGGTGTTGCTAGTCTCGGGGTTAACCACATTGTTGCACACATTGTTTGGAACGAGGTTGCCACTTGTGCAGGGGCCATCCTTTGTGTACCTTGCCCCAGCGCTTGCAATTATCAACTCCCCTGAATTCTTTGGGCTCAATGACAATGTATGCATTTTTCCCTGTTTGTGTTATAGTGACACAACGCAGCCTCTATAACATGCTCGTGGCACATGTTGTAATGCAGGGCCTGTGAAATAAGTTATCTAAGATTAACTCAAATTATATCACTGCAGAACTTTAAACACATTATGAAGCACCTGCAGGGAGCTATCATAATAGGAGGTGTATTCCAAGTGCTGCTGGGATATACAGGCCTCATGTCACTATTTCTAAGGTTCCGTTCCCTTGCTTCTAATAAGATGCATGTCATTTTCATCTTAGCTGTCTGCTGCCGCTCAGGCAGGTCCATATGCTAATAGGATTTTGCCATGGACCTGATTGACCTAGGTAGTGAATAAATCGAGATTTGATCGATGCATGCTCATAGGTAGTGAAATTCACTCTGGAAGTTTTGTTTTACCGCAAAGTAATTTATATTTCGAAGTATTGTGGTAACTTTCACACTTCTGTATGGCGTAAAGAGTAATCATGGGTGTTGTGTAATATCAGCATAAATAAACATCTTAATGATCATTTCCTACTTTTGAGTGCCATAGTTATGGCTTTGTGTCTATATGAGTTAACTTTGTTTATAACTGCTGAAGCATGAGTAAGTATAGGATCGGCCTTTCCTCATCAACTTAGGCTTTTGGGATAGCTGGTTGGTGCATTCAAGTATGCAACTTAATACGGTATCAGAGCCAACTTGTCATAACTTCAAGAGCTGTCTTTCAAAAATTTAAGAAAATATCTGTAACCCACTAAAGTCCACGTCATAGGCCTGAGGGGGTAGTATATCCCAATATCATAAACATCTTTCTGTATGATGAATTCATTTGCTGGTGAATAGATCGGCTTGGCATTGTGACCATTGACCAAGCTAATCTTATCTTTTTGTTCTACAATTCAATATCTGTTTATTTCAGGTTGATAAATCCAGTTGTCGTCTCACCAACGGTTGCAGCTGTTGGACTTTCGTTTTTCAGTTATGGGTTCACTAAAGTAGGGTCATGTATAGAGATGGGCCTCTTGCAATTAATGATGGTCATTATCTTTGCACTAGTGAGTACACTAGAAATCATGTTAAATGTTGTAATGTCTTCTGCGCTACAAATAGTTTTATGCTGATATTTTTGTATTTCGCTTGGTGCAGTACCTTCGGAAAATAAAGATATTTGGCTTGCGGATTTTTTTAATTTATGCGGTAAGATGGGCTAAAAGTATTGACCTGTTGTCTTCATTTATGCTGCATTACGGTTACTGTGACTGCATGAGATACTAACCTTTGAACTACTGATGCGCTGCCCCCTTAGGTTCCCCTTGGTCTAGGAATCACATGGGCTGTTGCTTTCGCTCTGACAGCAAGTGGAGTTTACAGCTACAAAGGTTGTGCTGCAAATATTCCTGCTTCAAACAATATATCAACCTTTTGCAGGAAGCATGTATTGAGGATGAAATCTTGCCGTGTAGACACTTCACATGCCTTGAGAGTTTCTCCTTGGTTCAGATTTCCGTATCCGTTGCAATGGGGCACTCCAGTATTCAATTGGAAAATGGGCCTTGTGATGTGTCTTGTATCAGTTATTGCATCAGTTGATTCTGTAAGTTGCAATTTATTTCAAATATTCATCATATTGGCTTTACTTTACCTTGTTATCTTTATTTTATATGTTCTTCAAATAAGCTTGCAATGTACTCCCTCTGTAAACAAGATGTTTTATATCACTATTATAAAATGTCTTATATTTGTTTACAGAGAGTATTACATTGTGTCTGTAGATGTAGTCAACTTATTTGAAATGATCTACACTATAAAGAGTCTTTGTTAACCACCAACTCGAAATAGGCTTCCTTCCCAGACACATGTCTTACTATTGTTCTGATTACCTGAAATTGGATCTTTATGTAGATAGTATACTGATGGAACCATTGAACGCTCATCATAATAAAAAATCCTATCTTCTAACGATTCCACTGTGTTCACTTGACTTAAGGTTGGTTCCTACCATGCGTCATCTTTGTTTGTGGCCACAAGACCACCAACAGCTGGAATTGTTAGCAGGGGTATAGGCGTTGAGGGTATCTCCACAATCTTGGCTGGCCTGTGGGGAACAGGAGTTGGGTCAGCAACAATAACAGAAAATGTACATACGATTGCTGTGACTAAAATGGGTAGCCGCAAGGCAGTTGGATTTGGTGCTATTGTACTTATACTTCTCTCTCTTCTTGGTAAGTAACTACGTGCATTTATCTTGAGTCTTGACGTAAAATTCTTTTACACAATATTGGAAGAGCAAACATCACTTAGTCAGGTGATAGCATGCATGGTTCTTGCTGACAACTACTTCTCTATATCATTTGTAGGAAAAGTTGGTGGTTTCATTGCTTCCATCCCTGATGTTATGGTTGCTGCTCTCCTTTGTTTCATGTGGGCCATGCTCTGTGCTCTTGGCTTGTCCAATCTCCGTTATGGTGCCACAGGAAGCTCGAGAAACAGTATTGTAGTTGGGCTAGCATTGTTTTTATCCCTATCAGTTCCTTCATATTTCCAACAGTATGGATTACTTCCGAACACAAACTCATCAGTTCCGACCTTCTTTCAGCCATACAATGTTGCATCACATGGGCCTGTAGACACTGGATTTGGTGGGGTATGTACTGAACTTTTTATCTTTTGCATCAGTATGTTTTACTCTCTACTGTTTAAATGACAATTGAATGGTTATATCTTCATGCTATAGTTTAAATGATGATGGCATGACTGTGTTTTATTGATAAAAATGCACAAATTCTATTGTCAATTAGAACCCTTCATACCGTCTGACTCGTAGAAAAGCAGATATTTGGTTTGGACCAGGAGCATATGCTAGGGTACTGGGATTGTCCTATGGATCACTTGGTATATTTGGAAGCGCTACTAAAGAACTACTACCATATTGACAAACAATCTTACGTGCAATATTTTTTTGGTAATTTGCTACTCAAAGTCATGCTCAACAGGGGCTAATCAAACACAACTTGAAGTCAACTTGAACAGGATAACCAAAGCTCCCATGCGCTTTAGCCTACTGCCATAACCACATCTAACACGGGTTTTGAAGGGGTGCATGGGAGCTTTGGTTATGGCAGTAGGAATCAAGAGCTTCGCTTTAGCCTACAACATGAACGTAGCTAACAACCTCTTTAGAAAGAGAGAATCCCATATAGTGACTTTGAGTAATGGTCGACACTCTAGCCAGATTGATTTTTTTCTCTCGAGAAGAGAAGACATGCATGCTTGCCTAGATTGTAAGGTGATACGTGGAGAGGGTGTTGCCCCTCAACATAAGCTTGTGGTGGTCAATTTTCACTTTCGGATTCATGTCCAGCGGGATAGGCGTGCCAAAGTCGCTAAAACGAAGTGGTGGGAGCTCAACAGGGAGGCGGCTTCGGCTTGGGTTATTAAGGAGGACCCTTGGAAGAAAGGAGGTGATGCAAATATTGTGGATGAAGATGGCGACTTGCGTTTGAAAGGTGGCTTAACAGGAGTTTGGGGTGACCAGTCGAATTAGAAGTGAAGTTAAAGATACTTGGTGGTGGAAAGATGATGTCTAGAAGGCTATTAAAGAGAAGACTGTTTTAGACGCCTACACATGAATAGAAGTGCAGACAACATAGAAAAGTATAAGGTGACAAAGAAGATTGCAAAGCGAGCTGTGAGTGAGGCAAGGGGTCGGGCGTACGAGGATCTCTATCAGCATTTAAACATGAAGGAAAGTGAAAGGGACATCTATAAGATGACCAAGATCCGAGAGAGGAAGATGAGAGATGTCAACCAAGTCAAATGCATCAAGGATGATGCAAATCGACTTCTGGTGAAGGATGAGGGGATCAAGCATGGATGGCGAGAGAACTTCGACAAGTTGTTCAATGGAGATGATGAAAGCTATGTTGAATTGGAAGACTCCTTTGATGATACCAACAGACGTTTTGTGCGTTGAATCCAAGAGTTAGATCAGGGGGGCTTTAAAAAGGATGATATGAGGCAAGGCCTGGGCCATGATTGTATCCCCATTGAGGTGTGGAGAGGCCTTGGAGACATATCGGTAGTATGGCCAACTAAGCTTTTCAACCTCATTTTTCATTCAAACAAAATGCCCGAACAATGGAGGCAAAGTATATTAGTACCAATATTTAAGAACAAGGGGAATATTCAAAGTTGTACTAACTACCGTGGAATTAAGATGACGAGCCATGGAATGAAGCTATGAGAGAGTCATTGAGCACCGCTTAAGAAGAATTACAAGCATGACCAAAAATCAGTTTGGTTTCATGCCTAAGAGACCATGGAAGCCATTTTCTTGGCACGACAACTTATGAGAGATATAGGGAGGGAAAAAAGAATTTGCATATGGTGTTCATTGACTTGAAGAAGGCCAACGATAAGATACCGCATAATATCATGTGGTGAGCCTTGGAGAAACACAAAGTCCCAACAAAGTACATTACCCTCATCAAGGACATGTACGATAATGTTGTGACAATTTTGAACAAGTGATGGCGACACTTATGACTTTTCAATTAAAATAAGACTGCACCAAGGGTCAGCTTTTAGCCTTGATGGGCAGGTGGTACCTCAGAAGGACACCTTTCGATATTTGAGGTCAATGTTGCAAAAGGGTGGTGATATTGATGAAGATGTGAGCCATCGAATCAAAACTAGATGGTTGAAGTGGCACCAAGCTTCTGGCGTCCTCTGTGACAAGAGAGTGCCAAAAAGCTAAAAGGCAGGTTCTATAGGATAGCGATTTGACCTCCGATGTCGTAAGGGTGGGCATAAAAACCGAGGAACCGAACACCTGATCGAAACCGAATAAACCGAATTTTCAGTTTTTCTCACTGCTACATATAATTTCGGTTTTCACTTGTAATAACCGAACTATGTTCGGCAGGTTCAGGTTTTTTTCTTGGTTAGCCGAAGTCAACCGAACTGCAAGCTGGCGTGGAACTCCAAGTCTCCCACACGCTGGACGAACGACGGTGCTTCAGTTTGCCCGTACGCTAAAGTAGGCCTGGGAGTTGCTATGAGCAAACCTGATAGCCCACTAAATCGTGGCTCAACTAGTAGATCAGGGACGTGACTTCCAGGGACTATGGGCCGACCGCCTGGATGAAAGCTACGAGCCCACGTGCTGGTGTGCGCATGATTCTAAAATAACATGCGGGTGTGCTAGCAGCCGAGTCTGGAGTCGGGATACCTCACTATTTTAGTCCCACCTCGCTTGGCTAAGGAGCAGTGGCGCAAAGTTTTAGCTATATAATAGACTGCTGTTATACGGCTCTCAACACAATTTGCTCGAAGGTAAAAACCGAAAACCATACCGATTTAGTCGATTAACTGAATTTTCGGTTAGTTATTTCGGTTACTCTTTTTCCTAACCGAATTTGAATAAAAACCAAATGGTAGAAACCGAATTTTTGGTTTATACCGAATGCCCACCCGTACGGTTGTATGGTGCTGAACGTTGGCCAACTAAAAGGCGACATGTCCAACAGTTAGGTTTAGTTGAGATGGATATGTGGCCACACAAGAAAGTTTCAAGCCCGGAATGATGATATACATGTTAGAGTTGGGGTAGCACCAATTGAAAAGAAGCTTGTCCAACATCGTCTGAGATGGTTCGGGCATATACAACACATTCCCCTAGAAACCCCTAGAAGCACCAGTGCATAGCGGACAGTTAAATGTGCTGACAATGTCAAGAGAGTTCGGGGTAGACCAAACTGACATGTGAGGAGTCCGTAAAGAGAGACCCGAGGGACTGGAATATCACCAAAGAACTAGCTATGGACAGGGGTGCGTGGAAGCTAGCTAGCCAGAACTGTGACTTGGTTTCCAGATCTTATTGGTTTTAACTTTGGCCTACCCCAACTTGTTTGGGACTGTATGGCTTTTTTATTGCTGTTGTTGTTGAGTGTCTTTTTTACTTTGTAGCGAATTTAAATACTTGTAAGGTAAAATTCCACTATTGTGGATTGTCGAGTGACATTTAGAGAAGTGTAGTTTGTGACCTGTATGCTTGGGTTGAGGCCCAAAATGCTAATTTAGTGGTGGTTTCGTGCCAAAAAGGCATTTGGTGGACGTGCAAAAAATTCTGAAAAGTGTGCATAAGAATATTACATGTATAGTATTTACGTAGGAAGTTTCATCAAAATATATTTTCGTATGTGGTGTACACAGAACAGACAAATACATATATCAAAATGGGCTTATGTTTTGCTGTATTTGGGCCAGAATTTTTGTTGTGTAGCCTACCAATCATTTTTTTATTTAGTAAAACTTTACAGATACATAGATGTGCTTTTGAACATTTGTTTTCCAACATTAAAATAGACTTTTCAATTTACTAAAATACCGGGCACCAAAGAGCCCAGGTGCTGAAACTTCCCACTCTGGTTCCGTGCTATTTCTTCCAGCAAAGACACACTAGCCTCGAATCATATCTATAGATACATGGGCATGATATATTCAATCCCGTTCTGATGAACTATATATTTTCCTGTGCAGCTGCGCAGGTATGATTGTATAGTTGTATTTAGTGTATGCCCTACACAGATATATTTACCGTTCTCATTTCTATTTTAAACTCTAAAAATCCATGCGATCTCAAAAGAAAAATCTAGCACTAGCTATACTCATGCTGTGCTATTTCATTTAATCATGATTCTCTATTTACCCACATCTCAGGTAAACTACGTCCTCAACACGGTACTGTCACTCAATATGGTGATTGCATTTCTGGTTGCTGTCATACTCGACAACACTGTCCCTGGTGGCCGCCAAGAGCGGGGCTTGTATGTATGGTCAGAAGCAGAGGAGGCGACAAGAGAACCATCCTTCTTGAAAGACTACGAACTTCCTTTTAAGATAGGGCGGGCGTTCAGGTGGGTCAAATGCATGGGCCTATAGCATGCCTGTGACTCTCCAGAGTTTGAATGGATCTACTTGCGACATCACACGTGAAAGAAATGGAGCCTGTCATGTTCCATGACGGACCATTTCCCCAGCAGAGGTACTGAGTGTATATTCCGAAGAATTGCTCCTTAGGTTAGTTCTCTTGTCCTGACGCTTGACGCATGGGACGAATTTTCCTCGTATTATTATCTTGACTAGTATGTATTATAATTGAGGGATTTTGCTCTTCCTATATTAGTAGCTTTAGGGGGTATGATATGTATATGTGGATGCGGTAAGTGGCCTGGACTCCGACCTGTTAGGCTTATATTTACAGGAATCATATATCTGACTTCCAACTTGGTCGAATCAGAGGTCTCTTTGCATACAATATTCTGTGTTGAATTTGGAGTGCAGGCGTATGGTCTTACTGGCATTTGAATCAACTCTTTTAAGTGCCTTTTCCGATCTCAGCTAGGGATGCAAATTTGCGACCCCCATGGCACCCTCTGTTGAACTACAATTTCAAAAGTTATGTGACTTTGGAAAATCCAGTTCATTTAATTGAACTAACGAGGTCCGGAGAATACCCTAAAGGGTGCCCATTTGCATCCTTAATCTCAGCAATATACTCAGCAGGCTCGGTAGGAACACGCCATGATGACTGTTGCAACTGGAGGCAACACACGTGACATACACACACCACGGTGTTGCGCGGGACAAAAGGTGCAGGCCGTGCTGCGAGATTTGGTCCAGAAGCAAAGGTCACGCACTTGGCTGTCCTGTCATCATGAATGTTGTGGATGCCTTTAGGGCATGTACAATGGTTCTATCTTAAGAGTGCCACGTAGGATAAATAATGAGATGGAGGAGAGAGAAATCATAAGAGAAGGCTTGTCTTCTCTTATTTAAGAGAAGACAAGAGATGATCTCTTAGCACAATTTGTCTCATCGTGTTTTTAGGAACAACTAATTATTGAAGATAAAGCTAAGAGATGACCCATTGTAGACATCATTTTTTGTCATATCTAATTTACCTGCAAAAATTAAGATAAGATCATCTTATCAACCATTGTACATGCCCTTACAAACGCTGAGAGAGTATGGCCAAGGGCCAGAGATGGGGCAGGCACGCCAGGACGAGTGCGTCGCCGGCAGCCAGCCGCACACACCACCGTCCAACCAAGCCGCGCAGAAGACCGGCCAGACGACAGCACTCAACTGGAACTGTTTGAGTTTCAGTCACCTGCCTGCAGGGCCGCACTAGCGCATGCAACCGGCGAAAAGCGACGCAACTTTTTCCTGTCTTGCCTTGGGTGGGCGAGGTTAGCATGGATATCAAGCAAACAAAGGCATCTTATCTCCACCGCCGGTGATTCCTGTAAACAAACTGGCTGCGCTTGCTTGACAACGCTGCAGAGCAGAGCATACACGCCACTGACACCGGACCACATGAAAAAGCCGGCCAACACACGCTATAGACAATCAACACCAAAACACACGCTACAGCATCCACTTGTTAGAAATGGTGGTGCACTCGCAGCCGCGGCTGCATGAACAGGTCCGCGTCTCCAAGGCGACCTCCTCCCTTCCTCAGGTCTTCGGCGAGCCCTGGGATCCCATGGAGGAACGAAGCGCCCCCTACCGTGAAGCCTGAGCTTGCCGGAACGCTGCACCTACCAGAAGTAGCCGCGGAACCGTGCGGGTCATAGAGCTGCCTCGCTGAAGCCCCAGCGTCGTCATCCCCGCATGTGTCGTGTCGAGTAGCCTCCCTCACAGCGAGCTCAAAATCATGGCCATTGCTTGTTGGCAGCGTCTCGTCCTTTGGAAATGAGTCTGTTGGCAGCCGGAAGAGGCCCGGGCTGCTGGCAGGGATCTTCACGTCGTCGTCCTCTCTGTCGCCCGGGGCCGGGAGAGCCAGGATCTCCTGCCGAGGCGGGCTTGAACTGCTCGGTTTCTCCGTGAGCGAAGCATCGGCGCCATCAACCGAAAGGCTTTCTTCCCTTCCATGGTCATGGTCGTGGTAGCCATGGTAGTCCTCTGGCGCTCCCAGCGCCAGTATTTCCTGCCGAGACGGGCTCGAGCCGACGTGTCCGTCCGTGCACGAGCTGTTGCCGTCGTCGTCGTCGTAGAGGTCCGCACGGTACTCATCGCCCGGTGCCGGGAGCGCCAGCGTCACCTGGCTGGGCGGGAGTGGCCGGTCCAGCTTCTGCCTCAGGGAGATCCTGGCGCGCTGCAGGGCCTGGAGAACGCTCTCCACATCTATTTCGTTGGTGCCGCTCGACTGTTGACATGGTGACCGTGTGTGGTCGTCCGCGTGGTCGTGGAAGCGTGACGAGCTCCAGTCCGACACCTTGCTCGACTCCGATGGCGCCTTGATGGTGCACAGCCCGGACGACGCCGAGTTGGTGTAGTGGCTCGAGCAGCCGTCTGAGTTCGCGTCCCCTTGCTGGTCTTGGCTTCGTCTTGTGGCCGTGCTGTAGGTGGAGCTTCCTTGTGCTGAGATGGCAGCGGTCCGCGCCATTTCTTCTGATGCATTCTTGGGTGTTCCGGAGATGGTGAATTTTTCACTGCCTGATCTCGCCTCTACCTGGCGATCTGCCTCAACATCACCCTGCAGTTTCGAAAGGAAAAAGTAGGGGTCAAATCGATGTAAGAACTGTCGCCTCCGGCAATATTCATCATGTCAAATCTCCAATGCTTGACAACAAACATCAAGGCCACATCCACATCTTGTCAAATCTCCGGTAGTTCTGCCATATTTTGACAGAATAAATGACTTTGTTGCAAATCTCACTCTCGATCTCCATGCACGATCGGTAGTAGCAGTAGGAATACCTTGTTCGGTGAGCTCCGGGTGTCGTTGAATTTCTTCTCCCAGTCCGTCTGAGCCTTCTCCTGGGCCTCATACTGCCCGATCAGCTCGGCCTGCTTCTCCAGCACCCTCTCCATCTCCCCATTGTCGTCGCGCCTGATCACGTACTGACCACCACCCTCCCCCGAGCTCCGCTGGCCGTCTCCGCCCACCTCGCCGTCAAACTTGGTCGGGCCATCGTCGTCGGTGCAACGCGGTCCATCTCGCTGTTCCTTCCGACTCTCGTTGAGTACTGCAATGCTACTGCCATACAGAACTGCAGAGTGTCAAATTTTGACAAATCTTTAATGCTCAGAAATGAGGACGACAACTAATGGCGGGACCTGAGCTCCTTGCGCTTGTTCTTCCGGCAGGACTGGCCCATCCGGTACTTGGGCGAGGGGTCCGATTGCGAGGCCAGGAAGTAGACGTAGCTCCGGCGGTGCCGCTGCTTGAGCTGCCTGGCCCTCCGCGGGCTCGCGCACCGGCCTTTCCACGACAGCCCGCCGGGCTGCAGGGACATCGCGTCCTCCTCCTCCTTCGTTTCGCCCTTCGCTGGCGGCTGCTCCTGCTCCGGTCCCTCCTCGCCGTGTGAGCGGGGCGCAGTGTCGCCGGTGGTGACCGCGGTGTCGCGTGGCTCGTCCTGCTCCTCCTCGTCGGCGTCGGCGTCGGAGCCCGAGTCGAGCACGTCCGAGAGGCTGCCGCAGAAGCCCCGGGACTCCAGGACGGCCAGCACCTCCGCGGCCTCCCGCTCCGCTTGCCGCCGCTGCGCCGTCACCGCCCGGAGCTGCTCCTCCAGCTCCGCGACCTGAACGAGACGCGCGAATCAATGGCGCCGACATTGGCGTTCACAAGAATGCGCGCGCAGCATGCGTAGTACGTACCCTGGCGGCGAGCTGGTCGGCGCGCTCCTTGGATGCGCGTGAGACGGAGCGCTCGGAGAGCAGGCGCGCCCGGAGGAAGTCGATGGTCATGGGCGCTGCCGCCGCCGCCGCAGGGTCCACCATCCGCGCCGCACGCTCAAAGCCTCGGCATGCACACGCCACTCCTAAACGGCAGCACAGCTCGCCGTCGCCGGCCCGGTGGTCGTCTGCCGCACTGGACACGAGCTGAGCCGAGCTGCACGTAGGTACTACGTGCTACTGAAGTGGACTTCCGAACTCACTCCGGGGGCGCGGGGCTACGATACAATGCAACTGACAACAACCCCACGCTCACGCTCCCGCTCCTGCCATACGGTCTACACCAACACCGCACCCACCGGCCACCGTCGCGCCACGGCTTGGTTTCCTCGTGCTCGTACGTATTAAAAAAAGTAGCATGTCTTTGTGCGAGGAGGCGCACGCGAGTACCCACGCGCGCACCGACAGCGAGTAGCGGTCGTTGCACGAGGACCATGGGATCCAGCCCAAGCTAGCGCAACGGTATCGCTGGCTGTTCCATCGGCCAACGGCGATGCCTCACCTGTCGCCCCGGGGTCCTGTGCTGTGCTGTGGTGTGGGCAAGCAATCTTCTGGCTGGACGGAGGTCCTCTCCTCCTTGCATTGGGGTCCGTTGTGGGGGTAATTTTCTGCCGAGCGCGGTACAGCGGAACTGCCGGTGCTGTGCTGTCCAACTGGCCGCTGGCTAGGCTACAAAATCCAAATTGTCGCTGGGATCACGCATGAGTGTCATGCCCCGCTTGGAATAATTTTCTGCTTGGATTGGATCTAGCGCCTCACCAACCAGCCTCATACATCACATGTCTCAAAAAAAAAAAAAACTAACCAGCCTCATACGGCCGCACGGAAAACCGCCAACGACTTGCTATGACCCCATTTAAATCAGGCCGGCCAGCTGTTCCCAAGAAGCGGCAGAAATAAATCAAGGTCAGCTCCACGCATGCCAAACAAACAGGCTCTTCTCTCATACATAGATCAGCGTACAACTTCAGAGTTCAGACTCTAGTAGGTCGGATGATGATGATGGCAAGGCAATGTCAAGACAGCATTAGTTGATGTTGGTAGCAAAATGCCGTGCTCCTTCGCCCCCAATGCCAGGAAACCGGATAAGTGGTTGTACACGCGCAGCAGGTAGTATCTGCGGAGTGCTTACGTTGCATGACGATTGCTGTTACCACAGACCACCGCGGAAGGAACATCTCAAGAGCGCTTGGTTTAGAGCCCCATGGATTCGACGACACGGTTAGTCGCCGCTGGCACATCCCTTGCAGCCACAGTGGACGCATTCGATCACCTGCTCCTCCCTCAGGTGCTTGGGGACCCGGCACACGCATGTCGTCGCAAAGTTGTGGTCTCGGGTCTGGATGCAGCGAAGGCAGCAGAGGCGCTCGTAGCCCGGCTGCACGTACAAAAAAAAGGAAGCAACAGGTAAGTATGAATAACAGACGGAGCATACATATAGTAACTAAACACAGGACTGAGTAATAAGCGATTTGGAACCAACTGAAGGAAAAAACTACTGTATGAAGCATGAAGTACTGGGAGGTTCTGAAACATTTCTGTCTACATGTCAAGTGCCGCAATTAGGAAAAGCCTGTCGCAGCAGCAAGAGCATGGGGCTACAAAATATCATTGTTAATTGCCAGGATAGATGTTGACCAGCCAAGGGGACGAGAGTTGTATATTTAACTGTCATGGCCACCTAATCAGTGCATGGCTATGAAAGATTGATAATGACGGTGTCTGTTAGGAGCTGTTTAGGACCAGGCAACTGCACTTTAGCACAATGTAGTACTAGGCCTACACGGGGTCACATTTTCTGCATGGTTTTAATGAAGGTGAAAGATCTCTTTCTTCAGTTATGTACGGAAGAGGTGGGTGATCGTACCGGGACAGGTTCTGGAGGATTTGTGGCTGTGTGATGTTGTCAGTTTTTTTTGTTTTTGTTTTCAGATTCAAGTTTGCTATGTTCTAAGTATAACCTTACTTCTAGTTATAATATCAGTGCCGCTATAGTTTGGGTGGAAGGGTAGGGATGCATTACTTTTAGGGCTTGGCCAGCTGTAGCAATGCCAATGTTGTCTGATGAGCCAAACAAATAAATTGTAATGGTTACTGGGCAACGATGGTTGTTTCTCTGTTTGTTTGACCGTACAAAAGATTTTGGTTAGCCAAGATCCCTCTCGAAGTTAAAAGTCTTTTGTAGCTAGCTAGCATTTAGGAATGACATTTAAACTAAGGATAATTTGCTCAGAAGAGCTTGGTGGCAGTGCTATAGACCATCCTTTTATCAATTGTGTAGTAGCCAGTTATGTATGGGAGGTAGCCGAATTCACTTTTGGTATTAAGACTATACCTGCATTGTTTAGTGAAGTACGTAAATGGATTAGTAGATGCTCTGTAAAGCATACACAGTTCATGGCGGCAGCAGTTTTAAGTGTGGTTTGCTTTGCTCCATATGGAAAACCAGGGACAACAGACTGTTTAAATATGTTCTTCAGGACCCTGCTAATGTATGTTTCAGATTTTGCATTGGTTATCCTACCAACGCAACGGACTGCAGCTGCTGTTGCAAGTGACAGCTTAACTTTTCAGTCGTCGCTACGGGTGGAGGATTGAAGATTGCTGACAACAAAGATCAGAACAGGAAACTGGAGTTTTGTTGGCAGTCTATGTTTCTCTATTTGTCCTTGTTATGGTCAGAGTGCTAGAGTGTGGCTTGGCTAAGTACCCTGGGAGTCTGTCATGCTGGTAATGTAAAACTTTGTAGGATATTGGTAGGAAGGGTGGATGCACAAGCAAGCCATGTGTGGATGAGATCAATCCGGTGTATTATCAGTTTCATGAAAATGGAACGGAAGCACTGAGCTACATAACTCAGAACAAAAAGTACAACCATTAGAGGTATACGTTCCCGGTATTTGTTCTTTAGCTTTATATCAGTATTACATTAAATAGGGAATGAATAGAACATATAGCATAAGAAGCATGCTCAGTAACTCAATTTTGTTGCACTACGGCATGGTCAGATGAGAACCATCAAATCACTAAGAGATATAAATAACAATAACTATTTTTAGATAATTATCCGTCATTCATCGAGGTAAAGGCTATTGAAATACTATAGCAGAAAATTTATGCCATGAATGAAGTTACCCACATGTCACAGTTTTAACCACAAAAACATCTTATGTAAGTTTTAACATAAATATGCAATGAGCACAACATACTTTACGAATCAATTATAAATGTTTACATCAGAAGTCCAGAACAGAAACATTAGATTAAAGAATATTATGGGGTGATAAAAAGCACACCCATGACAACATCAACTTCTAGTTTGGCATCACAAGAGCATAATGCAAAGGTAGTCACAAGCATAGTTTTGAATTTCGACGAAATTTCCGAAATTTCGCGAAATTTCGATCATTTCGAGGGTGACCGAAATATTTGCATTTCGTTTGAAATATTTCGTTATTTTTCAACGTATGTGTATAAAATGAGGGAATCCCTTCTATAGTTATCAAAGTTTCCATAGCCCAATGGTAACTTGTTAAGTTCTCAGGTCCTAAGTCTAGTGTTCGAATCCCACTACCTCTTTTTCTTAGCCTTATTCAAATTTTTGCATATTGTGGGAAAAAATTAAAAAAAAATGACGCAGCAGGAATTCGAACTTGGGTCTATGAAAACTAAAGTTAGAACTGTACCACTGGGATAAGTGTGTTCTTACGTACATGGTTGGCAACGAAAAGGATATATTCCTTTGCTTAAATTCAATTTTTTTTCAAATTTAATTAAAAATTTCGTTGATTTGTTCGAAACAGATTTCGAAATTTACGAAATTTCCGAAATTTCGTAGGTTTCGAGGGTCATCGAAATATTATTGCTATCGAAATGCGAAACTATGGTCACAAGAGCATAATGCAAAGGTACGGTAATTTATTCAAGGTAGATTTCGAGAACTACCATTCCATCAGTTACTGTTAACTGTGAATGAAAAAGAAAAACAGAGTGAACTTGATGGTGTGCTTATTCATCCATTTGAGCTAACTTCGTTCACGCATTAGTTAATTAAAGATCATCTAAGGTGAGAAGAATATCACTCTAAGGTAATACGAAACAAAAAGATTCATGTGCACGTGCAAATGATATGAAGCCAAGGATACTAACCTTTTTCCACTTTGCGATCAGATTACGGTCTGCATAACCCTGGTCCAGGCAGAACTCATACAGCTCCTTTGATATTTCGTTCCTTTTATAGAAAAGATCATATATGTAACGGCTTCTTTGATGAGAGATGCGGAAAATTGGCCAGAGTGCTTCGCACTTCCTCTTCCCGTCATGCGTATCGTTTTCAGCTGCGCATGCAGATCATATTAGTACCCATCTTATAGCACGAAATATCAATGGACATCTGAAAAGGTCACAGCAATAGATAGCATGCTTAATAACAGGCATACCTTCTCTCATTTTGGCATCCAGCTCACGGATTGTGGGTTCAATAAGCGCCCATCCTTCGGGGTATTCGACACGGCTTGTCTTTATCTTAGGCATGCTGTCGCAAGGGGCGTCCTAGGGCAGGCTTAGAATGCACAAACCTGAGAAAGCACAGATAAGGAGTAAGATTCAAATTGTGTATACTTATGCCACCAAACTCATCCAGATATCTGTGCATTCAAAAAAAAAAAGAGCAGGACCTGACAAGCTGATTAATGGTTCATTCCGATTCTAGCGCTAACACCCAAGTATTTCAAGCGATACTAGTGAACAAATTAATCTCTCTCAAGAACAGGGGCGGATCTAGAGATGGTGTGCGCCGGCACAGTGCACGCCCAGAATTTATCCACATCAGGTGGGGTTAAACCAAATCGTGGGTGATAGAATGCACATACCTCAGAAACCGATGGCCGGAATCGCGGGCGGGTTGGGACGGCAGGGCGACGCGGTGGGGTTGAACGGGAACGGCGGTGGCGGTGGCGGCGACTCGCGTGAAAGGCGGAGGGGTGAGGGGTGGTGACGAGTTGGGAGCCGCGGAGGAGAGGTTAGGGCACGGCGGCGGCACTGGAGCCGCGCTGGGTCGGATTAGGGTAGGGGCGAGGGGGCGGGATGTCGGGACAGTGAGAGCAAAAGACGGTGCCGCACGGCCCGCACCGGCATGGGAGATGGGACAGCGAAGATGATTTTTGACTCTGGACATAGTCAGATTTTATCGAAAAGAATAGAAAGAAAAAGTAAATTTACCAACCTCTCTTTTTCCTTTTTTTCAGTTAGATCTTTAAAAAAAACTAGACCTCAAAAGTGGTGAACACTGAAATTGAAAAAAATTCAAAACACATTCAAAATTTCCAATTTTTTTAGGAGAAACATTGACAAAAGTTCTAAGTGCATGCAAAAAATCGTCATGAAATCACATTCCTGTAAGGCGTGGCAAAAAAAAAAAAAATTCAATGCACCAAAATGCTTTTGAAGTACCATTTTCAGAGTACAAATATATTTTTTGCCACGCATAGGAATGTGATTTCATGCCGAATTTTCGCAAGCACTTAAACTTTTGTCAATGTTTCTCCCCCAAAAAAGTATTTTTAAAAGAAATTTGATTTTGTTTTGATTTTACTGTTCACACGAGCTCATTTGAGCTCGGGTGCAAAAACTCTGCGTCCGTTAGACCTTTTCATTTCTTGTTCATTAATCTATAATCGCCTATGCATTTCAACATTTCGGCAGAAACATAAATGCATATGCGTTTCAGTATTAAGTTAGCCCGTGATCTATTTGTCCATATGAAATTTAAAACATTTTTTGGCAAATAAGTAAAATGTGGGACTGTTGGTAAATTCCGATAAAAAACATATATGAGAAGAAAAAGTTAAAACAGGGAGAGAGAAAGGAGGAGAACTAATGTGTCGGAACGCCCCAATGGCGCATAGGTGTCGCGGCCGTCTCGGCCTTGCGTGTCCTTTCGAATGTACCCCATGACACATGTGGTGTCGCGGTGTTGTGCAGTCTCGATGTGTGATGTCTTTCATTTGCGTCGATGGTGCAGTGTCGTGGCATGGTCTCGACTGGCCAATGTCGTTTGATTACACTGGATGGTGCTTTTCTTTTGTTGTGTGGTGTTTCCCTCTTAGTTTCTCCATGTTATGTGTGTTGTTGGTGTGAGATTTTTTTCTTTATTTCTTCTCCCTGTGACCACGTGTATCTCTGGTTCACTTGAACCCATCTCGCAACAGGCTACAAAGCCCTATAGGCAAAAATGAATACAGTTCAAGTGGGGGAGTTCTTCCCCCATGTAATGCCCAGGATGGGACTATACCTCCGACGTGTCGAGGCATGACTTAAAGGTATAAGCCCATTCTGGAATGATCTCAAGTTTGATATCTTTGCACGACTCATGTAAAAATAGGGATGAAATTGCAAAAGGATAGTTGGCTTACACTCGCCACATCACACAATACATTACATAAGCAAATCATCATTCAAAACATCACAACCCGACTACGGGCGAAGATCCAAAAGAAAGATACCAAAAACATAAAGCCACAGGTCCGAATCGCCCCTAGTAGAAACCACTACTGATCGTCGAAAACGTCACAAGCATACGGCCACGCTCTTCATCGAACTCCCAGTGAAGTACTTGAACCAGCTCCTGCATCAAACTCGGCTGAACCTGCATCTGGTGTTGTAGTATCTATGAGCCATGAGGACTCAACAATCCCATAACCATGGGTATCAAGACTAAAAAAGCTTTATGGGTAGGAAGAGGGGTAGTGGTGAGGTTGCAGCAGCGGCTAAGCATAATATGGTGGCTAACTTACGAGTACAAGAATAAGATGAGCATCTACGCAAATGGTCGCAAACTAGTAGTGATCGCTAAAGATCCTGAACTACATACGAGTCAAACATAACCCCACCGTGTTCTCTTCTCAAAGAGAAAAGAGACAGTCACGGTTACTCACACAGTTGTGTGTTTTACTTCGGATCCTCTGTCAAGTTTTCTACAACCAGACATTAACAAATTCCAATCTGCCACATAACCGCGGGCACGGCTTTCGAAAGATCGTAACCCTGCAGGGATGTCCCAACTTAGCCCATCACAAGCTCTCACGATTAGCTGAAGTGATAAATATAATATCATCACCCCTTATCTTAGGGAAATCCGATCAGGCTCGGCATCCCGGTGCACAAGACATTTCGACAATGGTAAAACAAGTCCAGCAAGACCTCCCGGTGTGTCGACACCCTGATAGTAGCCGCGCGTATCTCGTCTCAGGCCACGACCGGATGGGCGATTATACGAGTAAAACCAATCCTCGAGTTTCCCCGTGGTGGCCCCGCATACTCCCCGTTTGGGACCAACACCATCAGCACTGGCCCCCCCTACTATGTAGAAAAGAATACCCGGGGACGCGACCCCCTATGCAAAATTAATTAATTAATTAAGTTGTTATTATGAGCAAATTAAAACCAATGTTGGGCCTTGCTGGAGGAGTTTTATTCAAAGACGAACTGTCAAGGGGTCCCCATCCACCCATCGTGTAAGGAACGCAAAAATCAAGGAACATAATGCCGATTTATCGGCGCCTAAGGTGGCATGAGTGGAACAAAACACCGAGCAAAAGGCCAAGCCTTCCACCCATGCCCATTATATAGGTGTGTTAATAATAATAATAAATATTGTGATATTCCAACAACAAGTTCCCACCTGGAACGATCTTCATCTTCATCTGCAACTAACAACGCTATAAGAGGGGCTGAGCAAGCGGGTAACATAGCCAAACAGTGGTTTTGCTAGGAAGGTGTCAAAGGTTAGAGGTTTCATGGCAACAAGGAGAGGCTGACATAAAAAGATGGGTAGCGCGACATGTAACAATAGCATCGAGACAACTAAGCATGGCAATGATAGTAAAGGTATCCAAGGGTATGATCATCTTGCCTGGGATTCCGTAAGGGAGAAGAACGGGTCCATGAAGTAGTCGAACAGAACCTCACAACTCCGGAACGAACCCGAAGCTAACGAGGGAAGCAAACCGGAAAGAAACAAGCAACACGGTAAACACACAACACGAGACACGACAATATGCTCAAATAAGTATGATACAAGACAGTTATATATAGGATGCACTACAAGTCTATACAGGAAGCAAAACATGGCAAGGCAGGAAGCACAGAAAAATAACACAAGTCTATATGATGCATTACATGGCAAGGTATGATGCATGACAAGTCTATACAAGAAGCACAACAAGTCTATACAGGAAGCATTACATGGCAAGGTTGGAAGCACAGAAAAATAACACAAGCAACATGACAATATGCAATACATGGCAAGGTATGATGCATAATAAAACTACACTATTTAGGCATTTTAAATGAGGACCGAAACTACAAAAACAATTCCGGAAAATCCCCATATGCATGTTTAGCAATTCTAAGCAAACAACAATTCACACATTTTAAAGTTGTTAACATGATGCGGATGACATGATCAAGTTTTATGCAATTTTTAGATAAAGGTTGACATGAAGAGATATGAAGTATTGTCACCGTGGTGGAAAGAAAGGGTGCCACGGCAACGATCCGAAAATGATGCAATGGCAACATCTCGGTTCCGGTAACTCGTTGAGAGACCGGTGCAAAAGATGACGGAGAGCGTGTCATGCAAGAAGAAAGGTGGGGTGATCTCGCCACCGGGTTCCCACGAGTCGGCGACGAGGCAACCGAGGAGCATGACAAAAGACGATTCGGGCACGGAGCACACAAGGGAAACATCTCATACAACAACAAGCATTCGTCCACGGGTCATCGTCTCGGGGTTATACCTTCGAAGTGTTCGTTTCGGGGCGGCTCGAGATCGTAGAGGAAGTAGTGGTACTCGCTCCGTAGTTGAACTTGAGGGTTCCGAGTGCTCCCGGCGTAGTGGGACTTGACGCGTTCGTCTTGTGTAGTCGTACTCGAGGGTCGTAGAGGAAGTAGTCGTCGCGACGGTAGTGGAAGTAGTCGTTCACGGTCATCGGTAGGAGTACTTGTCGCATCGCCGAGCGTAGTGGTACTCGGGATCGTCGTGGAACTTGTAGGTCTCGGGACTTGGTGACGGTAGTGGTACACGTTTTCTTGACGAGATCACGACGGCGGTAGTTGTACATGTTCCGTAGTTGTTCGGGGTCACGGTGACGGTAGTCGTACACGGGTCGTAGAGGAACTTGACCGATCTGAACCCTTCGGTGTCGTCGTGGTACTTGTCGGTCCATGAAGTCGATCTCGGAGGTCTTGGCGTCCTCACAACTTGTGTACTTGGCATTCGACGGGCGTCGTGGTACTTGGCGGGTAGTGTGTAGAGGTACTTGGCTCGGTCATTGATCTTGAAGAAAACCATTTGGAGTTAGCCGTCCGTGGTCGAACTCGGTAGTTGAACTTGGAGGGCCATCGGCAGTCTTCGGACTTGGGTCTCCATGTGCATGTCTTGACGGGTCCGGGGGTCTCGGTGGTGACCAAAGGTGCTCCAGCAGAGAAGGCTCGAGGTGCAGGAGACAGCCGGCCTGCAACTGCTGCAGTCTTCGACGGGGTGGTCATGTAGGGATGCAGCCATGGTAGCGGGAAGCAGCGGACGAAGCCGATGTTTAGGCAGGCGCGAACGCAGAGAAGAGGAGGCGGGCGCAGACAAGCTCGTGCTCGAGCGCGGCGGCGGCGCTGGTGGAGGTCGACGGGGGCGACCATGGCGTCGGGGCGGAAGATGGCGCGGACGAGGAGATGTCGGCGGTAGCGGGCGGCAGAGGCGCGACGCGGGATGGCAGACCGCTCCGGCTCCTGGAGGAGGCGAGGCCGCGGAGGAGATCGATGGGGCTCGGGCTGCGCGACGGGGCGCGTCGGGGCTGCGGCCTTGGCGCGTCGGCGGCCGGCGCGAGGCGCGGAGGAGGCCGGAGGGCGACGCGGCTACGAGGAGGAGGGAGCGGGGTGGATCGGGACTGCGAGGGGAGAGCGAGATGTGTTGGAGATATGCCCTAGAGGCAATAATAAAAGCATTATTATTATATCTTCTTGTTCATGATAATTGTCTGTTATTCATGCTTGAATTGTATTGTACGGAAACAGCGATACATGTGTGAATACACAGACCACAATGAGTCCCTGGTAGGCCTCTAGTTACCAGCTCGTTGATCAACAGATGGTCACGGTTTCCTGACCATGGACATGAGATGTCAGTGACAACGGGATCACATCATTAGGAGAATGATGTGATGGACAAGACCCAAACTTGAGCATGACACGAGATCGTATAGTTCGTAATGCATAAGCTTTTCGGTGTCAAGTATTTATTCCTTAGACCATGAGGTTGTACAACTCCCGGATACCGTAGGAGTACTTTGGGTGTGCCAAACGTCACAACGTAACTGGGTGGCTATAAAGGTACGCATCGGGTATCTCCGAAAGTGTCTGTTGAGTTGGTACGAACCGAGACTGGGATGTTGTCACTCCGTATGACGGAGAGGTACCTCTAGGCCCACTCGGTAAGACATCATCATAATGAGCTCAATGTGACTAAGTAGTTAGTCACGGGATGATGGATTACGGATCGAGTAAAGAGACTTGCCATGACGAGATTGAACAAAGTATCGGGAATACCGACGATCGAATCTCGGGCAAGTACCGTACCGATGGACAAAGGGAATAACATACGGGATTAAGTGAATCCTTGACACGGTGGTTCATCCGATGAAGATCATCGAGGAACACGTGGGAACCAACATGGGTATCCAGATCCCGCTGTTGGTTATTGACTGGAGAGTGGTCTCGGTCATGTCTACGTGTCTCCCGAACCCGTAGGGTCTACACACTTAAGGTTCGGTAACGCCAGGGTCGTAGAGATAAATGCACGTGGAAACCCGAAAGTTGTTCGGAGTCCCGCATGAGATCCCGGACGTCACGAGGAGTTCCGGAATGGTCCGGAGGTAAAGATTGATATATAGGAAGTCCAGTTTCGGCCAACGGGTGATCTCCGGGGGTCACCGGGAGCGTCCCGGGACCACCGGAGGGGCCCCGGGGGTCCACCGGGTGGGGCCACCCATCCCGGTGGGGCCCCTAGGCCGCAAGGGGAAGTGTCCAGCCCTCAGGGCTGGCACACCACTAGGGGGGCCCACCTCCCCATGCGCCTAGGGTTAAAACCCTAAGGGGGAGGGGGGCTCCACTTGCCTTGGGGGGCAAGGAACCCCCCTGGCCGCCGCCCCCTTGCAGATTGGATCTGCAGGGGGTCCAGGCGCACCCCCTGGCCCCTATATATATGTGGGGAGGGAGAGGGCAGCCGCACCCAAGCCCTGGCGCCTCTTCCCCTCCCGTCACACCTCCATACTCCAACGCAGGGCGCCCGGCGAAGCCCTGCTGCGATCTCCACTGCATCCGTCATCACGCCGTCGTGCTGCCGGATCTTTGACGACTTCTCCTCCCCCCTTGCTGGATCAAGAAGGAGGTGACGTTGCTGCACCGTACGTGTGTTGAACGCGGAGGTGCCGTCCGTTCGGCGCTAGATCATCGGTGACGAAGAACGTGAAGAGTACGACTACTTCATCCACACTTTGTTGAAAGCTTCCGCTCGCAATCTCCATAACGGTATGTAGATGCACTCTTACTTGCTCGTTGCTAGATGTCTCCATAGTTGGATCTTGGTGAAGACGTAGAATTTTTTTGAATTATGCTACGTTCCCCATCAAGATGGTGCGGCGCGAGGGGGATGAGGAGTGGGAAACGAGGTGGAGATGGGGCTCGGGGTCGAGCTAGGTTAGGCCGCCGGTGGGCTGGGCCAATGGGCCAGCTAGGAGGATCGGCCACTGGGCTGGCTTCTCTCCTTTTGCAGTTGTTTTCCCAAAAAAACAGAAAACAACAAATAAGAAAAGAAACGGAAGGAGGTGGCTAGGGATAGAATTAGGGCATGAGGTTATTTTTCCCGGACTCGCAAAAATGTCCACGATCCACGAAAAATAGGAGAGGCAAGACCGCAAGAGTAAAATTCGAACTCATTTGAATTAAAATCAAATGGTTTGAATTAGGGCATGACTAGAAAGTGTCCAAAAGTTGAGACTTTAGGAGGAGCCTCGATAAAAGGGAAAGGAAAAGTTGGCAAGGTAGGAGGGAAACTTGAAGCAAAAGAGGCATGGGAAAAATATGCAAGTGTGTTTTGGTGAATTCCAAACAATTGGAATAATTTAATATAGCTCCCTAATAATATTGAGAGGATATGTTATAAAGAGAAGTCACTCTTCCCTCGATTTAAATGGATCGAAGATCCACACGATTTATTTAAGTTGAGGTGCAAAAGATTAAAGACATGATGGCATGATGACATGATGCAAAGCAAAAATAAATAAGGCAAGCACCAAAGAAACACATGGAAGAACCCGGAACATCTGGAATCTTCTGGGACGTCGGTCTTCGGGCGTCACAACTCTCCCACACTAACAGAGGAGCTCGACCCGAGATCCTAGAGATAGCACCGGGTAAAAACGAAAAAGAAGAGGTAAAACAAAGTTGCTTCTTTGACAAACGAGTGAAACCAAAGAACCTTGAGTGGTTGAACAATTTGAAAGAAGAATACAACAGAGATGAACGAATATGAAAACTCCGTTAGAAAAGAGGAACAAGGAACATTATGAGAACCTTGTAGGTTGAAAGACATGAAACAAGAGCTTACGAACCAAAAGAATATGAAACCACAACGGTATAGCCAAGGAATAAGAATGACATGATTCGGACAGCACTCCGACTGAAAATGTAAGGAATCGAACATGAACTTGCCAAGTTGGGATGATACTTGATGAAAACAACAACACACAGCCTCCGGGACATTGAAAGGATGGCACAAGGGGTAAGGAAGGCTTCAGACAGCACTCCGGTTGAAAAGAGAGGCAAAACTTGATGAGATGAGAGAAATAGAATGGAGAATACAATGCTCCGGTTAAATAGACAAGCAAGGGAAGAATATGATTTTGAAAAGAAAACAAGATGATGGTCAAAGAGAGCAATATCACAATTCCTCCTGAATGAAAGAATATAATACAGATCCAAGAAAGAAATGAACGGAGAAAAAATATGACAAGTTCTCTCAAAATTGAATTTGAAAGAGCATGGGCTTATGGAAAACATCTCAAAATTATGAGGTGACAACCAGCCACTTACGAAAACATTTGATTGGACTGAGATCAACAAGGAGACGAAAAACTTTCACCGGGAGGATAAATGAAGAACTTGGGTCATTTATAAGCACCATAAATAGCAACAATCCTTAGGGAAAGCTTTTAGGTGAAATACAACCCAAGATAACTCCAAGAAATAAAAAAATGGGGGGGGGGTTGAAAGGATCTCCTAAATAAAAAGAAATGATGGTTTTAAATATCTCATTCTTGATAACTCGTGAATCATAATTCATGAAGGAATTGACAAGAATGACATAACACCATCTGAAAAGATAAGGTAGAAAGGATTGCAATTGGAAAGTATGATGAAGAATGCTTGAGCTCCAACAAGAATCTTGATGAAAACTTCGAGGATGAATTAAAACATGATGAACCACCATGAAGAACTCTGGTAACAAAAGGATGAGAAGTGAAAGATGAAAAGAATAAGATTCAAGGCCTGCGATGAATTAGATGGAGCTTTGGAATGGTATAATTGAAATAACTTGGAACTCCGGAAACAAGATGAACAACTTGAAACCTAGAATTTATTCCTCATGAATAAACTCTAACAAAGGGATTAAACACTTCGTGGAAATAAGAATAAGATTTACTATATGCTTATCCTTCATCAGATTAAATTGATGACAAGCAAACGGATTTGGCATACTACTTATTCTCGTTGGAAAGAATTAAGAGAGATCTCGCACAAGCTTGGGTAAATCTTGAACGACTCACCAGTAGGATTATGAAAAGAACAAATGAATTAATACGATAACAACGGAAGAGTAATCTTGAAAGAACCACCGTAAAAATATGGAGACGAAAGAAGAGGCATCAATGAAGAATATTTGGAGAACGAAGTTGAAGACTGAGAACGAAGAATCTTCTGAAATGATGGCCTTCGGAGGATCACAATGGAAAGAATTCATGAAAGCTTCAGATGGGTATAACAATAATTCCTCACAATCGAAACAATAATGAGGATGGCATGAAGCTAGAACCACGAATCTTGGAAGAACGGATAAGGATTCAAGAGGAACTCGTCTTCGGGTCTTCAAAATCTGAGAAGACGATGAGATACACCACCATGAATTGTATAGGCACTCCGTAATAAAGAATTAAAAGGTTGAACCAATGATGAAAAGAATTTGAAAGCGATCTTGGAGAAGGCATGTGACTGATGGGAATCATTCTTATGTCACACTTTGAAAAGAATTTCAGAATAACTCCGGAAAAGAAGAGTCAGGTAAGATCCTGGAAAAAGACCTGTGGGTTAGGGCCCACTCAAAAGAAATCACCATTGAAAAAGATTGCTTAAGAGATATTGCACCGGTTGAATTAAATGGCTTGAATAAGATAACAATCCTCAAAAATAATTTGAACGGATTAAGAATGGAATTATGAATCTTCAGCACTCCGGATATGAATAGCAAGAGGAGAATGATTAATTGGTGCACCGGAATAAGAAAGCATTGTGAAAAGAGGAAAAGGATAAGATCAACACCGAAATCTTGAATTACATCCACCGGCAGAATTTGAGAACAAAAGAATGATGAACTTGAAGCTCTTGAGCATCTTCAGGATAAAGCACCGGATAAGATCATTGAAGGAAATGAATGAAGAAACATCACAAGAATAAAATGGATAATTCATTCTAGAATTTATGACTCCTCGAATAAGAAGGGAGGGAGGGCGGGGAAAATAAAGACAATTTTTTGGATGAATGGAACAGACAAATCGTCAGATTTCTCAATGGCGTCCATATGGAATAACTTGAAGAGAAGGCACACTGGTTGAAAAGGATTACCATGAAAATCTTGATGATCAAGAAGAATTAGCACTCCCATAGAAATATGAGAACACCGATTAGGAAGGTATGGAATCAACACTTGACATCGAAGCAACTCGAATACCAGAATCAAAACAAAACAAAGGATAGATATGTTGCAACATAATCTTCACAATATCATCCGAATAGAGATTTGAACGAATGAATTCTGCAGGTACATCAGCTTGTCGAGAAGCCACTTGGGAGAACAAAAGGTAAATAAAAGCAACAAGGAGCAGATAGAACAAATACAAGATAGAAGCTTCGTTCCACATATTCGTGCTGAAAGCTCATGGAACGTGTTACAAAAGGGTTTTGCAATCCCCGGATCAACATAGCCAAGGACCCTTTAAGATGCAACTCCCGATCGGAACAACGCCCATAAAACCACTTCACTCAATGTAGAACCCCGAACTCCATATCATGCATTCGTTGGAAGAATGCCTACGAGCTACTAGATGAACCCACCTATTAATTTCCGAAAGTTTCCAGTTATGCAATCAGGTGTTGGGGATACAGGGGAAGCACCGCGCACTCAACTCTAATCCTACATCCAGCTGTATCCATCCTTCAACACATAACCAGTTATTTCCGGAAATCGTTTACCTCGGACCTTCGAAACGCGTCTGCTATACAAGCTATGGCAATACTCCCGAACTACCTCCCCAGTACTGGGTGATATCGGGGTTATCTTGCCACTAACCGCATAGGAGAGTTTTCAATGTCGGCCGTCTTAAGTATTCCAGAACTGCTGCGATATATTTGTGACGACAACACCTCGGAGCTCAACTCCCCGGGACACTGCCACAACCCCTAAATGACAGGAGGCATCGAGAACAATGTTCTCATCACAAAGACATTGGAACAATCCAAACAATACTCGCATGATCCTAAAAAAAAATTTGGTGCATTTTTGAGAGTAGAAGAGATAAGAGTAATCGTCAGGAGTCCTCACCAGAGTGAAAAGAGATGAGGAGTAAAAAGAAATCCTACTCTCCGATATATATATATAGGACTCAAAGCATTTTAAGTGTGTGCCTAGACTCAACCGTCAACGATTCAATCAATCAGTGGGGCTTCTAGGTCGGAGAAGGCTCTGATACCCATTTGTAATGCCCAGGATGGGACTATACCTCCTACGTGTCGAGGCACGACTTAAAGGTATAACCCATTCTGGAATGATCTCAAGTTTGGTATCTTTGCACGACTCATGTAAAAATAGGGATGAAATTGCAAAAGGATAGTTGGCTTACACTCGCCACGTCACACAATACATTACATAAGCAAATCATCATTCAAAACATCACAACCCGACTACGGGCAAAGATCCAAAAGAAAGATACCAAAAACATAAAGCCACAGGTCCGAATCGCCCCTAGTAGAAACCACTACTGATCGTCGAAAACGTCACAAGCATACGGCCACGCTCTTCATCGAACACCCAGTGAAGTACTTGAACCAGCTCCTGCATCAAACTCGGCTGAACCTGCATCTAGTGTTGTAGTATCTCTGAGCCACGAGGACTCATCAATCCCATAACCATGGGTATCAAGACTAGCAAAGCTTTATGGGTAGGAAGAGGGGTAGTGGTGAGGTTGCAGCAGCGGCTAAGCATAATATGGTGGCTAACTTACGAGTACAAGAATAAGATGAGCATCTACGCAAACGGTCGCAAACTAGTAGTGATCACTAAAGATCCTGAACTACCTACGAGTAAACATAACCCCACCGTGTTCTCTTCTCAAAGTGAAAAGAGACAGTCACGGTTACTCACACAGTTGTGTGTTTTACTTCGGATCCTCTGTCAAGTTTTCTACAACCAGACATTAACAAATTCCAATCTGCCACATAACCGCGGGCACGGCTTTCAAAAGATCATAACCCTGCAGGGGTGTCCCAACTTAGCCCATCACAAGCTCTCACGATTAGCTGAAGTGATAAATATAATATCATCACCCCTTATCTTAGGGAAATCCGATCAGGCTCGGCATCCCGGTGCACAAGACATTTCGACAATGGTAAAACAAGTCCAGCAAGACCTCCCGGTGTGTCGACACCCTGATAGTAGCCGCACGTATCTCGTCTCAGGCCACGACCGGATGGGCGATTATACGAGTAAAACCAATCCTCGAGTTTCCCCATGGTGGCCCCGCATACTCCCCGTTTGGGACCAACACCATCAGCACTGGCCCCCCTGCTATGTAGAAAAGAATACCCGGGGACGCGACCCCCTATGCAAAATTAATTAATTAATTAAGTTGTTATTATGAGCAAATGAAAACCAATGTTGGGCCTTGCTGGAGGAGTTTTATTCAAAGACGAACTGCCAAGGGGTCCCCATCCACCCATGGTGTAAGGAACGCAAAAATCAAGGAACATAATGCCGGTTTATCGGCGCCTAAGGTGGCATGAGTGGAACAAAACACCGAGCAAAAGGCCAAGCCTTCCACCGATGCCCAGTATATTGTTGGGGAACGTAGTATTTTAAAAATTTCCTACGATCACGCAAGATCTATCTACCAGATGCATAGCAACGAGAGGGAAGAGTGTGTCTACGTACCCTCGTAGACCGGAAGCGGAAGCGTCAAGTGACGCGGTTGATGTAGTCAAACTTCTTCGCGATTCAACCGATCAAGTACCGAACGTACGGCACCTCCGTGTTCTGCACACGTTCAGCTTGATGACGTCCCACGAGCTCTTGATCCAGTTGAGCTTCACGGGAGAGTTTCGTCAGCACGACGGCGTGGTGACGGATATGATGTATCTACCGGCGCAGGGCTTCTCCTAAGTACTGCGATGGTATGACCGAGGTGTGTTTCTGTGGAGGGGGGCACCGCACATGGCTGGAACAATTCAACTTGTGTGTCTTTGGGTGCCCCCTGCCCCCGTATATAAAGGAGCAAGAGGGGAGGGCCGGCCGGCCTCCTATGGTGCGGCTAGGGCAATCCTACTAAGAATAGGATTGCAATCCTATTCCTAGTAGGAGTCCATCAAGAAGGAAGAGAGGGAAAGGAAAAGAGGGAGAGGTGGCGCCCCCCCAATCCTAGTCCAACTAGGATCCCTAGGTGGGGTGCCGGCCAGCCTCTATGGGCTGCCTCTCTCCTTTCCTCAAGGCCCACTATGGACCATCCCCCCTCGTAGGGGGTTCCGGTAACCCCCTCCGGCAATCCAGTTAAATCCGAAACTTTTCCGGAACACTTCCGGTGTCCGAATATAGTCGTCCAATATATCAATCTTTATGTCTCGGACATTCCGAGACTCCTCGTCATGTCCATGATCTCATCCGGGACTCCGAACTACCTTCGGTACATCAAAACTCATAAACTCATAATATCGATCGTCATCAAACGTTAAGCGTGCGGACCCTACGGGTTCAAGAACTATGTAGACATGACCGAGACTCATCTCCGGTCAATAACCAATAGCAGAACCTGGATGTTCATATTGAATCCTACATATTCTACGAAGATCTTTTATCGGTCAAACCGCATAACAACATACGTTGTTCCTTTTGTCATCGGTATGTTACTTGCCTGAGATTCGATCGTCGGTATCTCTATACCTAGTTCAATCTCGTTACCGGCAAGTCTCTTTACTCGTTCCGTAACACATCATCTCGTGAGTAACTCATTAGTCTTTTGCTTGCAAGGCTTATTGTGATGTGTGTTACCGAGAGGGCCCAGAGATACCTCTCCGACACTCGGAGTGACAAATCCTAATCTTGATCTATGCCAACACCACGAATACTTACGGAGACACCTGTAGAGCATCTTTATGATCACCCAGTTACGTTGTGATGTTTGATAGCACACAAGGTGTTCCTACGGTATTCAGGAGTTGCATAATCTCATAGTCATAGGAACATGTATAAGTCATGAAGAAAGCAATAGCAGTAAAACTAAACGATCATAATGCTCTATGCTAACGGATGGGTCTTGTCCATCACATCATTCTCCTAATGATGTGATCCCGTTGATCAAATGACAACTCATGTCTATGGCTAGGAAACATAACCATCTTTGATCAATGAGCTAGTCTAGTAGAGGCATACTAGGGACGTACTGTTTTGTCTATGTATCCACACATGTACTAAGTTTCCGGTTAATACAATTCTAGCATGAATAAAAGACATTTATCATGATATAAGGAAATACAAATAACATCTTTATTATTGCCTCTAGGGCATATTTCCTTCAGTCTCCCACTTGAACTAGAGTCAATAATCTAGATTACAAAGTGATGATCCTCACACCCATGGAGTCCTGGTGCTGATCATGTTTTGCCCGTGGAAGAGGTTTAGTCAACGGGTCTGCAACATTCAGATCCGTATGTATTTTGCAAATCTCTATGTCTCCCTCCTTGACTAGATCGCAGATGGAATTGAAGCGTCTTTTGATGTGCTTTGTTCTCTTGTGAAACCTGGATTCCTTCGCCAAGGCTATTGCTCCAGTGTTGTCACAAAAGATTTTCATTGGACCCGACGCACTAGGTATAACACCTAGATCGGATATGAACTCCTTCATCCAGACTCCTTCATTTGCTGCTTCCGAAGCAACTATGTATTCTGCTTCACACGTAGATCCCGCCACGACGCTCTGCTTGGAACTGCACCAACTGACAGCTCCACCGTTCAATAAAAATACATATCCGGTTTGTGACTTAGAGTCATCCGGATCAGTGTCAAAGCTAGAATCGACGTAACCGTTTACGACGAGCTCTTTGTCACCTCCATACACGAGAAACATATCCTTAGTCCTTTTCAGGTATTTCAGGATGTTCTTGACCGCTGTCCAGTGATCCACTCCTGGATTACTTTGGTACCTCCCTGCTAAACTTATAGCAAGGCACACATCAGGTCTGGTACACAGCATTGCATACATGATAGATCCTATGGTTGAGGCATAGGGAATGACTTTCATTTTCTCTCTATCTTCTGCAGTGGTCGGGCATTGAGTCTTACTCAACTTCATACCTTGTAATACAGGCAAGAACCCTTTCTTTGACTGATCCATTTTGAACTTCTTCAAAATCTTATCAAGGTATGTGCTTTGTGAAAGTCCAATTAAGCGTCTTGATCTATCTCTATAGATCTTGATGCCTAATATATAAGCAGCTTCACCGAGGTCTTTCATTGAAAAACTCTTATTCAAGTATCCTTTTATGCTATCCAGAAATTCTATATCATTTCCAATCAGCAATATGTCATCCACATATAATATTAGAAATGCTATAGAGCTCCCACTCACTTTCTTGTAAATACAGGCTTCTCCAAAAGTCTGTATAAAACCATAAGCTTTGATCAACTCATCAAAGCGTATATTCCAACTCCGAGATGCTTGCACCAGTCCATAGATGGATCGCTGGAGCTTGCACACTTTGTTAGCACCTTTCGGATCGACAAAACCTTCTAGTTGCATCATATACAACTCTTCTTTGAGATATCCATTCAGGAATGCAGTTTTGACATCCATTTGCCAGATCTCATAATCATAAAATGCGGCAATTGCTAACATGATTCGGACAGACTTAAGCATCACTACAGGTGAGAAAGTCTCATCGTAGTCAACTCCTTGAACTTGTCGAAACCCTTTCGCAACAAGTCGAGCTTCGTAAACAGTAACATTACCGTCTGCGTCGGTCTTCCTCTTGAAGATCCATTTATTTTCGATGGCCTACCAATCATCGGGCAAGTCAACCAAAGTCCATACTTTGTTCTCATACATGGATCCCATCTCAGATTTCATGGCCTCAAGCCATTTTGCGGAATCTGGGCTCATCATCGCTTCTTCATAGTTCGTAGGTTCATCATGGTCTAGTAACATGATTTCCAGAACTGGGTTGCCGTACCACTCTGGTGCGGAACGTACTCTGGTTGATCTACGACGTTCAGCAGAAACTTGATCTGAAGTTTCATGATCATCATCATTAACTTCCTCACTGATTGGTGTAGGAATAACTGGAACAATTTTCTGTGATGTACTACTTTCCAATTCAGGAGAAGGTACAATTACCTCATCAAGTTCTACTTTCCTCCCACTCACTTCTTTCGAGAGAAACTCCTTCTCTAGAAAGGATCCATTCTTAGCAACGAATATCTTGCCTTCGGATCTGTGATAGAAGGTGTACCCAACAGTCTCTTTTGGGTATCCTATGAAGACACATTTCTCCAACTTGGGTTCGAGCTTATCAGGTTGAAGCTTTTTCACATAAGCATCGCAACCCCAAACTTTAAGAAACGACAACTTTGGTTTCTTGCCAAACCATAGTTCATAAGGTGTCGTAACAACGGATTTAGATGGTGCCCTATTTAACGTGAATGCAGCTGTCTCTAAAGCATAACCCCAAAACGATAGTGGTAAATCGGTAAGAGACATCATAGATCGCACCATATCCAATAAAGTACGGTTACGACGTTCGGACACACCATTACGCTGTGGTGTTCCGGGTGGCGTGAGTTGTGAAACTATTCCACATTGTTTCAAATGAAGACCAAACTCGTAACTCAAATATTCTCCTCCACGATCAGATCGTAGAAACTTTATTTTCTTGTTACGATGATTCTCTACTTCACTCTGAAATTCTTTGAACTTTTCAAATGTTTCAGACTTGTGCTTCATTAAGTAGATATACCCATATCTGCTCAAATCATGAGTGAAGGTCAGAAAATAACGATACCCGCCGCGAGCTTCAACACTCATTGGCCCACATACATCAGTATGTATGATTTCCAATAAATCTGTTGCTCGCTCCATAGTTTCGGAGAACGGAGTTTTAGTCATCTTGCCCATGAGGCATGGTTCGAGAGCACCAAGTGATTCATAATCAAGTGATTTTAAAAGTCCATCACTATGGAGTTTCTTCATGCGTTTTACACCAATATGACCTAAACGGCAGTGCCACAAATAAGTTGCACTATCATTATTAACCTTGCATCTTTTGGTTTCAATATTATGAATATGTGTATCACTACAATCGAGATCCAATAAGGATAGACCACTCTTCAAGGGTGCATGACCATAAAAATATTATTCATAAAAATAGAACAACCATTATTCTCTGATTTAAATGAATAACCGTCTCGCAACAAACAAGATCCAGATATAATGTTCATGCTCAACGCTGGCACCAAATAACAATTATTTAGGTCTAAAACTAATCCCGAAGGTAGATGTAGAGGTAGCGTGCCGACGGCGATCACATCGACTTTGGAACCATTTCCCACACGCATCGTCACCTCGTCCTTAGCCAATCTTCGTTTAATCCGTAGTCCCTGTTTCGAGTTACAAATATTAGCAACCGAACCGGTATCAAATACCCAGGTACTACTACGAGCATTAGTAAGGTACACATCAATAACATGTATATCACATATACCTTTGTTCACCTTGCCATCCTTCTTATCCGCCAAATACTTGGGGCAGTTCCGCTTCCAGTGTCCAGTCCCCTTGCAGTAGAAGCACTCAGTTTCAGGCTTGGCTCCAGACTTGGGTTTCTTCGTGGAAGTAGCAACTGTTTTGCTATTCTTCTTGAAGTTCCCCTTCTTTCCCTTGCCCTTTTTCTTGAAACTAGTGGTTTTGTTAACCATCAACACTTGATGCTCCTTTTTGATTTCTACCTCCGCAGCCTTAAGCATAGCGAAGAGCTCAGGAATTGTCTTTTGCATCCCTTGCATATTATAGTTCATCACGAAGCTTTTATAGCTTGGTGGAAGTGATTGAAGAACTCTATCAATAACACTATCCTCGTCAACTTTGCAACCAAGTTGAGTCATATGATTGTAGTACCCAGACATTCTGAGCAAGTGTTCACTGATAGAACTATTCTCCTCCATCTTGCAGCTATAGAACTTATTGGAAATCTCATATTTCTCAATCCAGGCATTTGCTTGAAATATTAACTTCAACTCCTGGAACATCTCATATGGTCCATGACGTTCAAAACGTCGTTGAAGTCCCGGTTCTAAGCCGTAAAGCATGGCACACTGAACTATCGTGTAGTCATCAGACCGCGACTGCCAGACGTTCAAAGCGTCTACATTAGCGGGAGGGGGCTTGTCACCTAGCGGTGCTTCAAGGACATAATTCTTCTGTGCAGCAATGAGGATAATCCTCAAGTTACAGACCCAGTCCGTGTAATTGCTACCATCATCTTTCAACTTAGCTTTCTCTAGGAATGCATTAAAATTCAAAGGAACGGTAGCACGGGCCATTGATCTACAACAACATAGATATGCAAAAACTATCAGGACTAAGTTCATGATAAGTTAAAGTTCAATTTAATCATATTAATTAAAGAACTCCCACTTAGATAGACATCCCTCCGGTCATCTAAATGATCACGTGATCCAAATTAACTAAACCATGTCCGATCATCACGTGAGATGGAGTAGTTTCAATGGTGAACATCTTATGTTGATCATATCTACTATATGATTCACGCTTGACCTTTCGGTCTCCAGTGTTCCGAGGCCATATCTGCATATGCCAGGCTCGTCAAGTTTAACCCGAGTATTCTGCGTGTGCAAAACTGGCTTACACCCGTTGTATTTGAACGTAGAGCTTATCACACCCGATCATCACGTGGTATCTCGGCACGACGAACTTTCGCAACGGTGCATACTCAGGGAGAACACTTATACCTTGAAATTTAGTAAGGGATCATCTTATAATGCTACCGTCGTTCTAAGCAAAATAAGAAGCATAATAAGATAAACATCACATGCAATCAAAATATGTGACATGATATGGCCATCATCATCTTGTGCTTTTGATCTCCATCTCCAAAGCACCGTCATGATTACCTTCGTCACCGGCGCGACACCTTGATCTCCATCGTAGTATCGTTGTCGTCTCGCCAACTATTGCTTCTACGACTATCGCTACCGCTTAGTGATAAACTAAAGCAATTACATGGCGTTTGCATTTCATACAATAAAGCGACAACCATATGGCTCCTGCCAGTTGCCGATAACATTACAAAACATGATCATCTCATACAAAACCGTATAACTCATCATGTCTTGACCATATCACATCACAACATGCCCTGCAAAAACAAGTTAGACGTCCTCTACTTTGTTGTTGCAAGTTTTACGTGGCTGCTACGGGCTTAGCAAGAACCGTTCTTACCTACGCATACAAAACCACAATGATGTTTCGTCAAGTATGTGCTGTTTTAACCTTCACAAGGACCGGGCGTAGCCACACTTGATTCAGCTAAAGTGAGAGACACAGACACCCGCCAGTCACCTTTAAGCAACGAGTGCTCATAATGGTGAAACCAGTCTCGCGTAAGCATACGCGTAATGTCGGTCCGGGCCGCTTCATCTCACAATACCGCCGAAGCAAAATATCACATGCTGGTAAGCAGTATGACTAGTATCGCCCACAACTCATTGTGTTCTACTCGTGCATATCATCTACGCATAGACCTGGCTCATGATGCCACTGTTGGGGAACGTAGTATTTTAAAATTTTCCTACGATCACGCAAGATCTATCTACCAGATGCATAGCAACGAGAGGGCAGAGTGTGTCTATGTACCCTCGTAGACCGGAAGCGGAAGCGTCAAGTGACGCGGTTGATGTAGTCGAACTTCTTCGCGATTCAACCGATCAAGTACCGAATGTACGGCACCTCCGTGTTCTGCACACGTTCAGCTTGATGACGTCCCACGAGCTCTTGATCCAGTTGAGCTTCACGGGAGAGTTTCGTCAGCACGATGGCGTGGTGACGGATATGATGTATCTACCGGCGCAGGGCTTCTCCTAAGTACTGCGATGGTATGACTGAGGTGTGTTTCTGTGGAGGGGGGCACCGCACACGGCTGGAACAATTCAACTTGTGTGTCTTTGGGTGCCCCCCTGCCCCCGTATATAAAGGAGCAAGAGGGGAGGGCCGGCCGGCCTCCTATGGTGCGGCTAGGGCAATCCTACTAGGAATAGGATTGAAATCCTATTCCTAGTAGGAGTCCATCAAGAAGGAAGAGAGGGAAAGGAAAAGAGGGAGAGGTGGCGCCCCCAATCCTAGTCCAACTAGGATCCCTAGGTGGGGCGCCGGCCAGACTCTATGGGCTGCCTCTCTCCTTTCCTCAAGGCCCACTATGGACCATCCCCCCTCGTAGGGGGTTCCGGTAACCCCCTCCGGCAATCCAGTTAAATCCGAAACTTTTCCGGAACACTTCCGGTGTCCGAATATAGTCGTCCAATATATCAATCTTTATGTCTCGGACATTCCGAGACTCCTCGTCATGTCCATGATCTCATCCGGGACTCCGAACTACCTTCGGTACATCAAAACTCATAAACTCATAATACCGATCGTCATCAAACGTTAAGCGTGCGGACCCTACGGGTTCAAGAACTATGTAGACATGACCGAGACTCATCTCCGGTCAATAACCAATAGCGGAACCTGGATGTTCATATTGGCTCCTACATATTCTACGAAGATCTTTTATCGGTCAAACCGCATAACAACATACGTTGTTCCTTTTGTCATCGGTATGTTACTTGCCCGCGATTCGATCGTCGGTATGTCTATACCTAGTTCAATCTCGTTACCGGCAAGTCTCTTTACTCATTCCGTAACACATCATCTCGTGACTAACTCATTAGTCTTTTGCTTGCAAGGCTTATTGTGATGTGTGTTACCGAGAGGGCCCAGAGATACCTCTCCGACACTCGGAGTGACAAATCCTAATCTTGATCTATGTCAACACCACGAATACTTTTGGAGACACCTGTAGAGCATCTTTATGATCACCCAGTTACGTTGTGACGTTTGATAGCACACAAGGTGTTCCTACGGTATTCGGGAGTTGCATAATCTCATAGTCATCGGAACATGTATAAGTCATGAAGAAAGCAATAGCAGTAAAACTAAACGATCATAATGCTATGCTAACGGATGGGTCTTGTCCATCACATCATTCTCCTAATGATGTGATCCTGTTGATCAAATGACAACTCATGTCTATGGCTAGGAAACATAACCATCTTTGATCAATGAGCTAGTCTAGTAGAGGCATACTAGGGACGTACTGTTTTGTCTATGTATCCACACATGTACTAAGTTTCCGGTTAATACAATTCTAGCATGAATAAAAGACATTTATCATGATATAAGGAAATACAAATAACATCTTTATTATTGCCTCTAGGGCATATTTCCTTCATATATAGGTGTGTTAATAATAATAATAGATATTGTGATATTCCAACAACAAGTTCCCACCTGGAACGATCTTCATCTTCACCTGCAACTAACAACGCTATAAGAGGGGCTGAGCAAGCGGGTAACATAGCCAAACAGTGGTTTTGCTAGGAAGGTGTCAAAGGTTAGAGGTTTCATGGCAACAAGGAGAGGTTGACATAAAAAGATGGGTAGCGCGACATGTAACGATAGCATCGAGACAACTAAGCATGGCAATGGTAGTAAAGGTATCCAAGGGTATGATCATCTTGCCTGGGATTCCGCAAGGGAGAAGAACGGGTCCATGAAGTAGTCGAACATAAACTCACAACTCCGGAACGAACCCGAAGCTAACGAGGGAAGCAAACCGGAAAGAAACAAGCAACACGGTAAACACACAACACGAGACACGACAATATGCTCAAACAAGTATGATGCAAGACAGTTCTATATAGGATGCACTACAAGTCTATACAGGAAGCAAAACATGGCAAGGCAGGAAGCACAGAAAAATAACACAAGTTTATATGATGCATTACATGGCAAGGTATGATGCATGACAAGTCTATACAGGAAGCACAACAAGTCTATACAGGAAGCATTACATGGCAAGGTTGGAAGCACAGAAAAATAACACAAGCAACATGACAATATGCAATACATGGCAAGGTATGATGCATAATAAAACTACACTATTTAGGCATTTTAAATGAGGCCGGAAACTACAACAACAATTCCGGAAAATCCCCATATGCATGTTTAGCAATTCTAAGCAAACAACAATTCACACATTTTAAAGTTGTTAACATGATGCGGATGACATGATCAAGTTTTATGCAATTTTTAGATAAAGGTTGACATGAAGAGATATGAAGTATTGTCATCGTGGTGGAAAGAAAGGGTGCCACGGCAAAGATCCGAAAATGATGCAACAGCAACATCTCGGTTCCGGTAACTCGTTGAGAGACCGGTGCAAAAGATGACGGAGAGCGTGTCATGCAAGAAGAAAGGTGGGGTGATCCCGCCACCGGGTTCCCACGAGTCGGCGACGAGGCAACCGAGGAGCATGACAAAAGACGATTCGGGCACGGAGCACACAAGGGAAACATCTCATACAACCACAAGCATTCGTCCACGGGTCATCGTCTCGGGGTTATACCTTCGAAGCGTTCGTTTCAGGGCGGCTCGAGATCGTAGAGGAAGTAGTGGTACTCGCTCCGTAGTTGAACTTGAGGGTTCCGAGTGCTCCGGGCATAGTGGTACTTGACGCGTTCGTCTTGTGTACTCATACTCGAGGGTCGTAGAGTAAGTAGTCGTCACGACGGTAGTGGAAGTAGTCGTTCACGATCATCGGTAGGAGTACTTGTCGCATCGCCGAGCGTAGTGGTACTCGGGGTCATCGTGGAACTTGTCGGTCTCGGGACATGGCGATGGTAGTGGTACACGTTTTCTTGACGAGATCATGACGGCGGTAGTTGTACATGTTCCGTAGTTGTTCGGGGTCACGGTGACGGTAGTCGTACACGGGTCGTAGAGGAACTTGACCGATCTGAACCCTTCGGTGTCATCGTGGTACTTGTCGGTCCATGAAGTCGATCTCGGAGGTCTTGGCGTCCTCACAACTTGTGTACTTGGCGTTCGACGGGCGTCGTGGTAGTTGGCGGGTAGTGTGTAGAGGTACTTGGCTCGGTCATTAGTCTTGACGAAAACCATTTGGAGTTAGCCGTCCGTGGTCGAACTCGGTAGTTGAACTTGGAGGGCCATCGGCAGTCTTCGGACTTGGGTCTCCACGTGCATGTCTTGACGGGTCCGAGGGTCTCGGTGGTGACCAAAGGTGCTCCAGCAGAGAAGGTTCGAGGTGCAGGAGACAGCCGGCCTGCAACTGCTGCAGTCTTCGGCGGGGTGGTCATGTAGGGATGTAGCCATGGTAGCGGGAAGCAGCGGACGAAGCCGATGTTTAGGCAGGCGCGAACGCAGAGAAGAGGAGGCGGGCACAGACGAGCTCGTGCTCGAGCGCGGCGGCGGCGCTGGTGGAGGTCGACGGGGGCGACCATGGCGTCGGGGCGGAAGATGGCGCGGACGAGGAGATGTCGGCGGCAGCGGGCGGCAGAGGCGCGGCGTGGGATGGCAGACCGCTTCGGCGCCTGGAGGAGGCGAGGCCGCGGAGGAGATCGATGGGGCTCGGGCTGCGCGACGGGGCGCGTCGGGGCTGCGGCCTTGGCGCGCCGGCAGCCGGCGCGAGGCGCGGAGGAGGCCGGAGGGCGACGCGGCTACGAGGAGGAGGGAGCGGGGTGGATCGGGATTGCGAGGGGAGAGCAAGGGGAGAGTGAGATGGTGCAACGCGAGGGGGATGAGGAGTGGGAGACGAGGTGGAGATGGGGCTCGGGGTCGAGCTAGGTTAGGCCGCCGGTGGGCTGGGCCAATGGGCCAGCTAGGAGGATTGACCACTAGGCTGGCTTCTCTCCTTTTGCAGTTGTTTTCCAAAAAAAACCAGAAAACAACAAAGAAGAAAAGAAAAGGAAGGAGGTGGCTAGGGATAGAATTATGGCATGAGGTTATTTTTCCCGGACTCGCAAAAATGTCCACGATCCACGAAAAATAGGAGAGGCAAGAATGCAAGAGTAAAATTCGAACTCATTTGAATTAAAATCAAATGGTTTGAATTAGGGCATGACTAGAAAGTGTCCAAAAGTTGAGACTTTAGGAGGAGCCTCGATAAAAGGGAAAGGAAAAGTTGGCAAGGTAGGAGGGAAACTTGAAGCAAAAGAGGCATGGGAAAAATATGCAAGTGTGTTTTGGTGAATTCCAAACAATTGGAATAATTTAATATAGCTCCCTAATAATATTGAGAGGATATGTTATAATGAGAAGTCACTCTTCCCTCGATTTAAATGGATCGAAGATCCACACGATTTATTTAAGTTGAGATGCAAAAGATTAAAGACATGATGGCATGATGACATGATGCAAAGAAAAAATAAATAAGGCAAGCACCAATGAAACACACGGAAGAACCCGGAACATCTGGAATCTTCTGGGACGTCGGTCTTCGGGCGTCACACCCCACCCCCTGCGGTGAAAATTCAAAAAAAAGTAGGAGAATGCGTTGGAAATATGAGCAATTTACCAAGTGATTTTATTAATAGAAATACTAGATAAAGCATGACTACTATAATAGTAATAGAGCAAGTCATGCGATCTGACAAAGAGAAGGTAAATAGCATCTGCATATATAGAACTAGTTGCATATATGAAGTAGGACCTAACATATTTAGAGCAAACACTAGAACGAAGAACATTGACAGTGTTTCTAACTGAAAAAGCATGAACACATACGGGCCAATGAATGGAACAAGATAAACTGGAGAGATCATGGAGACATACGAAGCAGCATCGGAAGCTCCGGTCTTGGGTGAGTTGTCCTCGCCGGCCATGTCGTCGAAGAGGTTGTCAACGTCGGGGAAGAAGTCGTCGTCGGGGAAGTAGTCGTCGGCGACCGGATCGTCCGTGATGAAACAGCCAGTAGTCGCGCCGTGCGCTCCCCAAAAACTTTATCACCCTTCTCCCGTACATGACTCAAAAGGTGCGGTTTCGGAGGCCTACTGTCCCGACCTACGGTGCACGCCACAAGCCGGGATGGGGAAGATCGTAGCAGCAACTCAGAGATTGGAACTTGGGGCGAGAGGAGGAAGAAGCTCTGGTGCCTCTCTGTGGGAGGAGCGACCTCCCTTTTATAGGCGCAAGAGGAGGAGGTGAACATGCCGCGCGGGGAGCTGAAGCAAAAGAGGGAGGCGAAGTGAACAGGTAGCAGCCAAAGAGGTTGCACCGTTCGGATTTATTCTCCACTACCGAAAAACGTTTCAGCACCCGTGTGACCGTTCAGATTTATTACATGTTGTTGATGGCTTCTCGCCCCTCGTTGGTTACCCCAAGTGGAAGGTTTGAGATGTAGCATAGCCGTAGTTTTCCCTTGGCAAAGATACCAAGGATCGAATCCCGTGAGACTCCGAGGGTCAATAAGAAGGTGTCAATAGCGCCAGAGACTTTTGCTTGACAGGACCTGCACACAGATACAAATAACTTTGCTCCCAACGAGTACAGAGAGGTTGTCAATCCCTCCGGCCTTGTCGTTTACAAAGGATCAAACGCAAGAGATAATAGTGATAGGTATGACTGCAACTAGTAAATAAGAACATGAAGTAAATAACGGGTGTGATCAATGATGGTAATATGGACCGGGGTCCCATGATGTTCACTAGTGATGTCTCTCTCCCAAAAGACGATCAAACAGCTAAGCGAGGTAAACAAATTACAGCTGGGCAATTGACAGGATTATGTGTGCAAACCAATGCTAACTATGCTGCAAGAAAGGTAGAGGCTCAAAAGCATGGGCGGTACGCCAAGGCAAGTAGATCGAAATCCATCTGCATCTACTACTAATCATCCACCTTGAGATATCTATCCAGAAGTATCTCGCTGGTATTAAGTTGCGAGTCCCACCCATAATGTAAACTCAAAGCAACAGACAACTGCATTAAAAGAACTTTGCGTAAAGTAAACAATCCTTGCACCCGCAAGTACAAGCACCATTGTTTTCCCCCTTGTGGCAACAACACATCCCCTAGACTCATGTTTCTGTCACTCAAGCTAGTCATCGAGGGGCATGAACCCACAATCAAGCATAACGTTCCCTCTTGGAGTTACTACCTACTACTTGGCCAAAGCAATAAACAGCAACGGAGAACATGCAAGAATTACTCAAGAACATAAATATAAAAGAGGCGAATCAAATATATTACTCACACACAATCTGAACATAATCTCATAATCCATCGGATCCCAGCAAACTCATCATAGCAACAGCATAAGGATTACATATGTGCCTCAATCTTGTAGGGCAGCTCACGAGGTCTAATCGATGAAGAACAAACAGGGGAGGAGAACATCACATAGCTACTGGTCATGGACCCATGGTCCAAGGGGGACTACTCACAACTCATCCGGGAAGCGTCCATGGTGGTGGAGAAGCTCCCGGTGGTGGTTCTCTCCTCCGGCAGGGTGCCGGGAAGAGTTCTCCTGGTGCTCCCGATCTTGGAAGCGCGGCGGCGGCGGAACAGAGATGAGATCGCGAAAAAGGGTTCCGTCCTCGAGGGTTTCGGGACGCAGTGTAAATATATGCCAAAGGGGGTCACCAGAGGAGGTAAGGGGGGCCCAGGCGCCCCCCCGGCGCGGCCAGGGGTGGGGCCGCCCCCCCAGGGCGCCTGGAGCCCCTCTGGCACCCCTCTGTCCCTACTTCTGACACATGGAAGCTTCCGGAGCGCTGATTTTTTATATATTTTTCCCGGAATTTTTCTGGCAATTTAAGTAATGGGAAAACCTGAAATACAAAAACAGTAGAAAACAGAAACTGGCACTGGGGTGCACTGAGTTAATTGGTTAGTCCAAATATGATCAAAAGTGTATGGAAGTGCATAAATATCATAGCAATATCACACAAAAGAGGCATGGAGCAAGCAGAAATTATAGATACGTTTTGGACGTATCAACATCCCCAAGCTTAATTCCTGCTCGTCCTCGAGTAGGTAAATGATAACAAGCATAATTTCTGTGGTGACATGCTATCAACCATATAAGAACTTTTCACAGTCACATGACAAATGCTTACTGAGATAGTGAATCTTTAGTAATTAAGTTGCCTCATGAGAATATCACAAAGAACTGAAAGTTTTACAATATGATACTGAAACACCCAATAGATTTGTAGTGAGCATGGTGTGCAAACATGACAGAGTGATACCTCGCTTGCCCCCTTTAGTGAAGCAAAACATAAATGCAGGAGCACCTCCGAAGTTTAAGTGACGACTAGATACAATGATTTCAGAATAAACGATATCGTAATCATGCAGAAGACAATGGTACTTTGGGACAATGCACATTACACTCAGAATGACAATCATGCTCTCAATAGTTGGTGCTTTGAAGAAAGAAGGTGGAGACTCTCGAACCGTGGCTTTTGATGGCAAGGTTGAAAACCCGTGGTTGGAAGCAAAGACTAAACATGTACCAGAGCTCTTGGTTTTTAAAAACAGAGGTAAAAATTATTTTTGGGATATGCATATTTCGTCAACGAATGCTAGTAGATAACTCAATTACTTCTCGAGCTGGACAAGTTTCGAGGAATGGCTCCCGCACGGGGACGATCACATCCCCTTAATCTCCTTTGTTTATCACTGCCAAAAGTTTTCTGATTTCTCATGAACAAAGCGTGAAGGAGGGTTTGTTTGTTGTATATTTTTTTATGAGCCGGGCGCACTCATGCCAGTTCCTTCTCGTATTAGGGGTTTGCAGATTAGACATGCAATCCCGGGGTGAAACTTGTCCAACTTAAAAAGATCATGAATTAACTACTACTTCCTCATGAGCTAAAACAGAGGCACAAAAGAGAAATGCTTTTGAATAATTTTGAGATGGTACACGAAAGTCTTCGTTAGGAATGGCAAGTAAATACCATGTATAGGAAGGTATGGTGGACTCATATGGCATAACTGGTTTCAAGGATTTTGGATGCACAAGCAGTCAGTCCGCTTTGTACAGGCGAAGGCTAGCAAAAGACAGGGAGCGACCAACTAAGAGAGCAATGACGGCCATAATCATGCAGAGCGACAAATCAACATTGAATCGGGCATGGAAGTTATATCGCTACTCAGAAATTAAAGATCATCAAGGCTTGATAGACTTTCTTTACAATCTTAAATATGCGTGAGCATATGCCAAGTCAATCAAAATAAATTCTTGGAGGAAGATATCACTAAACCATACCACATCATAGGCAAACAAATCATTCTGGTACTTCAATAACACATTAAGAACCCCCCAGCTATTTGAGACTAACCATAAGAAAACATGAACTACTAAGCACCATTATGCACATAGCATTTTTATCATAGACATATCAACCATTGCCACAGAAGCCAACTCTCTTAACAAGATAAGCATGATAACTCAAGAGAGTTCCAGAAGCAACCAACTAAACAACAGCTCTTTAAAAAGAAAAGCATGAAAACTAAGAGCTAAACATGACAGTAGCTATTGAAAGACAAAGAACACACACAACAAAGGTAAGCATGAAAATCCTATGTTCTGTTCTAGGTTGAAGTGGAGCGTGTTTCTCTCCCACACAAAGAAAGCTGGGTTCTAACTCGTTATGAACAGCAAGCAAAGCTAAAGAAAACTAAAAAGGAAACTAAAAGAAAGACGCTCCAAGCATAGCACATAACGCATGAAGTGATTAAAATATAGTGGAACGAAAGACGAACTAATAATTGTCGATGGAGAAGGGGATGCACGGGGGCATCCCCAAGCTTAGACGCTTGAGTCTTCTTGAATATTTCTTGGGGGTGCACGGGGGCATCCCCCAGCTTGAGCGTTTGACCGTCCTGAATCTTTTTATCATCTTCCCTCGCACACTTGAAAACTCCCTTCATACATAACTCATCATAATCTGATCAGCGAGGTTAGTACCCATAATAAAATAATTTTTCCTTGCTGGAAATAAAGATAATCTTGAAGATCTACTGTTTCTCAAGATTGCCAAAAGGTTTTTGCAAAGAAAAAGCAAGCTCAAGGTTTGCAAAACGAAGAAAAGGCAAAACAGGACAGAATCTGTGAAAAACAGACCAGCAGGTAGTAAATAATTTTTTTGGGGCACTTCTGCAACTCAAATCAAAAAACTCAGAACAGACGCCCGAAAGCCAATTGTATAGATCACGCTGTCGAGAAAATTCAGACCAAAAAGATGATCTGGTGATTTTATACGAATTTTTCTGTCCAAGGACAGAATCTGTTTCCTGGACAGCACGTCACAACTTTTGAACTTTCTTGCAATCAGAGGCTAAACTTGGCACAAAGCTGAAAAGTAAAGATACAATGATGATGCTACTGTAGTAACAAACATCAAGACCACTAAAACTGAAAGAACAAATTGAAAGCAAAGATAACAAGGGTTGTCTCCCTAGAGCTCTTTCTTTATAGCCATAAAGATAGGCTTAAGACTTTAATGATGCTCTCGTAGGAATAAGAGTTGAAGAACAAAAGAGAGCATCAAGAAGCAAATACCAAACACATTTAAGCCTAACATGCTTCCTATGCATAGGAATATTGCAATACAATAACTCATTGAAGCACAAAGCAATAAGCATAGGAAGACAAAACAAGTGCAGCTTCAAAACCTTCAACATAAAGAGAGGGAACTTGATATTATTGAAATATCTATAAGCATATGTTCCCTTCTCATAATAATTTTCAGTGGGATCACGAATAAACTCAACAATATAAGCATCACATAAAGCATTGTTACCATGATCCACATGCAAAAAGGTATCATTACTCTTCATATAAGCAAAATCTTTCTTATTAGGAATAGTGAGAGTAAAGCAATCATAACCATCATGGTAGTCATTGTATTTAGGAGGCATATCATAATCATAATAAATTTTATCCTCAATAGTAGGTGAACTGAAAACATCATATTCATCTTCAAAAGTTGGGGGACTAAAAATACCATGTTCATCAAACGTGTCATCCCCAAGCTTAGAGCTTTCCATGTCATTAGCAATATTGATATTCAAAGAAAGCATACTAATAACATCACCACCATCATGATTGTTATGCAAATAATAAAGTTCCATATGTTTTTTAATTTTCTCTTCAAACACATCATGTCCCAAAGCAAGGTAGAGCTTATAAAGCTCTCTCATATTTTTGTTGTTTTCCATTAAGCAAAACTAGTGAAAAGACATAAAGAAAACTGAAAGGTAAACTAACAAGACTAAAAAGCAAAGATAAAAGATAGCGTGCAACTCCCCTATCTTGAAGAGTGGAGTCCCCGGCAACGGCGCCAGAAAACTTTGCTTGATGGCTTCTCGCCCCTCGTTGGTTACCCCAAGTGGAAGGTTTGAGATGTAGCATAGCGGTAGTTTTCCCTTGGCAAAGATACCAAGGATCGAATCCCGTGAGACTCCGAGGGTCAACAAGAAGGTGTCAATAGCGCCAGAGACTTTTGCTTGACAGGACCTGCACACAGATACAAATAACTTTGCTCCCAACGAGTACAGAGAGGTTGTCAATCCCTCCGGCCTTGTCGTTTACAAAGGATCAAACGCAAGAGATAATAGTGATAGGTATGACTGCAACTAGTAAATAAGAACAGGAAGTAAATAACGGGTGTGATCAATGATGGTAATATGGACTGGGGTCCCATGATGTTCACTAGTGATGTCTCTCTCCCAAAAGACGATAAAACAGCTAAGCGTGGTAAACAAATTACAGCTGTGCAATTGACAGGATTATGTGCACAAACCAATGCTAACTATGCTGCAAGAAAGGTAGAGGCTCAAAAGCATGGGCGATACACCAAGGCAAGTAGACCGAAATCCATCTGCATCTACTACTAATCATCCACCTTGAGATATCTATCCAGAAGTATCTCGCTGGTATTAAGTTGCGAGTCCCACCCATAGTATAAACTCAAAGCAACAGACAACTGCATTAAAAGAACTTTGCGTAAAGTAAACAATCCTTGCACCCGCAAGTACAAGCACCGTTGTTTTCCCCCTTGTGGCAACAGCACATCCCCTAGACTCATGTTTCTGTCACTCAAGCTAGTCATCGAGGGGCATGAACCCACAATCAAGCATAACGTTCCCTCTTGGAGTTACTACCTACTACTTGGCCAAAGCAATGAACAGCAACGGAGAACATGCAAGAATTACTCAAGAACATAAATATAAAAGAGGTGAATCAAATATATTACTCACACACAATCTGAACATAATCTCATAATCCATCGGATCCCAGCAAACTCATCATAGCAACAGCATAAGGATTACATATGTGCCTCGATCATGTAGGGCAGCTCACGAGGTCTAATCGATGAAGAACAAAGAGGGGAGGAGAACATCACATAGCTACTGGTCATGGACCCATGGTCCAAGGGGGACTACTCACAACTCATCCGGGAAGCGTCCATGGTGGTGGAGAAGCTCCCGGTGGTGGTTCTCCCCTCCGGCAGGGTGCCGGGAAGAGTTCTCCTGGTGCTCCCGATCTTGGAAGCGCGGCGGCGGCGGAACAGAGATGAGATCGCGAAAAAGGGTTCCGTCCTCGAGGGTTTCGGGACGCGGTGTAAATATATGCCAAAGGGGGTCACCAGAGGAGGTAAGGGGGGCTCAGGCGCCCCCCCTGGCGCGGCCAGGGGTGGGGCCGCCCCCAGGGCGCCTGGAGCCCCTCTGGCACCCCTCTATCCCTACTTCTGCCGCATGGAAGCTTCCGAAGCGTTGATTTTTTATATATTTTTCCCGGAATTTTTCTGGCAATTTAAGTAATGGGAAAACCTGAAATACAAAACAGCAGAAAACAGAAACTGGCACTGGGGTGCACTGAGTTAATAGGTTAGTCCAAATATGATCAAAAGTGTATGGAAGTGCATAAATATCATAGCAATATCACACAAAAGAGGCATGGAGCAAGCAGAAATTATAGATACGTTTTGGACGTATCTGTTGTGCGTGGCAAAAATAAGACATCGGCTCGGCTCAGCTCGGCTCGGCTCGGCTCGGCTTTCGTCGCGTCGCGTCGCGTCGTGATGAGGCGTGGCGTGGCGTGGTGTGGCGTGGCGTGGCGTGGCGAGGCGGGCGGCGGAGGAGGAGCGCGCGTGGATGTCCCTCTTGTTCTCATGCTCGTACAAGTGGAGAAAGAGCCACCCTTATAAAGAGGTCCAACTCCTTGTAAACTAGCAATGTGGGACTAAACTTTAGTAGTGCCCCTTGCCTTGCACGAATGGGCTAAGTGGGCCTCTGGGATTTATTAGGAATTTCTGAAATTAATATTGGGCTGGGCCAAAGTAGATAAAATTCCAGCAACCGCCCACCAGATCCCAAAGGCACACAAAATTAGCCTTTGGTTCCAAAACACTATTTTATATACCGGTACTGCAGTGGAGACTGTTAAGTTGAACTTCCACCTAGTACTCTGTGCTACACTAGTAAGCAACTTGAACAGTGGACTGGGCCTTGAACTGCAAGTTTTCTGCGAATCTAGCTTCACACAAAGCCTTGACAGATACTTGGCTACCGTGGGTCTTCCCCGCGGGTGGAGCTTATGCGTCATACTCCATGACCTTTCATGAGTTTACTAGAGAGAACCTAACTCTCGTAGATTGCGACGTTTGACAATCAGACTCATATAGGTGTGTTCTTCAAAAGATGTTCTGCAGGACAACATCTCTGCTTACAAGAGCCACTTAGAACACATTAAGATATACATCAACCTGCCATGCATATTTAGGAGAGTATTGCATCTTCATGGAGTGGTATTGATAGTAAGGATACTCTCCTCTCAGTTGACCAACAGCTTGTCTTCCACATCTAATTCACGGGATCTCCGATCACAAAGACTAGGTTACCACTGTGAACAACTCATATTGTGGGTCTCATACCCATCTCCCTCGATGCATTATCTATCACATTTCATGATAGACCCTTAGTAAACGGATCTGCCAGATTTTTAGACGTTTGGATATAATCCAATGCAATTACTTCGGAGTTTTTCATTTTCCTAACAGATTTTAACCTTCCGTGAACGTGTCTTGATGACTTCATGTTATCCTTTGAGCTGCTCACTTTCGTGATCACAGTTTGATTGTCGCAATTCATAAGGACACCCGGTACAGGTTTCTCAACTACCAGCAAGTCATTCAAGAGCCGACGAAGCCAATCCGCTTCGACCGTAGCTGTATCTAGTGCTGTGAGTTCTGCTTCCATAGTTGACCTCGTTAAGATGGTATGCTTGCAAGACTTCCAAGAAACAGCGCCACCTCCATGAGTGAATACATATCCGCTCGTAGCCTTTATCTCATCAGCATCTGAGATCCAGTTTGAGTCACTATACCCTTCAAGCACCTTTGGGTGCCCGGTGTAGTGAATTCCATAATTTACAGTGCCTTTCAAATAACGCAAAACTCTTTCTAGAGCTTTCCAATGCACATCTCCTGGTTTTGAGACAAACCGACTCAGTTTGCTAACATCAAAAGAGATGTCAGGTCTTGTAGCACTTGCTAAGTACATAAGTGTAATGCCCCGGATGTAATACTTTCCCTTTTGGGCTTATAATATATCTCCGGCTTCATCTATTTCCATTTCGGGTTCTTTGTCTTTCAGGTTTTCGTCGTTTTGTTGTGTGAGTGTGTGGCATCCATTCATATCATGTAGACATGTGCATCGCATTGCATTTGTGTTGTCGGTTGCATCCGGTTCGTCGTGTTTCTTCCCGTTGTCCGTTTCGCGTTCCGGAGCTCCCTCACGTGTCCGTGACGTCCCGTAGGCCTACTTTGTTGTTTGGGCCTGTAACGTTACCGGTGTGCCGCGAGGTTGTTTTGTGTGTTGTTGTTTTGTTGTGTGCAACCCGCCTCTCAGATCTCGTCTCGTTTGGACTCCGTTGGCTATTCCATCCGTTGTTCGCGTGGGTCCAAAGTGCCTTCACTTCATGTCCCGGAAACACCCCTACTGCAGTCTTTTATCTCCTCCTAGGCCTTTTAAATCTACCCCCGCGATCGAATCCGTCGGATCGCGATCGGAGGGTTCCTAACATCCCTAAATTCCTCCCTAACACTAAAAACTGCTATATATTAGACCCTAGTCTAAATTTGGCATCTCTATCTTCTTCCTCCTCCTCCCCTCTCATTTTTTTCCAGATCCACCTACCCTCACAGCCACTTGGCTGGAACCATCGAACCTCCCGCCGTCGCTCCTAGGGGCGAGTGCCTCGACCAGGTCGATCGGGGTCGAACCCCGATCCAACCCCGAGCGGCGCCAATCAACGCCGCGCCAGGTCCCCACATCGCTGGTCTTGAGCTAGGCTCGAGGCCACCGCTCGCTCCGCCCGAAGGCCGCCTCGACCGCCCGCCACCTGGACTCCCTCCTTCACCAGGCCTCGTCAGCCCAGGCCGAGCGGGACCACTTCCCCTCGCCCCGCTCGCGCCTCTGGATCGCATCGTCGGCTGGGCCTCGCCCTCCGTACGCCGGCCCACTCCAACCGACCGCCGCCAGCGCGTCTCCGGTGGGCCGCTTCGCCTCCAGGCCCAGCTCGCCCTCCCGCGCGCCCCTCCTCCCAGTTCCGCGCCGGGCCGCCAGGCTCCCTCCGCCGCTGCGGGCCACCGCCTCTGCCTCGCCGAGCCGGGCCGCTCCCAGGCCGGCTTCGCCGCCGCCACCACGGGCCGCCGCAGCCTCCTCGCCAGGCCCACTTCTCCACCGGCCCGAGCCCATCTCCACCTCCAGATCCAGATCTGAGGTTGACTCCCCACTCCTAAGTCCTTGTTATTTCTGTTCTGAAATGCAATGTTTGACCTGCTCTAACTTTTTGTCTGTTGCTCCGTTTCGTGCGTGTAGCATGTCCAGACGTTCGTGGAGACTTGCTCTACGTTTTACCTGTTGTTGTCATGCATGTTAGAGATCATTTAGGTGCTCATTTTGCTGTTGCAAGATTGCATCATGATACAAACTGCTGCTATGTGTTATTTTTATGTCAACTTTGCCATGTGGTATCTTTTAGCTCGTTTGTCCGAATGATGCAAATGACATGTCCACGTGTTCGTCTTGCCATGCTCTACGTGTTGCTTGTGATAGGTTGCATGGTAGATTTATTATTGCCTTGTTATCATCGTTGCAAAGTGCCATGTGGCCGCGATGTTGTTTCACTTGTTATGAAATGCCATCTTGTTGAGCTCGTTGCAATCGTTGTGTTCACCTCTATGATGCATGCTTGTGTGTTTCGGGATCACCTTCATGTGCACTTTGATGAGGTGCTTACCTCTTGCCATGATTAGTTTCGAGGTGACTTAAACATGCTCTTTTATATGCCATGATGATATTGCTGTTTTAGGACTTAGTGGATTTTCACTAAGTCTGAAATCTGTAACGTTCCGATGCCATGTTCGTGTGATGTTCTAGGACAAAGCATGGTAGTTTTGGAGTGGATTTTGATTGTTCCTTGTAGTATATATTGTTGTCTTTCCATCCATGTCCTCACATGTCCATTTAAGTGGCTGTAGCATGTTTATCTTTTGCTCCAAAGTTTCAATAAAATTCTGCTGCCAGAATTTTATTGACAAGTTCATTATGTCCAAGATCATTGCTATTGATCCGTGACTCCGTTGGGGGTGCACCTTGGACATAGTTGCTGTAGTATATGTCTAGTTTGTGTTCATGTCCTTTGCCATGTTATTTAAATGCTGTAGCTCAATTATTTTGAGCTCCGAAGTTGCTATGTTGCTGTAATTTTCAGCTTTCGCTCAAATCTTGTTTCGGGCATAACTTTTAGCCCGTAACTCCGATTTCAGCGAATCTTATATCAAACTTGATTGATTTTCCGTGTAGATTAATAATATCAGATTGTTATCTTGTTTTGAGGTGTTTTGATTGAGTGTTATTTTACGTGCTCCGTGTGCATCCTTAGTGCATCCATCATGCATTCATCTTTTCCGAGTGCGCATTGCATCTTGTTGATTGGTGCTTGGTGTGATTGTTTTGTTTAGAGCCGGAAGCCGAGACCGAGATCGAGTACGAGCACGAGGTTTCCAACGAGGTTGAGCACGAGGACCCTTCTTACGATCCGAACGACTTCTCTTCAGGCAAGATGACCGAACCACGATAACATTACTATCTTTGCCTATTGCTAGTAGTCTCGATCTATAGTTTTGCCTCGATGCCCATGATCTTTTTGTCAGCCTCCTACTTGTAACCAATTGCCATGTTTAACCACCCTACCTATGCAAACCATTGCTTGGCTAAGTACGCTTCGCTCAGCCCTTCTTATAGCATTGCTAGTTGTAGGTGAAGATCGAAGATGCTTGCTTCATGTTGAAGTTTGGTTGGGTTATATCACACTATATAAATGCTTTAAATGAAATCATCTATATATTGGCAAGGGTGGAAGGCTAAGCCTTTTGCTTGGTGATTTGTTCCACTCATGCCGTTAGGATCCGTATAAGCCGGTATTATGTTCCTTGATTATGCGTTCCTAACACGGTTGGGGTGTATGGGACCCCCTCGATAAACCGCTAAGTGCTAAGTCTTTTCCAGCAAGTCCCAACATTGGTACTATTTGCCTAATAACAAACTAAACATGCATAGGGAGTAATTAACCCTCTTTCTTAATCAACAACCCCGGGCCAGTGCTCCACATGAGTGTTGGTCCGAAACAGGGAGTCTGCGGGGCCACCTCAAGGAAACTCGAGGTTTGGTAAAAACCTGTAGAATCGCCCATCCGGTCGTCTCCTGAGACTTAGATACGCGCGGCTACTATCAGGGTGTCGACACGCCGGGAGGATTTGCTGGATTAGCCTTACCTTAGTTCGGTATATCTTGAGCACGGGATTCCGAGGATACTCGTGTCTTCCCACTTTGGAGTTGCGACTCCGCGGATCGTGGGCTTGTAATGGGTCAAGTTGGAACACCCCTGCAGGGTTTGAACTTTCGAAAGCCGTGCCCGCGGTTATGTGGCAGATGGGAGCTTGTTAATTCCGGTTGTAGATAACTTGACACAATGTTACTAATACACTACCAGCGTGTGTTCCGTGACCGTCAATTTCCGAATAGGGATTCGGGAGTTGAACACGGAGGGGTTATGTTTGTTGAGCTTGTAGCTAGGATCACTTCGTGATCACTTCTCGCCGAGGCTTTCTCTTCTCGCTCTTACTCACGTAAGCTAGTTGCTAGTTGCTGCTGCAGGCACTTATTCTTTTCTTCAGCCTTTTCCTCACCCAAAGGCTTAGATAGTCTTGTTACCCGGAGACGGGATTGCTGAGTCCTCTGTGGCTCACAGTTACTTCACCACACCAGATGCAGGTCCAGCTGTGAGCTATCCAGGTGATGGCACCGAGCTGGATTGGTAGTACGACGAGGAGCGTAGTCGGTACTATGTGCGATACCCGGATGATCAGTAGTGGAGACTCTTACTAGGATTCGATCCGCCTGTGGTTTATTTATCTAAGTTTGGTATCTTGCATTTGGATTTTGCCCTTAGAGGGTTGTGATGTTCTTAATGTATGAGGTTTGAGATTTGAATTGTAATTCTGTGACGTGGCGAGTGTAAGCCAACTATTTTCTGTTTACAATCCCCTCTTTTACATGAGATGTGCAAAGATTACCGAACTTGAGATCATTCTAGGATGGATTTATGCCTTTAAGTCGTGCCTCGACACGTAGGAGGTATAACTCCATCCTGGGCATTACAAGTTGGTATCAGAGCCTTCTCCGACCTAGGAGCCCCCACTGTTTGATCGAATCGTTGACGGTCGAGTCTAGGCACACACTAAAAACTTTTTGAGTCCTATATTATATCGGAGAGTAGGATTTCTTTGCTTCTCATCGCCTTTCTCTCTGGTGAGGACTCCTGACGACTACTCTTGTCTCTCCTATCTTCAAAAATTGCACAAATTTTTTTTTTTAGGAATCCCGCGAGTATTTTGGGATTGTTTCGATGTTCTTGTGACAAGGATATTGTTCTCGATGCCTCCTGTTACCGAGGAGTTGAGCTTTGGGGTATCATTGTCGCAAGCATATCGCGGCAGTACTAAATACTTAAGACAGCCGACATCGAAAATCTCTCCTATACGGCCAGTGGCAAGATAACCCCGACATCACCCAGTACTGGGGAGGTAGTTCGGGAGTATTGCCATAGCTTGTTATAGTGGATGCTTTTCGAAGGTCCGAGGTACACAGTTTCCGAGAAAGACTGGTTATGTGTTGAAGGATGGATACACCTGGATGTAGGTTAGAGTTGATTGCGCGGTGCTTCTCGTGTATCCCCAACACCTGATTGCATAACTGGAATCTTTCGGAAATCTATAGGTGGGTTTTATCCAGTAGATCGTAGGCATTCTTCCAACGAATGCAGGTTAGTGAGTTCGGGGTTCGACATTGAGTGAAGGGGTTATATGACCGATGTTACTATCAGGAGTTGCATCTTAAAGGGTCCTTGGCTATGCTGATCCGGGGATTGCAAAACCTTTTCGTAACACGTTCATATGCTTTCAGCACAAAGATGTTAGAACGAAACTCCTCTCTTGTGTTTGTTCCCGTCCGTACCTTGTTGTTTTCTTATTTTCATTTTGTCCCCTATGTGGCTTCTTGTGAAGACTGATGTTAGCATTTAACTGAGAATTTCATCCGTTCCTCTTGTTCGGATGTTTTCATTCGTTCTATTGTTCGAATGATTACTGTGAAGACTTGTTGCAATTCATGGCATTGATTCAGCTTATACCTTTTGTCAATCAATTGCTGATTCGTGGTCATCTCTTACAGGATGGCTCCGAAAAGGGTTCCGAACGCCAACCCAGAGGTGGAAGAGGTCCAAGAACATCCTCCTTCACCTCCTCCTCCGCCTGAGGCTTGGAGAGCAATTATGCAGACTACAGCTCAGAACACTCAGCTGATGATGCAGATGATGCAGCAGATGCAAGCTATGCAAGCTAATCAGGGTGTTCCAGGGAACCAAGGCAACTTCTTCAACCAGCAGCACCATGCTACCCTCAACCAGTTCTTGGCCAACAATCCTAAAGCTTTCAGTTACTGTGTCGACCCTCTTGATGCTGAAGATTGGCTAACCGATATCAAGAAGCATTTTGAGTGCAGTAACGTGAAGGAAGATGATTATGTGAAGTTTGCAGCCTTCCAACTGAAAGATCAAGCAGCTGACTGGTGGCAGCAGTACAAAGACTCCAGGCCGGGTCAAGTGATCTCTTGGGAGAATTTCTGCAAGGATTTCCGCTCGCACCACATTCCTACAAGTGTCATCGAGGGTATGCGTGAGCAATTCCGCAACCTGAAGCAGGGCTCCATGACAGTCTATCAGTATAATGTCAAGTTCCAAAACCTCGCTCGCTATGCTAAGCAAGACATTCCTAATGCCAAGAGTAAAATCTATCAGTTCCGTGGAGGTCTCAAAGATGAACTTCAGCTTGCTCTCACTTTGTTCGAGCCCGATGAATTCGACAAGTTCTATAACATGGCTTTGAAACAAGAAGCAGCTCAGCTTAAGATGGAGGCTTCTAAGAAGAGAATTCGAGATGCTGTTCACTCTTCCTCATCATCTCAGATGGTCTCGAAGCATCAGAAATTCTGGCTTCCTCCTCCTCCAGTGATTCGAGCTCCATACAACAACTCCAACAACTTCAACAACTCCAACAACAAGAACTCTAGTGGTCGTGGTTTCTCCCACCCACCCAACCCGAGCAACCAGTCGAAGAAGCAGTTTCAGTCTCAAGGCTCCAAGTCCAGTGGCTCTCTTTTCCGTCCTCTCTCAGAAGTGACTTGCAACAAATGCACTCAGAAAGGTCACTATGCCAACAGATGTCCGAATCCGAAGCGTCTTCCTCCTCCTCCACCTGTGAGTTCAGCTATTGTCAGGCATGATCCAAAGGCAGCAAGGGTCAATCTGATGAATGCAGCACAAGCGGAGAATTCTTCTGATGTCATTTTGGGTAACCTTCCAGTGAACTCTATCCCTGCTAAAGTTTCATTTGATTCGGGTGCTTCATGCTCTTTCATGTCTCAACCATTTGCATCCAAGCACAATATTGCCACTTCAAATTTGTCTCAGAAGTTGCAAGTTGTTTCTCCGGGCAAGATTATGACTTCTAGTGTCTATGCTCCGGATGTTTCTATTCGCATGGGAGATTATCGTTTTCTGGCTAAACCGGTGGTTCTTGGTAATTCTGACATCGACCTCATACTCGGAATGGATTGGCTTTCTCAGCACGATGCTCATATTGATTGTGCACAGAAGGAAGTCAAGATGACTCATTCTGATGAAGATGTGATTATCTTCGCCTCCAGGGATAACACTATCCGGCTTTTCTCTCTTAATGATAAGGGCGAAATTAATGCCATAAATCAAATTCCGGTGGTGAACGAATATCAAGACGTCTTTCCTGAAGAACTTCCAGGCATGCCTCCACACCGTCAGGTGGAGTTTGTCATTGAACTCGAGCCGGGTACTGAGCCTGCATGCCGGCGTCCGTACAAGCTCTCTCCGGATGAATTGAAGGAATTGAAGAAGCAGCTTGATAAGCAGGAGAGTATGGGTCTCATCAGACCTAGTACATCTCCGTGGGGCTGTGGTGTCTTATTTGTCAAGAAGAAAGATGGCACGGAGCGTCTCTCTGTTGACTACCGGCCATTGAACAAGAAGACGATTAAGAACAAGTATCCGCTCCCCAACATCAACGAACTCTTCGAGCAGCTCAAAGGAGCTAAAGTGTTCTCTAAGCTTGACCTCCGAATGGGCTACCATCAAATTCGCATTCGCGAGGAAGACATTCCCAAGACGGCCTTCAGAACGAGCTACGGTTCATACGAGTATACCGTCATGTCATTCGGTCTCGCCAATGCTCCTCCTACCTTTTCAAGGATGATGCATTACATCTTCAACCCCCATACTGGCGAGTTTGTGCTTGTGTATCTGGATGATATTCTGGTGTTTTCCAAGAATGAAGAAGATCACGAAAAGCACTTACGTCTGGTTCTTGATCGACTCCGAGAGCATAAATTCTATGCCAAGTTCTCCAAGTGCGAGTTCTGGCTCGATAAGGTTTTGTACCTGGGCCACATCATCTCAGCTGACGGTATTGCGGTTAATCCCGAGAAAGTTGAAGCAATTGTCAACTGGGAAGCTCCTCAGAACGTCAAGCAGCTCCGCAGTTTTCTGGGTCTTGCCAGCTATTGCAGAAGGTTCGTTGAGAACTTCTCCAAGATTGCCAAGCCTCTTTCCAACTTGCTTCAGAAGAATGTCAAATACTTTTGGTCTTCCGAGTGTGAAGTGGCTTTCAAAACTCTCAAAGATAAGCTTGTCTCTGCTCCAGTTCTAACTCCTCCGGATGAATCCAAGCCCTATGAAGTATTCTGTGATGCTTCTCTTCAAGGTCTTGGTGGTGTGCTTATGCAAGATAAGAGAATTGTGGCATACACTTCTCGTCAGCTAAAGCCAAGTGAGAAGAACTATCCCACACATGATCTCGAGCTAGCAGCTGTGGTACATGCTCTGATTACGTGGAGACATCTGTTGTTGGGCAGAAAGGTCGACATCTTCACTGATCACAAGAGCTTGAAGTACATCTTCACACAGCCGCATCTGAACCTCCGCCAGACTCGTTGGGTTGAAATGATCCAAGAGTACAACCCTAGCATTGAATACACTCCTGGCAAGGCGAATGTGATTGCAGATGCTTTGAGCAGAAAGGCATATTGCAACAGCCTTCTTATCAAGCCGTACCAGCCTGAGCTTTGTGAAGCATTCAGGAAACTCAACCTCCAAGTTGTTCCGCAGGGTTTTCTTGCAAATCTCCAAATTGCTCCTACCTTGGAAGATCAAGTCCGTGAGGCCCAGCTCAGTGATACCATGGTGAAGAAGGTGAAACATGGGATTGCAAAGGGCACTCAAAAATACAAGTGCTTCCGTGTTGATGAGAGAGATACCTTGTTCTTCGAGGACAGACTCGTTGTTCCCAAAGGTGATCTCAGGAAGCTCATAATGGAAGAAGCTCATGATTCTCTCCTTTCCATTCATCCTGGCAGTTCCAAGATGTATCAAGATCTCAAACAGTCTTACTGGTGGACACGCATGAAAAGGGAGATTGCCCAATTCGTGAACGAATGTGATGTATGCAGAAGAGTGAAAGCAGAACATCAACGTCCAGCCGGTCTTCTCCAACCTCTTCCTATTCCTGAGTGGAAGTTCGACCACATTGAAATGGACTTCGTCACTGGTTTTCCTAAATCCAAGCGAGGAAATGATGCTATCTTTGTGGTGATTGACAAGCTCACCAAAGTCGCTCACTTTCTTCCAGTCAAAGAATCAATCAATGCAGCTCAACTTGCAGAGCTGTACACTTCCAGAATTGTGTCCCTACATGGCATTCCTCAAGTTATATCCTCAGACAGTGGAAGCTTGTTCACATCAAGGTTCTGGGACTCCTTTCAGTCCGCCATGGGCACTAAGATCAGGTTCAACACTGCATTTCACCCTCAGACTAGTGGTCAAGTCGAGCGTGTGAATCAGATTCTAGAAGATATGCTTAGAGCCTGTGTCATCTCCTTCGGCATGAAATGGGAAGACTGCCTTCCATTTGCCGAGTTCTCTTACAACAAAAGCTTTCAAGCAAGTGCAGGCAAAGCATCGTTTGAAATTCTCTATGGCAGAAAGTGCCGTACCCCTCTCAACTGGTCTGAAACAGGCGAACGCCAACTTCTTGGCAATGACTTGATCTCAGAAGCCGAAGAAATGTGCAAAGTCATACGTGAGAATCTCAAGGCCGCTCAGTCGCGTCAGAAGAGCTACTATGATGGCAAGCATCGTGATTTGGCATTCAACATCGATGATCATGTCTATCTCCGAGTTTCTCCGATGAAAGGCACCCAAAGATTCGGTATCAAAGGAAAGCTTGCTCCTAGATACGTCGGGCCTTTCAAGATTCTTGGCAAGAGAGGCGATCTAGCCTATCAACTTGAGCTCCCTTCAAACTTCGCCAATGTTCATGATGTCTTCCATGTGTCTCAACTTCGCAAATGCTTCAAGGCACCTGAGCGCATGATTCCGTTTGAAGAGATTGATCTTCAACAAGACCTTTCCTACCGAGAGCATCCAGTTGCCATTCTCGAAGAAACCGAACGCAAGACCCGCAACAAGTCCATCAAATTTCTGAAAGTCAAGTGGTCTCATCACACCGACCGAGAAGCTACCTGGGAACGAGAAGATCATCTTCGTTCCGAGTACCCTTCCTTTTTCCAGTCCTAGATCTCGGGACGAGATCTTTTTGTAGTAGAGGAGAGTTTGTAATGCCCCAGATGTAATACATTCCCTTTTGGGCTTATAATATATCTCCGGCTTCATCTATTTCCATTTCGGGTTCTTTGTCTTTCGGGTTTTTGTCGTTTTGTTGTGTGAGTGTGTGGCATCCATTCATATCATGTAGACATGTGCATCGCATTGCATTTGTGTTGTCGGTTGCATCCGGTTCGTCGCGTTTCTCCCCGTTGTCCGTTTCACGTTCCGGAGCTCCCTCACGTGTCCGTGACGTCCCGTAGGCCTACTTTGTTGTTTGGGCGTGTAACGTTATCGGTGTGCCGCGAGGTTGTTTTGTGTGTTGTTGTTTTGTTGTGTGCAACCCGCCTCTCAGATCTCGTCTCGTTTGGACTCCGTTGGCTATTCCATCCGTTGTTCGCGTGGGTCCAAAGTGCCTTCACTTCATGTCCCGGAAACACCCCTACTGCAGTCTTTTATCTCCTCCTAGGCCTTTTAAATCTACCCCCGCGATCGGATCCGTCGGATCGCGATCGGAGGGTTCCTAACATCCCTAAATTCCTCCCTAACCCTAAAAACTGCTATATATTAGACCCTAGTCTAAATTTGGCATCTCTATCTTCTTCCTCCTCCTCCCCTCTCATTTTTTTTCCAGATCCACCTACCCTCACAGCCACTTGGCTGGATCCATCGAACCTCCCGCCGTCGCTCCTGGGGGCGAGTGCCTCGACCAGGTCGATCGGGGTCGAACCCCGATCCAACCCCGAGCGGCGCCAGTCAACGCCGCGCCAGGTCCCCACATCGCTGGTCTTCAGCCAGGCTCGAGGCCACTGCTCGCTCCGCCCGAAGGCCGCCTCGACCGCCCGCCACCTGGACTCCCTCCTTCACCAGGCCTCGTCAGCCCAGGCCGAGCGGGACCACTTCCCCTCGCCCCGCTCGCGCCTCTGGATCGCATCGTCGGCTGGGCCTCGCCCTCCGTACGCCGGCCCACTCCAACCGACCGCCGCCAGCGCGTCTCCGGTGGGCCGCTTCGCCTCCAGGCCTAGCTCGCCCTCCCGCGCGCCCCTCCTCCCAGTTCCGTGCCGGGCCGCCAGGCTCCCTCCGCCGCTGCGGGCCACCGCCTCTGCCTCGCCGAGCCGGGCCGCTCCCAGGCCGGCTTCGCCGCCGCCACCACGGGCCGCCGCAGCCTCCTCGCCAGGCCCACTTCTCCACCGGCCCGAGCCCATCTCCACCTCCAGATCCAGATCTGAGGTTGACTCCCCACTCCTAAGTCCCTGTTATTTCTGTTCTGAAATGCAATGTTTGACCTGCTCTAACTTTTTGTCTGTTGCTCCGTTTCGTGCGTGTAGCATGTCCAGACGTTCGTGGAGACTTGCTCTACGTTTTACCTGTTGTTGTCATGCATGTTAGAGATCATTTAGGTGCTCGTTTTGCTGTTGCAAGAGTACATCATGATGTAAACTGCTGCTATGTGTTATTTTTATGTCAACTTTGCCATGCGGTATCTTTTAGCTCGTTTGTTCGAATGATGCAAATGACATGTCCACGTGTTCGTCTTGCCATGCTATATGTGTTGCTTGTGATAGGTTGCATGGTAGATTTATTATTGCCTTGTTATCATCGTTGCAAAGTGCCATATGGCCGCGATGTTGTTTCACTTGTTATGAAATGCCATCTTGTTGAGCTCGTTGCAATCGTTGTGTTCACCTCTATGATGCATGCTTGTGTGTTTCGGGATCACCTTCATGTGCACTTTGATGAGGTGCTTACCTCTTGCCATGATTAGTTTCGAGGTGACTTAAACATGCTATTTTATATGCCATGATGATATTGCTGTTTTAGGACTTAGTGGATTTTCACTAAGTCTGAAATCTGTAACGTTCCGATGCCATGTTCGTGTGATGTTCTAGGACAAAGCATGGTAGTTTTGGAGTGGATTTTGATTGTTCCTTGTAGTATATATTGTTGTCTTTCCATCCATGTCCTCACATGTCCATTTAAGTGGCTGTAGCATGTTTATCTTTTGCTCCAAAGTTTCAATAAAATTCTGCAGCCAGAATTTTATTGACAAGTTCATTATGTCCAAGATCATTGCTATTGATCCGTGACTCCGTTGGGGGTGCACCTTGGACATAGTTGCTGTAGTATATGTCTAGTTTGTGTTCATGTCCTTTGCCATGTTATTTAAATGCTGTAGCTCAATTATTTTGAGCTCCGAAGTTGCTATGTTGCTGTAATTTTCAGCTTTCGCTCAAATCTTGTTTCGGGCATAACTTTTAGCCCGTAACTCCGATTTCAGCGAATCTTATATCAAACTTGATTGATTTTCCGTGTAGATTAATAATATCAGATTGTTATCTTGTTTTGAGGTGTTTTTCTTGAGTGTTATTTTACGTGCTCCGTGTGCATCCTTAGTGCATCCATCATGCATTCATCTTTTCCGAGTGCGCATTGCATCTTGTTGATTGGTGCTTGGTGTGATTGTTTTGTTTAGAGCCGGAAGCCGAGACCGAGATCGAGTACGAGCACGAGGTTTCCAACGAGGTTGAGCACGAGGACCCTTCTTACGATCCGAACGACTTCTCTTCAGGCAAGATGACCGAACCCCGATAACATTACTATCTTTGCCTATTGCTAGTAGTCTCGATCTATAGTTTTGCCTCGATGCCCATGATCTTCTTGTCAGCCTCCTACTTGTAACCAATTGCCATGTTTAACCACCCTACCTATGCAAACCATTGCTTGGCTAAGTACGCTTCGTTCAGCCCTTCTTATAGCATTGCTAGTTGCAGGTGAAGATCGAAGATGCTTGCTTCATGTTGAAGTTTGGTTGGGTTATATCACACTATATAAATGCTTTAAATGAAATCATCTATATATTGGCAAGGGTGGAAGGCTAAGCCTTTTGCTTGGTGATTTGTTCCACTCATGCCGTTAGGATCCGTATAAGCCGGTATTATGTTCCTTGATTATGCGTTCCTAACACGGTTGGGGTGTATGGGACCCCCTCGATAAACCGCTAAGTGCTAAGTCTTTTCCAGCAAGTCCCAACATTGGTACTATTTGCCTAATAACAAACTAAACATGCATAGGGAGTAATTAACCCTCTTTCTTAATCAACAACCCCGGGCCAGTGCTCCACATGAGTGTTGGTCCGAAACAGGGAGTCTGCGGGGCCACCTCAAGGAAACTCGAGGTTTGGTAAAAACCTGTAGAATCGCCCATCCGGTCGTGTCCTGAGACTTAGATACGCGCGGCTACTATCAGGGTGTCGACATGCCGGGAGGATTTGCTGGATTAGCCTTACCTTAGTTCGGTATATCTTGAGCACGGGATTCCGAGGATACTCGGGTCTTCCCACTTTGGAGTTGCGACTCCGCGGATCGTGGGCTTGTAATGGGTCAAGTTGGAACACCCCTGCAGGGTTTGAACTTTCGAAAGCCGTGCCCGCGGTTATGTGGCAGATGGGAGCTTGTTAATTCCGGTTGTAGATAACTTGACACAATGTTACTAATACACTACCAGCGTGTGTTCCGTGACCGTCAATTTCCGAATAGGGATTCGGGAGTTGAACACGGAGGGGTTATGTTTGTTGAGCTTGTAGCTAGGATCACTTCGTGATCACTTCTCGCCGAGGCTTTCTCTTCTCGCTCTCACTCACGTAAGCTAGTTGCTAGTTGCTGCTGCACACACTTATTCTTTTCTTCAGCGTTTTCCTCACCCAAAGGCTTAGATAGTCTTGTTACCCGGAGACGGGATTGCTGAGTCCTCTGTGGCTCACAGTTACTTCACCACACCAGATGCAGGTCCAGCTGTGAGCTATCCAGGTGATGGCACCGAGCTGGATTGGGAGTACGACGAGGAGCGTAGTCGGTACTATGTGCGATACCCGGATGATCAGTAGTGGAGACTCTTACTAGGATTCGATCCACCTGTGGTTTATTTATCTAAGTTTGGTATCTTGCATTTGGATTTTGCCCTTAGAGGGTTGTGATGTTCTTAATGTATGAGGTTTGAGATTTGAATTGTAATTCTGTGACGTGGCGAGTGTAAGCCAACTATTTTCTGTTTACAATCCCCTCTTTTACATGAGATGTGCAAAGATTACCGAACTTGAGATCATTCTAGGATGGATTTATGCCTTTAAGTCGTGCCTCGACACGTAGGAGGTATAACTCCATCCTGGGCATTACAATAAGCGAGCCAATAATCTGAGAATATTTCAATTGATCTCTAGCAATTCTTCGATTCTTTCGAAGTAGCACGCTGGCATCATATGGTGTTGGAGAGGGCTTGCAGTCACTATAGCCAACGCGACTCAAGATCTTTTCCATATAGTGAGACTGAAGCAAAGTAATCCCACCATCATCGTCTCTCAACAACTTGATGTTCAGAATGACATCAGCCACTCCTAAATCCTTCATCTCAAAGAAACGAGATAGGAAATTCTTGACCTCCGTAATAACATTCAAATTTGTTCCGAAAATCAGTATGTCATCAACATACAAGCAAAGGATAACTCCCTCGCCCCCACCATGGCAATAGTACACACATTTGTCAGCTTCGTTCACAACAAAGCCTGCAGCTGTTAAAGTTCTTTCAAACTTCTCATGCCACTGCTTTGGTTCTTGCTTGAGTCCATACAGAGACTTCAGCAACTTGCACACTTTTCCTTCCTGACCATCTATTACAAACCCATATGGTTGTTCCTTATAAATTTCCTCATCCAACTCTCCATTTAGGAAATCAGTCTTAACATCCATTTGATGAACGAGAAGACCATGTGAGGCAGCTAGTGAAAGTAGAACTCGAATAGTGGTCAACCTCGCCACAGGTAAGTAAGTATCAAAGAAGTCTTCACCTTCCTTTTGGGTATAACCCTTAGCCACGAGCCGTGCCTTGTACTTTTCGATAGTACCATCAGGCCTGAGCTTCTTCTTGAATACCCATTTGCACCCTATAGGTTTGCACCCATAAGGACGATCGGTTATCTCCCAAGTTTTATTCGCTAAGATGGAATCCATCTCACTACAAACTGCTTCCTTCCAGTAGCCAGCATCTTCAGACGCATAGGTCTTTGAAATAGAATTGGGAGTGTCATCTATTAGATAGATAAGAAAATCATCACCAAAGGACTTTGCCGTCCTCTGTCTCTTGCTCCTAGTAGGAGCTTCATTGTTTTCCTCCACGGGTTTGTCAAAGTGTTTCATCAAAATGGTAGGTTCAGTAATTGCAACTGATTCTTGATTCGATGAACTAGGCATCTCCTGAGTAGATGAGGTCGCCATATCCTTCATGGGAAAGATATCTTCAAAGAAATTCGCATCATTCGACTCCATGATTGTACCGACATGCATGTCAGATACCTCAGATTTTACAACCAAGAATCTATATCCAATGCTTCGAAAAGCATATCCCAGGAAAACACAATCCACGGTCTTTGGTCCAAGTTTGCGCTTCTTTGGGATTGGCACATTGACTTTCGCCAAACAACCCCAGGTTCGTAGATAAGAGAGTTTTAACCTTTTCTTATCCCATTCCTCGAATGGAGTTATTTCTTTTTTCTTTGTGGGAACTCGGTTTAGGACATGACATGCAGTCAATATCGCCTCCCCCCACCATGCCTTGGATAGACCCGATGTATCTAACATGGCGTTAACCAAATCAGTTAGAGTACGGTTCTTTCTTTCGGCCACCCCATTTGACTGAGGTGAATAGGGAGGCGTCCTCTCATGGATTATTCCATGTTCCGCACAAAAATCATCAAAATCATTGAAAAAATACTCTCCACCACGGTCGGACCTAAGCCTTTTGATCTTACGATCAAGTTGGTTTTCCACTTCAGCTTTATAGATCTTGAAAAAGTTCAAGGCCTCATCCTTAGATTTCAGAAGATACACATGACAGTATCTAGTGGAGTCATCAATTAACGTCATGAAATATTACTTTCCACCTTTTGTCAAAACACCGTTCATTTCACATAGATCTGAATGTATGAGCTCCAATGGTGCAAGATTTCTCGTTTCCGCTGTCGTGTGAGACTTACGAGGTTGCTTAGCTTGCACACAAACTTGACACTTAGATCCCTTGATGGTGGTAAAACTAGGGATTAAGTTTAATTTGGCTAGTCGCGACATGCAACCAAAGTTAATATGACACAGACATGAATGCCACACATTTGATTCACTGTTGTTGCAAACATGATTGACAACTTTATTGCAAACATCTGACAAGTATAAACGAAACAGGCCTCCTGACTCATAGCCTTTACCGACAAAGGTTCCATACTTGGATATTACAAATTTATTTGACTCAAAGACAAGCTTGTAGCCATCTCTACATAACAGAGATCCGCTAACAAGATTCTTATTGACGGAGGGGACATAATGCACGTTCTTCAGCCGCACGATCTTCCCCGAAGTAAACTTCAGATCGACCGTGCCAACACCACGAACAGAAGCACTTGAACCGTTTCCCATCAACACGGTTGAAGTCCCCGCGGTCTTATAAGACGAAAACATGGAAATATCACCGCATACATGCACATTAGCACCAGTGTCAATCAACCAATCACGAGAATGACACACTGAAAGAATAGTGGGAAATATACCATACCCATCATCCTTCATGTCAGTGTCTCCAATGACAACATTGACGGTCTTGCCGCCTTTCCCAAGATGACGCTTGTCATAGCGATTAGGGCAACTAGGAGCCCAATGATCAGGATCTCCACACACATGACAGACACCTTTCTTCTTGTCATTCTTCTTCTTGAAGTTCGTGTGTTGCACATCCTTGTTCTTCCCATCAAACTTTGCTTTTCCATCAAACTTGCCCTTGTTCTTGAACTTGTTGGGCTGAAAGTTCTTCTTCTGTACCAGATTGGCACTAGAACCTCCCTCAATAGCACGAGCACGTGTGTCCTTTGCTCTCGCCTTTTCTTCCACATCAAGAGTACCAATGAGATCCGGAACGGAAAACTCCTGTCTCTTATGCTTCAGTAAGGTAGCAAAGTTCCTCCACGAAGGAGGAAGTTTAGTGATGATACCCCCGGCAACAAACTTGTCCGGCAGCATGCAATTGAAGTGCTCAAGTTTTCTAGCAAATGACTATATCTCATGAGCTTGCTCAACTACGGAGCGCTCTTCAGTCATCCTGTAATCATATTGTGGCGACCCCGACTCATAAGTCGTGATCACCGAATGCACGTGTACAGTGATCCCAGAGATCAATGCTCACTGAGCACACAGAAGCTGAATAACAAGAGTCTTACATCCATACATACCGTATTACACAAATGGGACCACTATGGTCGAGTCTTGAGTATATCATCACAGCGGAAATCTTCAATAACAACTTGGACCCATGCCATCTGCCTTAACCCTACAGGCATTCTGACTGGGAAGCGTCCTAGCTCGCATGCTCGTCACCAAGAAATCTTCATCATATCCTATTCTCTCCTGCCTAGCCAATAAAATAACCAGTGGCAAGCCAATGAGTACTTTGAATGTACTCGCAAGCAACCCAAGTGTGATGACAGAAATAATTATGCAAGGCTCTACTGCTAGATTGGCAGTTTTGCGGAAAGCTAGTTTTTCATATGCAAGTATGATCAACATATAACATGGACATGCATGTGTCTGCAACAAGTATCAGGAGGTCACAGACATCATTATCGAGAAAGAGTTGTAATCAACTCATGCTCAAGCTCATTGTGACTTTCTCACAATCACATCAACAGATTTACCCAAACCGTGTTGTTTTCCAGAAACTTATGGACATAGTCTAAGTAGCACCACCCAATTGTCCTTGACCGCAGACACGGCTATTCGAATAGTTTGACACTCTACAGAGGTTGCACACTTTACCCACAAGATCCGGGGAACTTCCGTGTCATCCAGGACCCGCGGTACCTCAAGTACCCGGGGTAAGCACCCGATCACTACCTTTCCCTAGACGACACTAACACAGAGTCCACTCGATTGGTAACAGCCCCGTGCCAAACATTTCACATCTTAAAATTTGTGGAGCCTTGCTCCCATATTCATCACATACCACAAGCACGGGGTACCAACGGTGTGTCCGGTGCCCTGTAAAGACAGTCATGGCCGCCTATCCAAGCACGACCCCGTCCCGAGAGTGACCTCATGTCACCCCCGTCACTAGTAATGCGGGCACCATGCTAGTATCGACCCAGGTAATCAATAATGCCCTTTCCCATATAAGGGTAGAGTGGTTGCGCATGTTTGGTTGGGACGGTAGTCACACATAAATCTAATCCATCTATGTAAACAACACTCTCATCAAGCCGCGGTACACTACTTCTTCACCAAGTAGTGCCCTAGTTTCTCATCATCTCCCAAGGGCATTAGTGGCACCCACTGGGTTATTTGCAAGTATGTCAAACCACACTTGTTTCACTCAATGCATAACCCTGACCCATTTTGCGTAGCCAACTACTATAGCATATATCTATCTACTCCCACCCACATAACCCTCATAGGAAGGTAGGGTCATGTTTGATGCAAGTTTCAATAGTAAAGTAACAAAGGTACCAACCAAAGTGGTCACCTCTTCTACATGATTCCGATGCATTGATAATAAGGTGCTATGAGACATGCATAAAAAGGTTTCTCGAACATGGTCAAGGGCTGCTTGCCTTATCCTTCCGAGTCTTCAAACCTTCTGGTCCATCTCCGAGTACTCCGTTTATTTCGTCAACTAACGATGGAAACAATCATAGTAAGCAACACAATGAAGCAAAAATAAAAGTGCTCTAAAAATAGGAATTGGACTTTTCTAGGATACCTCTAGTCATATGAAAAATAACCAAGGTGGTTTCATTGGAGTATGATCAATGGATGGTTTGGCACATTTCAATATGATGGAATCAAGGGGTTTATGGATTTGGAGGAAGTGTACAGAAATATATTTTTGAATAATGAGCAAAGGCACCCATTAATCAAGTCATGATTTTAGAAGCATCTAGGAGTTGGTTTCACTGGTTTTGGAGTTCAAATGAATTCCCTAGGATTTTGCAAAGTTGATAAATATGAAGAAATGACTCATTATTTGGTGGGGCACAGAAAGTATTAATAAAAATGTTCCAAAACTAAGTTTGGATATGACAAGCACCTAGGAATTTGAACCACTGCATTTGGATCGAAATTGAGCTCTCTGTGATTTTCTAAAGTTCATCACAGAAATGGAATAATGACATTTGATAATTATTTGTGAAGGAAAAGTCTCTGGAATAATGTGCATGTTGCACCAACAGGTAGATCCTAATTTTAGAACCTACTAGAAATTTGAATCACCAAATTTGGAATCCATTTGATTTATTTATGGATTTTTGAAGATTACTGGAAAAAGAAAAAGGAAAAAGGGAAGGGGTTTATACCTATACTGCGTTTTGGGCGCAGTATAGCACCGCAGCGCCCTGGGCCGGCCCAGCTGCTCAGCTGCGCGCAGACAGAGCCAGGCAACGTCGAAGGCGCCCAGCGGGAATATGTCTCCGCGCAGGGGAGGCAGATCTCGCCGAATCCGCTTCCACTTGAACAGGTGGGGCCTGTTTGCTGGGTCGCCGACAGGCGGGCCCGCATGGCAGGTTCTTCCCCCACCTCCCGCTCGAACAGAGCAGAGGCATGGGCGGCTTCGACGGTGGCTGGCCGGCGCCACAGGCCGCCGTTTCTGGTGCGCTGGCCACCGGCGTGCTCAGGGGACCCGGTCGCGTCCATCCGTGGGTGGCACGGTCGCGCAAAGGCACCGGGCTGAGCAGGACGTCGGCCGCGGCGGACGAGGCCGACGGTGATGATGGGGATCGACGCCAAGACCACGGGGAGGAGAGGGAGAAGCGTGAGGCGGCTCGAGGTGATGGTGGAGATGCTCTGGTGCAGTCCAGAGGGGAGGGGGAGGAGTGGTGGATGCAAATTTTGGCGGAGGTCGACGGCAAGGCTCCGGCTAGGGAGGTGGCTGTAGGGCACGCGGGGGAAAATGGGCTGGTCCAGGGGGTGCACGAGAGAGAGAGAGAGAGCCAAGGGAGCCGCGAGGGGAGTCTGGGGTGCCCTATAAGTAGGTGGGCGACGGTCCACCGAGGTCCCGTGCGCCGGCGAGCACGTTGTCGTCGCCACGGGTCACGGGGCCGCGCGTGGGTGTGTTCGGGGTGTTCGTGGGGTCGGTCCAGGTCGAGAGGAAGGGAGAGAAGGAGCGGGGAGCGTCGGGGCAGCACGCGCGTGTGAGCTCGCTCACTGGAGCTCGCGGTCGGCCAATGCGCGTGCGAGAGGGGCGGCATGAGGAAGAGGGAGAAGGGGGCCGACCAGCTGCCATGTCCCGGACGTCGAGGCGGCCTCGGGGGACACGAGGGAAAGGCCCGAGGTGGTCGGGGGCTCCTGATTGGGCGAGGCTACAGTGCGCCAGGGCACTGTAGCGCGCTCCAGAGCGCGAACTCTGCACGCCATGGCATAAACAAAGTGCCATTGCGTGTCCCCTTATGTCCAACAGTGCTAGGGGTTAGTAAACAATTGCCCAGATGGCCTGGGATGCCCTGGAGGCCACTAGAGTGAGGAGGGAGGTGAAAGAGGAGGAGAAAGCTGCTGTCTAGAAGAGTAAAATGGGTTTTTACCCTCTCCAATGATTGAGCTATGGCATGGTGAGTTACTGGAGGTAGAAGATGATCAGGTTTACCTGTGGTAAGAATTTGAGGTAAAGGGGAATAGTTAAAGGGGTCAAAACAATGATTGGCAGAAGGTGTTTGATCATGTTTTGAGCAAGCAAATGATCTCCACTGGCTATGACACTTAACAGGATTAAATGACATATGGAAATAGGGTGTTTCACCAAATTTGGGCTTGTTTGAAGAAACTTGCCAATGTAACTTTGGTGAACCCTAGAAATCAACAGAAATGATTTCACCATGCTTGAGTTAAGCTAACCATCTCCCCTTGGTGCACCACTTGGTGTAGGGTCATCATTTGGGGTTATGATCATGCCCACAAAGTTTGAAGCCCTAGGTAAAAAGTTGACAATTTAGAGTTGTTCAAATTTGGATCTGGTCAGAAAGGGTTTTGGGGCACTTAGATCAAGTTATGCCTCTCCAATACTTGTGCCATTTGGTCTAGATGCATAATTAGACCATTCTGGCATGTGCACCAAGTTTGAGAGCATTTGGACAAGTTTGGCAATGTAAAGTTGCTCAAACTTCAAAATGGACAGAAATGGCTTTGAGGGGATTAGATGATGTTTCCTAGATCTTCAAGGCATAAGGCTTTGCAAGATCATCAAATATGTCATATTTGACATGCTAGAATTTCCCTGGAATTTTTGGAGAATATTTCCTTTGTAAATATTTCAAAAGCTTGAAATATCCAGAAAGGATTTTGGAAGGATTTGTCCAATATTTTGAACATGACCATGTGTTGAAACTCTCATATATGGACAATATGTGTCCTATGAGTTTCCCTGAATTTTGGCAAATATTTTTGAAATAATTAAATAATTCTTCCCTATTAAAGACCATTTCTGGCCTTAGGAAAAAGCTTTTAAATAAAATATAAAAAATAACTTCTAAAATTATAATTTTGTGGTTTCTGGGAGTCCTATACCTAATAGGATTCAAATATACCTTTTGAAAGATTTTTCACACCCTAAATAAGGTACTTGTAGTGCAAACCTCAATTCAGGGGTTTTTGGAAAACTAATTTTAGAAAATGCTATTTGGCCAAAATATCTTTATAAGGAAATACTATACTGGTCTATACACATGGCATGATCATTGGGAAAAGGTTTTGGATCAAGGAGATGAAGTATAAGAGTTGGAGGATTTATTTGATTTTTTTAGAGCACTAGCAAACAGTAGACAGAAAATCAATCAAGCAAAGTCAAAAACACTCAAAAGTTTTTGTCAGTCCACATTTTTAGCATGATTATCAGCTTAAGCAATGTGGCATGAAAATCAGGGTGTGACACATATAATTGCTCCACGATGTACAACTCAGTGCCGGCATCCGAGACCCCAAACTTGGCCTCGAGTGCGTCCCACATATCTTTTTCATTATCAATTGACGCATAAGCATCAATAATGTTCTCACCAAGAACACTCAAGAGAGCAGCCCTAAACATGGTATCCATTTTCAGAAAAGCTTGTTCCTGTTGAGCATCATAATCTCCTTTAGGTTTGCCAAGAGTGGCGTCATAGCAGCTCATGGTTTGAAACCACAGAACAGCTCTCACGCGCCACCTCTTATAGTGGATACCCTCAAACACAGGAGGTCTCATGGAAGCAACAAAACCATTTGGGGTAAATTGCCTAGGATAAGGTTTTTGGATTGTTGGAAATATGAGCAATTTACCAAGTGATTTTATTAACAGAAATACTAGATAAAGCATGACTAATATAATAGTAATAGAGCAAGTCATGCGATCTGACAAAGAGAAGGTAAATAGCATCTGCATATATAGAACTAGTTGCATATATGAAGTAGGACCTAACATATTTAGAGCAAACACTAGAACGAAGAACATTGACAGTGTTTCTAACAGAAAAAGCATGAATACATACGGGCCAATGAATGGAACAAGATAAACTGGAGAGATCATGGAGACATACGAAGCAGCAGCGGAAGCTCCGGTCTTGGGTGAGTTGTCCTCGCCGGCCATGTCATTGAAGAGGTTGTCGACGTCGGGGAAGAAGTCGTCGTCGGGGAAGTAGTCGTCGGCGACCGGATTATCCGTGATGAAACAGCCAGTAGTCGCGCCGAGCGCTCCCCAAAAACTTTATCACCCTTCTCCCGTACAGGACTCAAAAGGTGCGGTTTCGGAGGCCTACTGTCCCGACCTGCGGTGCACGCCGCAAGCCGGGATGGGGAAGATCGTAGCAGCAGCTCAGAGATTGGAACTTGGGGCGAGAGGAGGAAGAAGCTCTGGTGCCTCTCTGTGCGAGGAGCGACCCCCGTTTTATAGGCGCAAGAGGAGGAGGTGAACAGGCCGCGCGGGAAGCTGAAGCAAAAGAGGGAGGCAAAGTGAACAGGCAGCAGCCGAAGAGGTTGCACCGTTCGGATTTATTCTCCACTACCGAAAAACGTTTCAGCTCCCGTGTGACCGTTCAGATTTATTACCCGTTGTGCGTGGCAAAAATAAGACATCGGCTCGGCTCATTCCCGCAACCCGCGTCGCGTCGCGTCGCGTCGTGACGTGGCGAGGCGGGCGGCGGAGGAGGAGCGCGCGTGGATGTCCCTCTTGTTCTCATGCTCGTACAAGTGGAGAAAGAGCCACCCTTATAAAGAGGTCCAACTCCTTGTAAACTAGCAATGTGGGACTAAACTTTAGTAGTGCCCCTTGCCTTGCACGAATGGGCTAAGTGGGCCTCTAGGATTTATTAGGAATTTCTGAAATTAATATTGGGCTGGGCCAAAGTAGATAAAATTCCAGCAATCCCCCACCAGATCCCAGAGGCACACAAAATTTGCCTTTGGTTCCAAAACACTGTTTTATATACCGGTACTGCAGTGGAGACTGTTAAGTTGAACTTCCACCTAGAACTCTGTGCTACACTAGTAAGCAACTTGAACAGTGGACTGGGCCTTGAATTGCAAGTTTCTGCGAATCTAGCTTCACACAAAGCCTTGACCGATACTTGGCTACCGTGGGTCTTCCCCGCGGGTGGAGCTTATGCATCATACTCCGTGACCTTTCATGAGTTTACTAGAGAGAACCCTACTCTCGTAGATTGCGACGTTTGACAATCAGACTCATATAGGTGTGTTCTTCAAAAGATGTTCCGCAGGACAACATCTCTGCTTACAAGATCCACTTAGAACACATGAAGATATACATCAACCTGCCATGCAAATTTAGGAGAGTATTGCATCTTCATGGAGTGGTATTGATAGTAAGGATACTCTCCTCTCAGTTGACCAACAGCTTGTCTTCCACGTCTAATTCACGGGATCTCCGATCACAAAGACTAGGTTACCACTGTGAACAACTCATATTGTGGGTCTCATACACATCTCCCTCGATGCATTATCTATCACATTTCGTGATAGACCCTTAGTAAACGGATCTGCCAGATTTTTAGACGTTTGGATATAATCCAATGCAATTACTCCGGAGTTTTTCATTTTTCCTGACAGATTTTAACCTTCTCTTAACGTGTCTTGATGACTTCATGTTATCCTTTGAGCTGCTCACTTTCGTGATTACAGTTTGATTGTTGCAGTTCATAAGGACACCCGGTACAGGTTTCTCAACTACCGGCAAGTCATTCAAGAGCCGACGAAGCCAATCCGCTTCGACCGTAGCTGTATCTAGTGCTGTGAGTTCTGCTTCCATAGTTGACCTCGTTAAGATGGTCTGCTTGCAAGACTTCCAAGAAACAGCGCCACCTCCATGAGTGAATACATATCCGCTCGTAGCCTTTATCTCATCAGCATCTGAGATCCAGTTTGAGTCACTATACCCTTCAAGCACCTTCGGGTGCCCGGTGTAGTGAATTCCATAATTTACAGTGCCTTTCAAATAACGCAAAACTCTTCCTAGAGCTTTCCAATGCACATCTCCTGGTTTTGAGACAAACCGACTTAGTTTGCTAACAGCAAAAGAGATGTCAGGTCTTGTAGCACTTGCTAAATACATAAGCGAGCCAATAATCTGAGAATATTTCAATTGATCTCTAGCAATTCTTCGATTCTTTCAAAGTAGCACGCTGGCATCATATGGTGTTGGAGAGGGCTTGCGGTCACTATAGCCAAAGCGACTCAAGATCTTTTCCACATAGTGAGATTGAAGCAAAGTAATCCCACCATCATCGTCTCTCAACAACTTGATGTTCAGAATGACATCAGCCACTCCTAATCCTTCATCTCAAAACAACGAGATAGGAAATTCTTGACCTCCGGAATAACATTCAAATTTGTTCCGAAAATCAGTATGTCATCAACATACAAGCAAAGGATAACTCCCTCGCCCCCACCATGGCGATAGTACACACATTTGTCAGCTTCGTTCACAACAAAGCCTGCAGCTGTTAAAGTTCTTTCAAACTTCTCATGCCACTGCTTTGGTGCTTGCTTGAGTCCATACAGAGACTTCAGCAACTTGCACACTTTTCCTTCCTGACCATCTATTACAAACCCATATGGTTGTTCCATATATATTTCCTCATCCAACTCTCCATTTAGGAAAGCAGTCTTAACATCCATTTGATGAACGAGAAGACCATGTGAGGCAGCTAGTGAAAGTAGAACTCGAATAGTGGTCAACCTCGCCATAGGTGAGTAAGTATCAAAGAAGTCTTCACCTTCCTTTTGGGTATAACCCTTAGCCACGAGCCGTGCCTTGTACTATTCGATAGTACCATCAGGCCTGAGCTTCTTCTTGAATACCCATTTGCACCCTATAGGTTTGCACCCATAAGGACGATCGGTTATCTCCCAAGTTTCATTCGCTAAGATGGAATCCATCTCACTACAAACCGCTTCCTTCTAGTAGTCAGCATCTTCAGACGCATAGGCCTTTGAAATAGAATTGGGAGTGTCATCTATTATATAGACAAGAAAATCATCACCAAAGGACTTTGCAGTCCTCTGTCTCTTGCTCCTAGTAGGAGCTTCATTGTTTTCCCTCACGGGTTTGTCAAAGTGTTCCATCGAAATGGTAGGTTCAGTAATTGCAACTAATTCTTGATTCGATGAACTAGGCATCTCCTGAGTAGATGAGGTCGCTATATCCTTCATGGGAAAGATATCTTCAAAGAAAGTCGCATCATTCGACTCCATGATTGTACCGACATGCATGTCAGATACCTCAGATTTTACAACCAAGAATCTATATCCAATGCTTCGAAAAGCATATCCCAGGAAAACACAATCCATGGTCTTTGGTCCAAGTTTGCGCTTCTTTGGGATTGGCACTTTGACTTTCGCCAAACAACTCCAGGTTTGTAGATAAGAGAGTTTTAACCTTTTCTTCTCCCATTCCTCGAATGGAGTTATTTCTTTGTTCTTTGTGGGAACTCGGTTTAGGACATGACATGCAGTCAATATCGCCTCCCCCCACCATGCCTTGGATAGACCCGATGTATCTAACATGGCGTTAACCAAATCAGTTAGAGTACGGTTCTTTCTTTCGGCCACCCCATTTGACTGAGGTGAATAGGGAGGCGTCCTCTCATGGATTATTCCATGTTCCGCACAAAAAGCATCAAATTCATTGGAAAAATACTCTCCACCACGGTCGGACCTAAGCCTTTTGATCTTACGATCAAGTTGGTTTTCCACTTCAGCTTTATAGATCTTGAAAAAGTTCAAGGCCTCATCCTTAGATTTCAGAAGATACACATGACAATATCTAGTGGAGTCATCAATTAACGTCATGAAATATTTCTTTCCACCTTTTGTCAAAACACCATTCATTTCACATAGATCTGAATGTATGACCTCTAGTGGTGCAAGATTTCTCGTTTCCGCAGTCGTGTGAGACTTACGAGGTTGCTTAGCTTGCACACAAACTTGACACTTAGATCCCTTGACGGTGGTAAAACTAGGGATTAAGTTTAATTTGGCTAGTCGCGACATGCAACCAAAGTTAACATGACACAGACGTGAATGCCACACATTTGATTCACTGTTGTTGCAAACATGATTAACAACTTTATTGCAAACATCTGACAAGGATAAACGAAACAGGCCTCCTGACTCATAGCCTTTACCGACAAAGGTTCCATACTTGGATATTACAAATTTATTCGACTCAAAGACAAGCTTGTAGCCATCTCTACATAACAGAGATCCGCTAACAAGATTCTTATTGACGGAGGGGACATAATGCACGTTCTTCAGCCGCACGATCTTCCCCGAAGTAAACTTCAGATCGACCGTGCCAACACCACGAACAGAAGCACTTGAACCGTTTCCCATTAGCACGGTTGAAGTCCCTACGGTCTGATAAGACAAAAACATGGAAATATCACCGCATACATGCACATTAGCACCAGTGTCAATCAACCAATCAGGAGAATAACACACTGAAAGAATAGTGGGAAATATACCATACCCATCATCCTTCATGTCAGTGTCTCCAATGACAACATTGACGGTCTTGCCGCCTTTCCCAAGATGACGCTTGTCATAGCGATTAGGGCAATTAGGAGCCCAATGATAAGGATCTCCACACACATGACATACACCTTTCTTCTTGTCATTCTTCTTCTTGAAGTTCGTGTGTTGCACAGCCTTGTTCTTCCCATCAAACTTTGCTTTTCCATCAAACTTGCCCTTGTTCTTGAACTTGTTGGGCCGAAAGTTCTTATTTTGTACCAGATTGGCACTAGAACCTCCCTCAATAGCACGAGCACGTGTGTCCTTTGCTCTCGCCTTTTCTTCCACATCAAGAGTACCAATGAGATCCGGAACGGAAAACTCCTGTCTCTTATGCTTCAGTAAGGTAGCAAAGTTCCTCCACGAAGGAGGAAGTTTAGTGATGATACCCCCGGCAACAAACTTGTCCGGCAGCATGCAATTGAAGTGCTCAAGTTCTCTAGCAAATGACTGTATCTCATGAGCTTGCTCAACTACGGAGCGCTCTTCAGTCATCCTGTAATCATAGAATTGCTCCATGATGTACAGCTCAGTGCCGGCATCCGAGACCCCAAACTTGGCCTCGAGTGCGTCCCACATATCTTTTCCATTATCAATTGACACATAAGCATCAACAATGTTCTCACCAAGAACACTCAAGAGAGCAGCCCTAAACAGGGTATCCATTTTCAGAAAAGCTTGTTCCTGTTGAGCATCATAATCTCCTTCAGGTTTGCCAAGAGTGGCGTCATAGCAGCTCATGGTTTGAAACCACAGAACAGCTCTCATGCGCCACCTCTTATAGTGGATACCCTCAAACACAGGAGGTCTCATGGAAGCAACAAAACGACTTGGGGTAAATTGCCTATGATAAGGTTTTTGTATTGTTGGAAATATGAGCAATTTACCAAGTGATTTTATTAATAGAAATACTAGATAAAGCATGACTAATATAATAGTAATAGAGCAAGTCATGCGATCTGACAAAGAGAAGGTAAATAGCATCTGCATATATAGAACTAGTTGCATATATGAAGTAGGACCTAACATATTTAGAGCAAACACTAGAACGAAGAACATTGACAGTGTTTCTAACAGAAAAAGCATGAACACATACATGCCAATGAATGGAACAAGATAAACTGGAGAGATCATGGAGACATACGAAGCAGCAGCGGAAGCTCCGGTCTTGGGTGAGTTGTCCTCACCGGCCATGTCGTCGAAGAGGTTGTCGACGTCGGGGAAGAAGTCATCGTCGGGAAAGTAGTCGTCGGCGACCGGATCGTCCATGATGAAACAACCAGTAGTCGCACCGAGCGCTGCCCAAAAATTTTATCACCCTTCTCCCGTACAGGACTCCGCAACCCGCGCCGCGTCACGTCGCGTCGTGACGAGGCGTGGCGTGGCGGGCGGCGGAGGAGGAGCGCGTGGATGTCCCTCTTGTTCTCATGCTCGTACAAGTGGAGAAAGAGCCACCCTTATAAAGAGGTCCAACTCCTTGTAAACTAGCAATGTGAAACTAAACTTTAGTAGTGCCCCTTGCCTTGCACGAATGGGCTAAGTGGGCCTCTAGGATTTATTAGGAATTTCTGAAATTAATATTGGACTGGGCCAAAGTAGATAAAATTCCAGCAGAATGTACGTGAGTTAAACAGTTTACAAAACCTTACACTTTTTTTAATTAGAAAAGATAAAATAAATAAAATTATCTTAACTTATATCAAAGATATATAAACTAAGGCATCGGGCAATGGGTACTTGTCAAGCTTGTATCATGACCCTCTTGATTGATCAAAATCAACTTATTAAAAAGGTTATTTTTTTGGGTAAACAGATAGAAGGTGGGCAGCTGGTTTTTCAGAAAATCCGTTGAAAACAAAGGAAACGAAATAAACAGAGAGATAGAAAGGGACGATCATATAAATAAGGCTCACAAAGTGACAGATAACAAAACCTACTCAAAACTATTTGTTCTACACAAAAATAATAAGGTTACTAAGGGAAAAAGGATAAAAAAAATGGAGGGTGGCGACAACAATATTTTTGATGTGGTGGAGCCATAACCAAGACATGTGCACATAGAGAGAGATGGAGAGAGAAGAACGATGGTGGTTGATTTTGATTAATTCGGTTGGCTCTTTCCTAGGCAAATCCCTAGATTAGCTTCGGACATTACCTTTGATGAATTATGTCCCCTCTTCTATTAATGGGCATCTAAAGAAAAGAAAAATGTTTGGAAAGGAATAATTGTTGGTTCATTTTCATATATTTGGTTCTTTCATGAAAACCCGGATAAGTAAATAGCACCGAGGTTTAAATGACATTTGAAAATAAAATGACGGTAAGTAAATAGCACCGAGGTTTAAATGACATTTGAAAATAAAATGACATTAATTCTTCATTAGTGTAACACCCCAAAAATATTTATTTGGAGTTTTGAAAACTTTTTCAAATTTTAGCTAGGATTTAAAATTTTCTTGGAGGGTTCTGTTTGAAGGGTGATTTTATTTGATTTAATTATTTTTGGAGGTTTTCAAAACTTTTCCTTTCTAAAGAATTTTTTTTTGGTTATTTAAATTCAAAGGCAAAAGTCTTTTCCACCTCTTCTAGCACCCTAGACCACTCCAAATATTTTCCTGCCACTCCAAGATTTACCTCTCAAGTCATGCACACCTTCTATGATATTATTCAAATCTTCCCCAATCCACAAAAATATTCCTTCTATATATTTTAAATTCCAAAGATGGAATTTGAAATAATCATAGTTTCTTGACATTACAAAGGAACTATATTTTCTATGACTCTTTTGCCACCACCAAAATTATCCCTGCATATACATGGTACCCTTAACCCATTTCTTCAAAAACATTTGGTCCCACAGTTCAAAAATTTCAATTTCTATTCAATTCAAATTTGGTCCAGAAATCAATTTTCTGCTCCAAAACATTTCCAAACTCCACCAAAAATCTTGGCCTTCTGGCAAATTCATTTTTGAGTAACCACACACCACCACAGCAAATCCCATGATCAACTAAGATGCTTAACACCCTATAGCATTTCATCAAACACTTGGCATGCATACTGTTCATAACTGAATTTAATTCAGTTAACTGAACTAGTTCAGCCGACAGGGGCCGGCGATGCCGTGCACTCCTCTCCTTCCCCTCCCGCACGGCGTCGTCGCCCGCCTTCAATGCCGCCGCTCCCCCTGGCCCATCGCCCAGCCTCTCCACGCCGATGAGCTGGCAGCTGGCCGGTGCAGCCACCCCGAGCTCATCCACGGCGAGGCCGAGCGGATCGCCTCGGCCACCGGCCTCCATTCTCTGCGCCGCATCTCCCCTACCTACTCTTCCGCCCACGCGTCGTTCTCCCTCGCCTCTCCGCACAACGGACGCACCGACCACGCCGCCCCGGGCCCGTATGGCAGTCGCCGGAGCTGGCCACGCCGCCGCACCCGTGTGGGACAGCGCATCACGGACGTGGCCAACGAGCCCGAGCCCGTCCAAGCGGAGGCTTCTGGCGAACTCCACCGGCCTCTTAATTGCCTCATCGCCCCTGACCATCGGCCAAAACCAACCACGGCGATCAAATTTACTCCGGCGACCTCCGCCCGTCTCGGCCATCCTCGACTCGCCTATAAAAGGGACCCCCGAACCCCTCCAGCTTGACCACTCGCCTCCACCGCCACCCACTCTTCCTCCTAGCCACCCACCCGGCCACGAGAGGGTCTCCTTCTCCCTCTCCGGCCACCGCTCCGCCGCCTCTGCCCACGAACCAAACCTCACCCCTACTCCACCAGAGCCACCCAAACTCCGCCTATCCACCTCTTTTCCACCACCATGTCGAACCCCTAAGCCAATTTCAACCCCAAAGCCTTCTCCGACGAGCCCCAACTCCACCCGAACCACCGTCCGCCGGCGTCGAGCTCACCGCCGTTCAGGTGATCGCCGGTGGCCACCTCCACCACCCACCGATGCGGAAGTCCACGCTGGTCACTTTGCGACCAGCGCCGGGCTCTGAAACCCCGGCGATCGTCGCCGGCGATCGCCGCCCCCTCTCTGTACACGCGCGCGAGCGCGCTCAAATTCAAACCTGACGGGTGGCCCCCACCCGTCAGCTCTCTCTCTCTCTATTTTCTGTGATCAGCGAAGGCGTACTCCACGCTTTACGCCTTCTCCGCTGGAAGGCGTATTCGCTGCCGAACCGTTTTCTTTTAAAACAGCTCAGGGGCTTCTGTTTTGCAGAAAGACCCCTGGTTTTAAAAAGTTAATAACTTTTAAACTATAAACCCAAATGAGTTGATTCTTTTTGCTAAAATTTTCTTTTCCTCTCTAGTTTTTTTTAAGATTTATTTAAAAATATTTCGAGAACATTTTCTGTTCTGTGTTGGAATTCTTATTCGAATTCAAATTTGAATTTTCAGAAAAAGAAGAAGGATCTTTTGCTGGAAATTCAGAGGGGTTTTCTCCTGACTATTTTGGACAAGGCAAGCATTATTTGAACCTGGGATACGGTGTTTGCATTTTGCATGGTTACATAGTTTGGTATCGTACTACATATGTTGCATGTTATATCACATGTGCATGCATGGTCATGTCACCTTTTTTCCTTTGCGTGCATATCACACTAGCATCTCTGACATACATGTGGTTACTTGATGGCTGAAATTTTGCTGCTGGTTTGGACGTGCTGGTGGGCACGGTCCTTTACTGACACAGTGGTGTCTTGTGGTAATGATAAAGAATACCGGTGATATTTTAATAACGCCTCCTGAGTCGGCCTAGATCGAGTCTTGTTCTATACACCTAGCTGTACACCGTGCTGCCACGGGTCCTTCCGAAAGGAGGGTACGGCTTAGTAAGTTGATAACCCCTGTTCGGGTGCACATCACCCAGAGAACTACGATGAAGGTTGTAGCCTGTCATCGGGTCAGGGGCATGGGTGTTTCCGGTTGTAGCCGAGAGGGGGGCACCCCTTGTAATCCGCGCGTTTAATAGTGATCCCATGCTTTTCGGAGGTTGTAGCCTCCCTGACTTAAGGTTTCTGGAGCGATGCCTTGGGTGAGTCCTGGCATCCGGTCGATGTCTACGCGTCAGGCGTGTTTTCAACCCAAAGTCCATATTGGGTATTAGCCAGTGCAAGGTGCTGACTAAGGAAATCCCATGCGCGTGGGTAAAGAGTACACCCTCTGCAGAGTCATATCTATTCGAATAGCCGCGTCCACGGTCAAGGACTTGGTTGGGTGGGTCAAGTATCGGTCCCAGTGTCAGTCTCTGGAGGAAAATAATATACTTGAGCATGTTCATGTTTGCATGATATACTTGTCGCAGTCAGTATTATCATGAATTTATTTATGATGAAGATTATGCTTATGGACTAACCCTCTGATTTTATTTTTACCTTCCAGAGTGTCTCAGGGGCTGGCTAGACTACCCCGGACACTCACATTTATTTTTAAGTCCTTTTGTGGCGTCCCTCGAGTGTCAGGCGGTTTATCACGCCACTACTCTTGTGGACACCCGACTGGCATTTCTTTTAAGTCCTTTTTGTGGCGTCCCTCGAGTGTCAGGCGGTTTATCACGCCACTACTCTTGTGGACACCCGACTGGCATTTCTTTTCAAGTCCTACCGTGGTGTCACTTGACATCCGACCGGCTTTTCTCTTACTTATATTTATTGTTGACACTAATATTTATTTCTGTACTAACCATGTTTTACCATGCCAAGTTGTGATAATTGTTGCATGCATGTAGTTCATCTACCATGGCATTCGCATTTGGTATATCTTATGTTCATAATGTTTGCGAGTACATTCAAAAGTACTCACTGGCTTGTCCCTGGCTATTTACTTGGCCAGACTTGGAGGAGGACGAGCTTTTGGAGGAGAATTGCGCTAGCGAGGCCGACGTTTAGAAGGTTCCCAGTCAGCACACCTGTGTCATGGAGTCTATCACTTGTTTCATCCGTCAAGCTTCCGCCACACCAATAAAATAGTCAAGCCTCACACTGACGCTTGACTCTATGCTATTATACCAGTGTTGAGTTCCACCACCCACTGTCACATTCCGCCACCTTAGTGTGTTGAGTTGTTGTAATAAAATTGTTGAGTCACCCTGACTCAACCCTGTGTAATATTATTGTATTGTACTGGTTATCTATATCAAGGTTGTCCACTGGTTGTTCTTGGGAGCCAGTGTGACTTAAGGCTATTCTGTGATTTATTTCCCAGAAATGAGCCCGACAATTAGTATAGTACAACTGTACTACAAAATGTACACCTAGAGCTCTCTTGTCAAATCCACCCATGTGAGACATGTTAAAGAAATTAAAACGTGAGGTGTGATAGATTTTTTTGAGGGGTAAAGCAGAGTTTTATAGATTAACGGTGCCCCGGCATGTCACTCGAGACACAAACAGCCACTTGGGGTGGTACATCAATGTTCCAACTAATATTGTAATTTGGAGAACATAAACGACCTATCGATGCTAGCTCACAAGCTACTGACTTGGCTTCTTGTCTACAGTGGTACACTCTTAGGCTAGAAAACCACAACTTGAGCTGCAGCTTTATGTCCTCAATGACAGCGGCGTATGGAGATGAGTCCACCTTCCGAAGATCGAGCGCTTCTGCCAGCTACTGACAGTCTGTCTCAAATATGACTCTGATGGCTCCTAGGCCTGTTGCTACGTCGATCGTTGCTGCCATAGCGCTGACCTCCGCACCGTATGCATCCGAAATATTTTTACCCTCGCCCTGCATGCGCAGCTATAACATCACCAACAGTGTCTCGGACCACGACTCCCCAGCCTCCGTATGAGTCCCTCGGGGTAAATGAGCCATCTATGTTGACCTTCAGGATGTCTTCCTCAGGCGGCTGCCATTTTGCTCTCGTTGGTTGCTTCCCCTTCTTAGTGAAATACTGGAGGTACTCCATTACATGGCTCCGAGTGCGTCGCACAATTTCTGGGGCAGCCAATACCAGTTCTCCCTCCCTCAGCTTGTTCTTATTATTCCACCATAGCCACCAGAAGGTAATGATCAGCAGCCGCTTCTGCTCATCCAATAGCCAGAGATAGTCCATCATTGCATAAACGCTTGGGATCTTCTCTAGTTCTTCACGTTCAACATCAAGGTTCAGATTTCGCCAGATCTCCTTCACTGCCTTGCACTTGATGAACAGGTGTCCCCTGTCCTCTGTTACTCGGCTACAATAAAAGCATTTGTTGCTCTCCAACACCATTCCTCTCTTCTCCAGATTCGTGCATAGTGGCAAAGAATCATGCTTAAGGCGCCACATGAACATCTGCAATTTATTTGGGCATGCTAGTTTCCATATTCGTTTCCACCTATCATCCCCACTCCCCTCGAGATGACTAGCTCTCTTAGAGCTACTGTTTGGGGCCCCATTGCGTGCCTGCTTATTACGCTGCGTTTGCACTCTATAAGCACTCCTGACCGAGTGTACACCCTTGCTGTCGTAGTGACATGTGATAAAGTCCTCTACACCGTCCAGCAGTGGGATTTGCAGAATGCGCCGAGCGTCCTCTAAGCAGAAAGTATCTGTAACCAGTCGCTCATCCCACCTTTTGGTGATTGGGCAGATAAGCTCACTAACATGCATCATCCAATTTGCTCCCCTTGGCGCGATTACTTTCCAAGACCAGGCTCGGGGTATCCATGGGTCTGTCCAAATCTTAACACATGTGCCATCTCCACTCCGCCAAATATTAGCCATGTTTGATCAGCTCCAGTCCCTGAGTATGCTTCTCCATGAGTATGAGATCCCCTCCTTTGGTTCAGCCTCGAGCACATGGCAGTGGGGAAAATATCTGGCCTTTAAGACTCTCACACATAGGCTGTCTGGGTTCTGGAGCAGCCGCCATCCCTGCCTGGATAGGATGGCAATGTTGAAAGCGTGCATGTCTCTGAACCCAAGTCCGCCTCCTGCCTTTGGTTGTGTTAACTTGTCCCAGCTTATCTAGTGCATCGAGTTATTCTTATCCCGCTGATTCCACCAAAACTTGCCAAGTAGGCTATCAATCTCTGAACACAACGACTTGGTGAGATCGAAGCAAGACATGGCATAAGTGGGAATAGCATGTGCAACGCCTTTCACTAGCCCTTCCTTGCTTTCCTTGGCCAGCAGCTTCTTCTTCCAGCCGTACAATCTACCACAAATACTGCCCTTGATATATGCAAAAGTCTTCCTTCTCGATCTACCAACATGAATCGGAAGACCGAGATATCTCTCGTTCCAGTCCTTGCTATGGATCTCAAGTGCACCTTTAACTGCAACTCTCTCTACCTTCGGCATATTAGTACTGAACATGATGGCAGAATTCTCCAAATTTATAAATTGTCTGGGGCAGTTTTCATATAAGGCCAGCATATCATGTAGAGTTGTAGTTTCCTCCTGCCTTGCCTTGAGCAGTAGCATAGAGTCATATGAAAAGAGAAGATGTGGGACCCATGGGGCTGCTGGACAAACCTTTACTCCATGAATGGTTCCATTCTCCTCCGCCTCATCCAGCAGAGTGGATAGCCATTCCGCACAAATAACAAAGAGATATGGTGAGAGAGGATCACCTTGCTGAAGTCCCCTCGATGGACTGAACTGTTCTGTGAGGGTTCCATTAACTTTAATATGATATCTAACCGTTGAGACACACTTCATAATCAGGTTCGCCCATGGCCTGCGAAACCCAAGCTTGATCATCATCGCTTCAAGAAATTCCCACTCAAATCTATCGTACGCCTTGCTCATATATGCTTTTATCGCAGCATATCCGTCTTTCCCCTTCCTTTTATTCATTAGGTAGTGTGAGACCTCATATGCGATCAGAACATTGTCAGTTATTAGTCTCCCGGGGACAAACGCACTCTGATTGTCGGAGATTATCTCAGGGAGCACTAGTTTTAACCGATTGGCAAGAACTTTGGAGATTAGCTTGTGGAGAACATTACATAAGCTTATTGGACGGAGGTCTTTGATTTGTTGTGGGTTGTTCACCTTCGGAATGAGCACCACGGAGGTGTCGTTCCACCCTTCTGGGATCTCTCCACCATTCAAAACCCCAAGGGCCTCCTGCACCACTTGGTCACCCATGAAATCCCTATGGCGCTTAAAGACAATTGACGACATTCCATCCGGCCCCGGGGCCTTGAGATCACCTATATGGTCAAGAGCAGCTTTGACTTCTTCTGGAGTAAACTCAGCCTCCAGAACATCGTTCATGGCATCTGTAACCCGGGGCTTCATGATATGTCTCCATCGTATCTATAATTTTTGATTGTTTCATGCCAATATTATTCAAGTTTTACATACTTTTGGCAACTTTTTATATGATTTATTTGGACTAACTTACTTACCCAGTGCCCAGTGTCAGTTCCTGTTTTCTGCCTGTTTTTTGTATCCCAGAGTATCCATATCAAACGAAGTCCAAATACAATAAAATTTCACGAAGAATTATTTTGAAATATATGTGATTTCTGGGAGTTGGAAGCAACGGAAACGGAGGCCCACAGTGAGCACAACCCACCAGGGGGCGCCACTAGGCCCAGGCATGCCCTGGTGTCTTGTGCCCTCCTCGAACGTCGGTTGGAGCTGTACTTCAGGCGCAAGGAAGCTTATATCCGGAAAAAATCGTGTAAAAATCTCAGCGCAATCGGAGTTATGATTCTTCGGGAATATAAGAAACGGTTTTCGGCCAGATCTGGGGGACGTGAAACAGAAGAGAGACAAAGAGACAAATCCAATCTCGGAGGGGCTCTCGCTCCTCCCATGCCATGGAGACCATGGACCAGAGGGAGAAACCTTCTCCCACCTAGGGAGGAGGCCAAGGAAGAAGGAGAAGGAGGGGGGCTCTCTCCCCCTCGCTTCCGGTGGCGCCGGAGTGCCACCAGGGGAACGATCGGGACGGTGATCTACATCAACAATCTTGCTACCATCCACACAAACTCTCTCCCCCTCATTGAAGCGGTGTATCACCTCTTTCCCCTTGATGTAATCTCTACTTAAACACAGTGCTCAACTCCATATATTATTTCCCAATGATCTATGGTTATCCTATGATGCTTGAGTAGATCCGCTTTGTCCCGTGGGTTAATCGTGTTCTTGGTTGGTATGATTGTATATTTCATTTACGGTGATGTCCTACGGTGCCCTCCGTTCTCACACAAACATGAGGGGCCCCCGCTGTAGCACTGGTACAACGACATCCTAAACAAACGGTTTAAAACCCCTTTCTGCGACGGCATTTGGAACCATCGCCAAGTGAGTGTGGGCGATAGGGGGGTCCTTCCCACACGACCCGGAAATCGTCGGGGATAGGCCCTCGTGGGACCCAGGCTGGGGCCGTGTGCGATCGGGCGAGGCATGGAAACCCAATCATTTCCGTAGGTATGTACATTGATACGTCTCCAACGTATCTATAATTTTTTATTGTTCCATTCTATTATATATTCTGTTTTGGATGTTTAATGGGCTTTAGTATACACTTTTATATTATTTTTGGGACTAACCTACTAACCCAAGGCCCAGTGCAGATTGCTGTTTTTTTTGCCTATTTCAGTGTTTCGCAGAAAAGGAATATCAAACGGAGTCCAAACGGAATGAAACCTTCGGGAGAGTTATTTTTGGAACCGTATCAACACAGAAGACTTGGAGTACACGCGAGGGAACAAGAGAGGCAGCCACGAGGGCAGGGGGCGCGCCCAGGGAGGGCAGGCGCTCCCCCACCCTCGTGGGCCCCCTCTCGCTCCCCCGGTGCCCCTCTTCCTCCTATATATATATGCTCATACCCTGGAAACATTGGGGAGCACGAAGAAACCCTAATTCCACCCCCGTAACCTTCTGTTCCCGTGAGATCCCATCTTGGGGCCTGTTTCGGAGCTCCGACGGAGGGGGCATCGATCACGGAGGGCTTCTACATCAACACCATAGCCCCTCCGATGAGTGGTGAGTAGTTTACCACAGACCTTCGGGTCCATAGCTATTAGCTAGATGGCTTTTTCTCTCTCTTTGGATCTCAATACAAAGTTCTCCTCGATCTTCAAGGAGATCTATTCGATGTAATCTTTTTGCGGTGTGTTTGTCGAGATCCGATGAATTGTGGGTTTATGATCAAGATTATCTATGAACAATATTGGATTCTTTTCTGAAATCTTTTATGTATGATTATAATATCCTTGCAAGTCTCTTCGAATTATTGGTTTGGTTTGGCCTACTAGATCTATAGTTCTTGCAATGGGAGAAGTGCTTGGCTTTGGGTTCAATCTTGCGGTGTCCTTTCCCAGTGACAGCAGGGGCAGCAAGGCACATATAGTATTGTTGCCATCGAGGATAAAAATATGGGGTTTATATCATATTGCTTGTCCCTATACATCATGTCATCTTGCTTAACGCGTTACTCTGTTCTTATGAACTTAATACTCTAGATGCATGCTGGATAGCGGTCGATATGTGGAGTAATAGTAGTAGATGTAGAATCGTTTCGGTCTACTTGTTACAGACGTGATGCCTATATATAATGATCATGCCTAGATATTCTCATAACTATGCGCTTTTCTATCAATTGCTCGACGGTAATTTGTTCACCCACCGTAGAATTCTGCTATCAAGAGAGAAGCCACTAGTGAAACCTATGGCCCCCGGGTCTATCTTTATCATATTACTTTCCCGTCAACTAGCTAATTTCTATTGCCGTTGCTTACTTGCTTTCTTTACTTTCTGTTTCTATACCCAAAAAATACCAAAAATATTATCCTATCCTATCTATCAGATCTCACCCTCGTAAGTGACGGTGAAGGGATTGACAACCCCTTATCGCGTTGGCTGCGAGCTTCTTACTTGTTTGTGCAGGTGCGAGGGACTCGCGCGTGGTTCCTACTGGATTGATACCTTGGTTCTCAAAAATTGAGGGAAATACTTACGCTACTGTGATGCATCACCCTTTCCTCTTCGAGGGAATACAGCGCAAGCTCGAGAAGTAGCAAGAAGAATTTATGGCGCCGTTGCCGGGGATATCTACGCAAAAGTCATATACCAAGTACCTATCACAAACCCTTATCCCTCGCACTACATTATTTGCCTCTCTCCCCCACTTCACCTTTGCCGTTTTATTCGCCCTTCTTTTTTCGTGTGCTTTACCGTTCGCTTGCCTCTTGTTTGCTTGCGTGTTTGATTGCTTGCTTGTCACTATGGCTCAAGACAATACCAAATTGTGTGACTTCTCCAATACCAACAATAATGATTTTATTAGCACGCCAATTGCTCCTATCTTAGATGCTGAATCTTGTGAGATCAATGCTGCTCTGTTGAATCTTGTCATGAAATATCAATTTTCCGGCCTTCCTAGTGAATATGCCGCTACCCATCTAAACAACTTTGTTGATTTGTGTGATATGTAAAATAAGAGGGATACGGATAATGATATTGTTAGGTTGAAGCTATTTCCGTTTTCACTTAGAGATCGTGCTAAAACTTGGTTTTCCTCTTTGCCTAGAAATAGTATTGATTCATGGAATAAGTGCAAAGATGCCTTTATCTCTAAGTATTTTCCTCCCGCTAAGATTATCTCTCTTAGAAACGATATTATGAATTTTAAGCAACTAGATCATGAGCATGTTACACAAGCTTGGGAGAGAATGAAATTAATGATACGTAATTGCCCTACTCATGGTTTGAACTTATGGATGATTATACAAAACTTTTATGCTGGCTTGAATTTTGCTTCTAGAAATATTTTAGATTCGGCCGCGGGGGCACTTTTATGGAAATCACTTTAGGAGAATCTACCAAACTCCTAGATAATATTATGGTTAACTACTCTCAATGGCACACCGAAAGATCTACTAGTAAAAAAGTGCATGCTATTGAAGAGATTAGTGTTTTGAGTGGAAAGATGGATGAACTTATGAAATTATTTGCTACTAAGAGTGCTTATTCTGATCCTTATGATAAGCCCGTGTCCACGTTGATTGAAAATAATAATGAATCTTTGGATGTGAATTTTGTTGGCAGGAATAATTTCGGTAACAATGCTTATAGAGGAAACTTTAATCCTAGGCCTTTTCCTAGTAATTCCTCTAATAATTATGGTAATTCCTACAATAACTCTTATGGAAATTTTGGTAAGATGCCCTCTGAATTTGAGACTAGTGTTAAAGAGTTTATGAATTTGCAAAAGAATTTCAATGCCTTGCTTGAAGAAAAATTGCTTAAGATTGACAAGTTGGCTAGAAACATGGATATAATTACTCTTGATGTTGATTCTTTGAAACTTAGATCTATTCCACCTAAGCATGATATCAATGAGTCTCTCAAAGCCATGAGAATTTCCATTGATGAGTGCAAGGAAAGAACCGCTAGGATGCCTGCTAAAAAAGACTGCTTTATGAAAGCGTGTTCTTCTAGTTATCATGAGAATAAAGATGAATATCTGAAAGTGATTGATGTGTCTCCTATTAAATCTTTGTTTTCTAGTATGAATCTTGATAGAGATGGGACTAGAGATGAGTGTACTTTAATTAAAAGGCGTCCCAGTGATTTGTAGTTTTTAGATCTTGATGCTAAAGTTGTTAAAAGTGGGGTTGAAGAGATTAATACTTTGCATAGTGATGAACCCACTATCTTGGATTTCAAGGGATTCAATTATGATAATTGCTCTTTAATAGATTGTATTTCCTTGTTGCAATCCGTGCTAAATTCTCCGCATGCTTATAGTCAAAATAAGGCTTTTACCAAACACATAGTTGATGCTTTAATAAAATCTTATGAAGAAAAAATTGAATTAGAAGTTTCTATCCCTAGAAAGCTTTATGATGAGTGGGAACCTACTATTAAAATTAAGTTTAAAGATCATGAATGCTTTGCTTTGTGTAAGTGTTTCCACAATTCCAAAAGCTTTGTGTGATATTTTAGGATTCCATGAACTTGATGATTGTTCTTTAAATTTGCATCTTGCGGATTCTACCATTAAGAAACCTATGGGAAGGATTAATTATGTTCTTATTATTGCCAATAGGAATTATGTGCCCGTAGATTTCATCATTCTTGATATAGAATGCAATCCTTCATGTCCTATTATTCTTGGTAGACATTTCCTTAGAACGATTAGTGCAATTATTGATATGAAGGAAGGAAATATTAGATTCCAATTTCCATTAAGGAAAGGCATGGAACACTTTCCTAGAAAGAAAATAAAATTACCTTATGAATCTATTATGAGAGCCACTTATGGATTGCCTACCAAATATGGCAATACCTAGATCTATTCTTGTATCGTGCCTAGCTAGGGGCGTTAAACGATAGCGCTTGTTGGGAGGAAACCCAATTTTTTCTTCTTTGATTTTGCTTCTGTTTAGGAATAAATATTGCATCTAGCTTCTGTTTAGATGTGGTTTTGTGTTTTAGTTAGTGTTTGTGCCAAGTAGAACCTTTGAGAAGACTTGTGTGAAGTTTATATGATCATGCTGTAAAAACAGAAACTTTAGCGCTCACGATATTGGCTGTCATTTTTTACTGGAGAGTGCTTTTTAGTTGATTATTTTTGCAGATGATTAATATACAAATTCCTCACGTCCACCAATTTGTTTCAGTTTTTTTAGAGTTACAGAAGTATTCGAAAGTTACAGATTACTATAGATTGTTCTGTTTTTGACAGATTCTGTTTTTCGCGTGTTGTTTGCTTATTTTGATGAATCTATGAGTAGTATCGGAGCGTATGAATCATAGAGGAGTTGGAATACAGTAGGTTTAACACCCATATAGACAAATAATGAGTTCATTATAGTACCCTTGAGTGGTGGTTTGTTTTCTTATACTAACGGAGCTCACGAGATTTTTGGCTAAGTTTTGTGTTGTGAAGTTTTCAAGTTTTGAGTATGGATTTGATGGACTATGGAACAAAGAGTGGCAAGAGCCTAAGCTTGGGGATTCCCAAGGCACCCCAAGGTAAAATGCAAGGATAACCAAAATCCTAAGCTTGGGGATGCCCCGGGAAGGCATCCCCTCTTTCGTCTTTGTCTATCGGTAACTTTACTTGAGACTATATTTTTATTCACCACATGATATGTGTTTTGCTTGAAGCGTCATGTATGATTTGAGTCTTTACCTCTCAGTTTGCCACAATCATCCTTGCTGGACACACCTTTTTGAGAGAGATAAATATGATTGGGAATTTATTAGAATACTCTATGTGCTTCACTTATATCTTTTGAGCTAGATAGTTTTGCTCTAGTACTCACTTATATCTTTTAGAGGACGGTGGTGGATTTATTTTGTAGAAATTATTGATCTCTCATGCTTCACTTATATCCTTTTGAGAGTCTTTTAGAATAGCATGGTAATGTGCTTTGGTTAAAAATTAGTCCTAATATGATAGGCATCCAAGATGAATATGGTAAAAACTTTCATATAAGTGCATTGAATGCTATGAGAAGTTTGATACTTGATGATTGTTTTGAGATATGAGGATGGTGATATTTGAGTCATGCTAGTGGAGTAATTGTGAATTTGAGAAATACTTGTGTTAAAGTTTGTGATTCCCGTAGCATGCACGTATGGTGAACCGTTATGTGACGAAGTTGGAGCATGATTTATTTATTGAGTGTCATCCTTTGTGTGCAGGACGCGATCGCGCGATGGTTAACTCCTACCAACCCTTCCCCTAGGAGAATCCGTTGAATACTTTGTTTTGATAACTCATAGATTTTTGCAATAAGTATATGAGTTCTTTATGACTAATGTTGAGTCCACGGATTATACGCACTCTCACCCTTCAACCATTGCTAGTCTCTCTTGTACCGCGCAACTTTCGCCGGTACCATACACCCACCATATACCTTCCTCAAAACAGCCACCATACCTACCTATCATGGCATTTCTATAGCCATTCCGAGATATATTGCCATGCAACTTTCCACCGTTCCGTTCATATGACATGCTTCATCATCATTCACATAGAGTCATATTTTGTTCTAGCTTCGAGTTGTAATCTTTGAGTTGTAAGTAAATAAAAGTGTGATGATCTTCATTATTAGAGCATTGTCTCGTGTGAGGAAACAATAAAAAGGGAGAGAGAAAGGCCAAATAAAAAAGAGATGGCCCCCCCAAAAAAGAGAGGGGGGCTAAATAAAAGAAAAGCCCCTCCAAAAAAGGAGAGAAGGGACAATGCTAATATCCTTTTCCACACTTGTGCTTCAAAGTAGCACCATAATCTTCATGATAGAGAGTCTCTTGTTTTGTCATCCTTCTTCCTATATAAGTCCACGTACCCCAGAAACTCCGTGAACAGAGAGAAAACCCTAATTCCACCGCCGTAGCTTCTGTTCCCGTGGAGATCCCATCTTGGAGCCTGTTCCGGAGCTCCACCGGAGGGGGATCCATCACGGAGGCCTTCATCATCATCATCATCGCCCTCACCATGAGTCGTGAGTAGTTTACCATAGACCTTCGGGTCCATAGCTAGTATCTAGATGGCTTCTTCTCTCTCTCTGGATCTCAATACAAAGTTCTCCTCGTTCTTCGAGGAGATCTATTCGATGTAATCTCTTTTTGCGGTGTGTTTGTCGAGATCCGATGAATTGTGCGTTTATGATCAAGGTTATCTATGAAAGATATTTGGTTCTTCTCTGAACTTTTTATGTGTGCTCATGATATCCTTGCAAGTCTCTTCGAATTATCGGTTTGGTTTGGCCTACTAGATCTATAGTTCTTGCAATGGGAGAAGTGCTTGGCTTTGGGTTCAATCTTGCAGTGTCCTTTCCCAGTGACAGTAGGGGCAGCAAGGCACATATTGTATTGTTGCCATCGAGGATAAAAAGATGGGGTTTACATCATATTTCTTGAGTTTATCCCTCTACATCTTGTCATCTTGCTTAAGGCATTACTCTGTTCGTATGAACTCAATACACTAGATGCATGCTGGATAGCGGTCGACGTGTGGAGTAATAGTAGTAGATGCAGGCAGGAGTCGGTCTACTTGTCTCGGACGTGATGCCTATATACAATGATCATGCCTAGATAGTCTCATAATTATTCGCTTTTCTATCAATTGCTCGACAATAATTTATTTACCCGCCGTAGAATATCGCTATCATGAGAGAAGCCACTAGAGAAAACTATGCCCCCCGGGTCTATTCTCAACATATCAATCTACATCTACTTTACTTTTACCGCTTTTATTTTCTGTTTTATTAAACCAAAAATACAAAAAATATAAACTATCATCTCTACCAGATCTCACTCTCGTAAGTGACCGTAAAGGGATTGACTGGGGAACGTAGCATAATTCAAAAAATTTCTACGTCTTCACCAAGATCCATCTATGGAGACATCTAGCAACGAGTAACTGAGAGTGCATCTACATACCGTTATGAAGATTGCGTGCGGAAGCTTTCAACGAAGCAAGGATGAAGTAGTCGTACTCTTCACGTTCTTCGTCACCGATGATCTAGCGCCGAACGGACGGCACCTCCGCATTCAACACACGTACGGTGCAGCAACGTCACCTCCTTCTTGATCCAGCAAGGGGGGAGGAGAAGTCGTCAGAGATCCGGCAGCACGACGGCGTGATGACGGATGCAGTGGAGATCGCAGCAGGGCTTCGCCGGGCTGCCCTGCGGAGGAGTTGGGAGGTGTGACGGGAGGGGGAGAGGCGCCAGGGCTGAGGTGCGGCTGCCCTCTCCCCCCCACATATATATAGGGGGCCAGGGGGGCGCCAGCCCCTTGCAGATCCAATCTGCAAGGGGGGGGGGGGGCGGCCAGGGAGGAGTCCCCCTCCCCCAAGGCAAGTGGTGGCCCCCCTTCCCCTTAGGGTTTATCCCTAGGCGCAGGAGAGGTGGGCCTCCCTTGGTGGTGCGCCAGCCCTGAGGGCTGGACACATCCCCTTGCGGCCTAGGGGCCCCACCGGGATGGGTGGCCCCACCCGGTGGACCCTCGGGGCCCCTCCGGTGGTCCCGGGACGCTCCCGGTGACCCCCGGAGATCACCCGTTGGCCGAAACTGGACTTCCCATATATCAATCTTTACCTCCGGACCATTCCGGAACTCCTCGTGACGTCCGGGATCTCATCCGGGACTCCGAACAACTTTCGGGTTTCCACGTGCATTAATCTCTACGACCCTAGCGTTACCGAACCTTAAGTGTGTAGACCCTACGGGTTCGGGAGACACGTAGACATGACCGAGACCACTCTCCGGTCAATAACCAACAGCGGGATCTGGATACCCATGTTGGTTCCCACGTGTTCCTCGATGATCTTCATCGGATGAACCACTGTGTCAAGGATTCACTCAATCCCGTATGTTATTCCCTTTGTCCATCGGTACGGTACTTGCCCGAGATTCGATCGTCGGTATCCCCGATACCTTGTTCAATCTCGTTATGGCAAGTCTCTTTACTCGATCCGTAATCCATCATCCCGTGACTAACTACTTAGTCACATTGAGCTCATTATGATGATGTATTACCGAGTGGGCCCAGAGGTACCTCTCCGTCATATGGAGTGACAATATCCCAGTCTCGGTTCGTACCAACTCAACAGACACTTTCGGACATACCCGATGCGTACCTTTATAGTCACCCAGTTACGTTGTGACGGTTGGCACACCCAAAGTACTCCTACGGTTTTCGGGAGTTGTACAACCTCATGGTCTAAGGAATAAATACTTGACACCGAAAAGCTTATGCATTACGAACTATACGATCTCGTGTTATGCTCAAGTTTGGGTCTTGTCCATCACATCATTCTCCTAATGATGTGATCCCGTTATCACTGACATCTCATGTCCATGGTCAGGAAACCGTGACCATCTGTTGATCAACGAGCTGGTTACTAGAGGCCTACCAGGGACTCATTTTGGTCTATGTATTCACACATGTATCGCTGTTTCCGTACAATACAATTCAAGCATGAATAACAGACAATTATCATGAACAAGGAGATATAATAATAATGCTTTTATTATTGCCTCTAGGGCATATCTCCAACAGTCTCCCACTTGCACTAGAGTCAATAATCTAGTTACATTGTGATGAATCGAACACCCATAGAGTTCCGGTGTTGATCATATTTTGCTCGTGAAAGAGGTTTAGTCAACGGGTCTGCTACATTCAGATCCGTATGCACTTTACAAATATCTATGTCTCCATCCTGAACATAATTCCGGATGGAGTTGAAACGGCGCTTGATGTGCTTGGTCTTCTTGTGAAACCTGGGCTCCTTGGTAATAGCAATAGCACCAGTGTTGTCACAGAAGAGAGTCATCGGGCTTGACGCGCTTGGAATGACTCCTAGGTCGGTGATGAACTCCTTCATCCAGACTCCTTCCTGCGCTGCTTCAGAAGCAGCTATGTACTCTGCTTCACATGTAGATGCTGCCACCACGCTTTGCTTGCAACTGCACCAGCTGACTGCCCCTCCATTCAAAATATACACGTATCCGGTTTGCGACTTAGAGTCATCCAGATCTGTGTCAAAGCTAGCATCGACGTAACCCTTTACGACGAGCTCTTCGTCACCTCCATAAACGAGAAACATATCCTTAGTCCTTTTCAGGTACTTCAGGATGTTCTTGACCGCTGTCCAGTGTTCCGTACCGGGATCACTTTGGTACCTCCCTACCATACTTATGGCAAGGTTCACATCAGGTCTGGTACACAGCATGGCATACATGATAGAACCTATGGCCGAGGCATAGGGAATGACACTCATCTTTTCTCTATCTTCTGCCGTGGTCGGCGACTAAGTCTTACTCAATCTCATACCTTGCAAAACAGGCAAGAATCCTTTCTTTGACTGATCCATATTGAACTTCTTCAATATTTTGTCAAGGTATGTACTTTGTGAAAGACCAATGAGGCGTCTCGATCTATCTCTGTAGATTTTGATGCCTAATATGTAAGCAGCTTCTCCAAGGTCCTTCATTGAAAAACTTTTATTCAAGTAGGCCTTTACATTTTCCAAGAATTCTATATCATTTCCCATCAGCAATATGTCATCCACATATAACATGAGAAATGCTACAGAGCTCCCGCTCACTTTCTTGTAAATACATGCTTCTCCATAAGTCTGTATAAAGCCAAACGCTTTGATCACCTCATCAAAGCGAATATTCCAACTCCGAGATGCTTGCACCAGCCCGTAAATCGAGCGCTGGAGCTTGCATACCTTGTTAGCGTTCTCTGGATCGACAAAACCTTCCGGTTGCATCATATACAACTCTTCCTTGAGGAAGCCATTAAGGAATGCTGTTTTGACGTCCATTTGCCATATCTCATAATCATAGAATGCGGCAATAGCTAACATGATTCTGACTGACTTCAGCATCGCTACGGGAGAGAAAGTCTCGTCGTAGTCAATCCCTTGAACTTGTCGATAACCCTTAGCGACAAGCCGAGCTTTATAGATGGTCACATTACCATCCGCGTCTGTCTTCTTCTTAAATATCCATTTGTTTTCTATGGCTTGCCTATCAGCAGGCAAGTCCACCAAAGTCCATACTTTGTTTTCATACATGGATTCTATCTCGGATTTCATGGCTCCAAGCCATTTATTGGAATCTGGGCCCGCCATCGCTTCTTCATAGTTCGAAGGTTCACCGTTGTCTAACAACATGATTTCTAGGACAGGGTTGACGTACCACTCTGGTGCGGAACGTGCCCTTGTGGACCTTCGAAGTTCAGTAGTAACTTGATCTGTTTCTTCATGATCATTATCATTATCTTCCTCCCTTGTTGGTGCAGGCACCTCAGGAACAGTTTCCTGCGTTGCGCCACTTTCCGGTCCAGGAGGGGTGACTGTCACCTCATCAAGTTCTACTTTCCTCCCACTCACTTCTTTCGAGAGAAACTCTTTCTCCAGAAAGTATCCATTCTTGGCAACAAAGACTTTGCCTTCGGATCTGTGGTAGAAGGTGTACCCAATAGTTTCCTCTGGGTATCCTATGAAGACGCATTTCTCCGATTTGGGTTCGAGCTTTTCAGGTTGAAGTTTCTTGACATAAGCATCGCAACCCCAAACTTTCAGAAACGACAGCTTCGGTTTCTTGCCAAACCAAAGTTCATATGGAGTCGTCTCAACGGATTTTGACGGAGCCCTATTTAAAGTGAATGCGGCAGTCTCTAAAGCATAACCCCAAAAAGATAGCGGTAAATCGGTGAGGGACATCATAGATCGCACCATGTCCAACAGAGTACGATTTCGACGTTCGGACACACCGTTACGTTGAGGTGTTCCGGGCGGTGTCAATTGTGAAACAATTCCACAGCTCCTAAGGTGTGTGCCAAATTCATGACTTAAATATTCACCCCCACGATCCGATCGCAAGAACTTTATTTTTCTGTCACGTTGATTCTCAACCTCATTCTGAAATTCCTTGAAGCTTTCAAAGGTCTCAGACTTGTGTTTCATCAAATAGATATACCCGTATCTACTCAAGTCATCCGTGAGGGTGAGAACATAACGGTAGCCTCCGCGAGCTTCAACACTCATTGGACCGCACACATCAGTATGTATGATTTCCAACAAGTTGGTTGCTCGCTCCATTGTTCCGGAGAACGGAGTCTTTGTCATCTTGCCCAAGAGGCATGGTTCGCACGTGTCAAATGATTCATAATCAAGAGACTCTAGAAGTCCATCTGAATGGAGCTTCTTCATACGTTTGACACCAATATGACCAAGGCGGCAATGCCACAAGTATGTGGGACTATCGTTATCAACTTTACATCTTTTGGCATCTACACTATGAATATGTGTATCACTACGTTCGAGATTCATCAAAAATAAACCATTGACCAGCGGGGCATGACCATAAAACATATCTCTCAAATAAATAGAACAACCATTATTCTCCGATTTGAAAGAATATCCATCTCGCATAAGACGAGATCCAGAAACAATGTTCATGCTCAAAGCTGGTACTAAATAACAATTATTCAGGTTCAAAACTAATCCCGAGGGTAGATGTAGAGGTAGCGTGCCGACGGCGATCACATCGACCTTGGAACCATTCCCGACGCGCATCGTCACCTCATCCTTCGCCAGTCTCCGTTTATTCCGCAGCTCCTGTTTTGAGTTACAAATGTGAGCAACTGCACCGGTATCGAATACCCAGGAGCTACTACGAGTGCTGGTAAGGTACACATCAATAACATGTGTATCATATATACCTTTGACGTTGTCGGCCTTCTTGTCTGCTAAGTATTTGGGGCAGTTCCGCTTCCAGTGACCCGTTCCCTTGCAATAAAAGCACTCTGTCTCAGACTTGGGTCCATACTTTGGCTTCTTCCCAGCAACAGGCTTGCCAGGCGCGGCAACTTGCTTGCCGTCCTTCTTGAAGTTCTTTTTACCCTTGCCTTTCTTGAACTTAGTGGTTTTATTGACCATCAACACTTGATGTTCTTTCTTGATGTCAACCTCCGCTGATTTCAGCATCGAATACACCTCGGGAATGGACTTCTCCATCCCCTGCATATTGAAGTTCAGCACGAAGCTCTTGAAGCTTGGTGGGAGCGACTGGAGGATTCTGTCAACGACCGCTTCATCTGGGAGATTCATTCCCAGCTGAGATAAGCGGTTGTGCAATCCTGAAATCTTGAGGATGTGCTCACTGACAGAACTATTCTCCTCCATCTTACAGCTGTAGAATGCGTCGGAGACATCATATCTCTCGACTCGGGCATGAGCTTGGAAAACCATTTTCAGCTCTTCGAACATCTCATATGCTCCATGGTGCTCAAAACGCTTTTGGAGCCCCGATTCTAAACTGTAAAGCATGCCGCACTGAACCAGGGAGTAATCATCACTACGCGACTGCCAGGCGTTCAAAACGTCTTGGGTCGCCGGGAGAGCGGGTGCACCACCTAGCGGTGCTTCTAGGACATAAGTTCTCTTGGCAGCTATGAGGATAATCCTCAGGTTACGGACCCAATCCGTATAGTTGCTACCATCGTCTTTCAGCTTGGTTTTCTCTAGGAACGCGTTGAAGTTGAGGGAAACCTGAGCGTGGGCCATTTGATCTACAAGAGATATTGTAAAGAATTTAGACTAAGTTCATGATAATTAAGTTCATCTCAATCAAATTTTAATGAACTCCCACTCAGAATGACATCTCTCTAGTCATCTTAAGTGATACACGATCTGAATTGAGTAGTCCGTGTCCGATCATCACGTGAGACGGACTAGTCAAAAACGGTGAACATCTTTATGTTGATCGTATCTTCTATACGACTCGTGTTCGACCTTTCGGTCTTCCGTGTTCCGAGGCCATGTCTGTACATGCTAGGCTCGTCAAGTGAACCCTAAGTGTATCGCGTGTGTAAATCTGTCTTACACCCGTTGTATGTGAACGTTAGAACCTATCACACCCGATCATCACGTGGTGCTTCGGAACAACGAGCTTTAGCAACGGTGCACAGTTAGGGGAAACACATTACTTGAAATTTTAGTGAGAGATCATCTTATTTACTACCGTCGTTCTAAGTAAACAAGATGCAAAAACATGATAAACATCACATGCAATCAATTATAGTGACATGATATGGCCAATATCAACTTGCTCCTTGGATCTCCATCTTCGGGGCACCATGATCATCTTGTCACCGGCTCGACACCATGATCTTCATCATCATGATCTCCATCATCGTGTCTTGAGGAAGTCGTCACGCCAACTATTACTTCTACTACTAAAGCTAACGTTTAGCAACGAAGTAAAGTAATTACATGGCGTTATTCAGTGACACGCAGGTCATACAATAATAAAGACAACTCCTATGGCTCCTGCCGGTTGTCAAGTTCATCGACATGCAAGTCGTGATTCCCTATTACAAAAACATGATCAATCTCATACATCACATATATCATTCATCACATCTTCGTTCTTGGCCATACCACGTCACAAAACACATGCTGCAAAAACAAGTTAGACGTCCTCTAATTGTTGTTGCAAGTTTTACGTGGCTTCTATAGGGTTTCTAGCAAGAACGTTTCTTACCTACACCAAAACCACAACGTGATTTGTCAACTTCTATTTACCCTTCATAAGGACCCTTTTCATCGAATCCGATCCGACTAAAGTAGGAGAGACAGACACCCGCCAGCCACCTTATGCATCTAGTGCATGTCTGTCGGTGGAACCAGTCTCACGTAAGCGTACGTGTAAGGTCGGTCCGGGCCGCTTCATCCCACAATACCGTCGAATCAAGATTGACTAGTAACGGTAAGAAAGTTGAACAAGATCATACGCCCACAACTGCTTTGTGTTCTACTCGTGCCAAGATGCTACGCACAAAACCTAGGCTCAGATGCCACTGTTGGGGAACGTAGCATAATTCAAAAAATTTCTACGTCTTCACCAAGATCCATCTATGGAGACATCTAGCAACGAGTAACTGAGAGTGCATCTACATACCGTTATGAAGATTGCGTGCGGAAGCTTTCAACGAAGCAAGGATGAAGTAGTCGTACTCTTCACGTTCTTCGTCACCGATGATCTAGCGCCGAACGGACGGCACCTCCGCGTTCAACACACGTACGGTGCAGCAACGTCACCTCCTTCTTGATCCAGCAAGGGGGGAGGAGAAGTCGTCAGAGATCCGGCAGCACGACGGCGTGATGACAGATGCAGTGGAGATCGCAGCAGGGCTTCGCCGGGCTGCCCTGCGGAGGAGTTGGGAGGTGTGACGGGAGGGGGAGAGGCGCCAGGGCTGAGGTGCGGCTGCCCTCTCCCCCCCACATATATATAGGGGGCCAGGGGGGGCGCCAGCCCCTTGCAGATCCAATCTGCAAGGGGGG